>CM042437.1:16537636-16887636 GCA_023631565.1 Gymnocephalus cernua | reverse complement strand
TCTCTCTGGGACAACTCTTCTATTTCTGTCTGGTCTCCAGCCCCGGGTCCCGCTGCCTGCCTCTGCTCAGATGCTCAAAGACTTGACTGTGGACTACATAGAGATTTTTGCTTTGGATTGTTGTCGATAGAAAGAGTCAAAACTACCAGAGAGGGCTTGTGTGAGGTGAGAGGGCAGAATCAGATCAGCAAGGCCTTTTTGGGGAGCCTGTTGGAGTTTACGACAGGGCCCAAATTATGGATTATAAAACTGAAAGGTAAGCCAAGAGCTAGCTCTACATTCTTGTTCATTATTGATGTAGGGACACTTAAAAGATAATATATAAAAAAGCCTCAGGGAAAAGTTAAAACAATATACTCGACTTTCTACACAGAGAATTTAAGTGTAAGAGTGGGCATTTACATGCAGATAAATAAATGAAAACACATGAAAAAAATCCCTGCTTTAATCTCCAAAAGAAAAGACACAATTACTTTCTAAAGGTATTGACCGAGAGAATTTTATTTTATTCCACTGACAGCTGCTGACACTGATAAACATTTAGTCACATCCTTTCTGCTCTCAGATTTGACAGATTTGCTGAACAGTCTTCGTTTGGACCACAGTCCCTCTGAAAACGTGGCCTCTTTGGTGTCAGGTTTTACAGTTGGATACCCGTCACTGGACAGGACAGAAATAAACCTGCCACATGCAAAAATTAACAGAAATCACCCGGACAATTTGACATGAGAAAAATGACTCAAATTAGGGACAGTTACCACAACAGTGCATGATTTTCTAATGCTTTTAATATGTATTTTGTTAATGCTTACCATGAATTAAATAAAAGAAGATAAAGTGAGTGTGACTATAAAAGACATGCCCTCGCCTAAGCTGCTGTTGTTTTCTGCTTCAGAAGAACAGTGTTGCATGACATTTTTAGACTTCCTTTCATTTTTGCAACAGCTTTATTTGGGTGACTTAGCCGTGCAGTACAGCAGTGCCGTGTGCTGTTCCGTAGATGCATAAGATGGATAGCTTCCAGGTCAGAAGATATTAATGAACTACTGGATATTCTAAACGAGGTGACTGCTGCCTGGCAGCTGCAGTAAATTTAACCAGAACATATGACGTTACCTTGTTGCATCTATATGTGAAAACCTTTTATTTAAAGGGAGAGGGAGTATGCAATAAAAAGGCTATAAGAGCACAACACTTATTTTATTACTGAGATGTTATGAGCATGATCTTTAATCATTACACTTATTTATGTTTTGCATTATATCATTTAAAATTTTAAATCCAGTTTATTACGAGTACAGTTTTGAAGGCCCCCCACAAGCAACGCAAAACGGCCAGCTTACTGGTGATGAGTGGGAGCAACATTGAGAAAAAGCCATTGCGTCAACACAAACAAATATGTCACAGCCCATGGCCTTGGCTGTTTTAAATTTATAGATCAGAAAACACTGATTTTATTTATGAAATAAGATTTGCACTCCAATAATGTGTTTTTTACTTTATACACTTTTTTTTATTTTGTAAATTCGTCATTTTAATGGTAGTGTTTTTAAGTTTAAACACAGTTGGTTTTTAATAAATAAAAATGTCACATTGAAACATTTTAGGTCACATATTATGTACTCATACCAGCAATAAACGTTGTAATTTTAACTCTGAAATCTTAATGTAGCAACACTTCTGTGTAAGGATATTTGATCTGCTTTCCATCTGCTCTCTGTACTGTAGTAAAACCAAAGAGGTTACAGTTGACTGACCGTAAACAGACTTTTTAAGTCTTTCACTCAAAGAGAAACAGCTTGATGGAAGTCTAACCTGCTGGTCTAACTTGTCTAACCTCTTACATTGATAATGTGACATTTTGTTAGTTAGTTCCAACCTCTGATTATTGTTAAACCAACGCCTCTAGCTCTTAATCCAAGTAATCTAAGTCACCCATTAACGTGTGTGTGTGTGTGTGTGTGCGTGTGCGTGTGTGTGCGTGCGTGCGTGCGTGCGTGCGTGCGTGCGTGCGTGCGTGCGTGCGTGTGTGCGTGCGTGTGTGCGTGCGTGTGCGTGTGTGTGTGTGTGTGGTCATCTAAGTTTGTACGGGTGTTTCCTGCCTTCCCAAGTTAACTCACGTGAGGCTGTCTTTACTGTGCCTAGCAACAGTGTAGTTTTATTTACAACATGTATCTGAAGGTCATAGTGATCGAGTAGATGGATTTACAGGGCTGTTTTGAGAAGCACATACAGTACATTGCTGCTTAATGCAAAGGGAAAAAGCTTCTTATCAAGGCCAGCTATCACAAAATAAGCACCACAAAAAAAGCTTTTAAAATGTTCTCATAATATGTATATGTCAGGATCAAGGTTGAAATACATCACACACATAACGCAAACGCGATTATAAAACTATTTCTTTTAAGATGAATGGTTATGCAAGTGCCTGTTCAGCTTCAGGCTAATTGTCCTTTCTTTTCTCCTGTAGGAAAAGAACAAATTCCAGGATTTCTTTGGACAGAGGCCAACTAAAAGGCACAATGCCTTAGGAGCTACTAGCTGTAGAAAATCCAGTCTAAGGGACCCCAAACTCTGGGTCCTGTAGCTCCATCAGCAGGCACAGTATATCATTTTGAGGTCTGTGTTTGCATGAATGACTGAACAACTAAGGACAGAGCTCTTTGCTAGTGACCTTGCATCATGACCTCAGTTGAGAAGCGCCGCTCAGGCCGAAAGAGTGGTGGGCATCGAAAGCACAGCGATGGAGGCTATAGCGACACCTCCAGTGGTGGGTCCTTTCTGGATGAGACTGACCGTGAGGTCAGCAATCTGACAGATCGAGCATTCAGGAGCCTCTGCATTGGGGATGAGGCAGTTTATAATGACTCAGACGTCTGTTCGTCTTCTCCCTGCACCCAGAGAGACAGGCAGCTGGCCTTTAGCCAGAGTGGCCAGGACAGAGACAGTGAGGACAGAGAGAGGGATGAACTCAAAAGAGCTGCACATGAGAGCTTCAGCATCAGGATGCAGCAGTATGGACAGGACTGGATCCATGGAGGAATGTATGGGGCTGAGATCCAGAGAGATCCACAATGGGATGTTTATGGGGAAAGGACACAGGGGAGGGTTTCTGCCACATTCCAGCACTCATTTGTGGAAACCTCTCAACAGGAGGAATCTTTGGGGGGAGAACAGCTGTCCTTTCTAGGCAATGGAGCCACAGAGTTGAGTTCGAGGCAACGCAGAAGCCGCTCCAGAGTTTCGTCTCTGATCAGAGCTTTTAACTCAGAAGGACAAAGGGATGGAGCAGGGAAGGATAGTCAACTCAGAGAGTGGAATGATGAGACAAGCTGGGACAAATCAGCTCTGATGAGTATCCAAAGGGAACTTTCTGAGTTCTCTACATCTTACCAGCAAAACTTTAACCGTGGTCCTTTCTCCTCAGCTTGCCCGTTCTCATCCCAAGACACCAACTTCTACTCCTCTGAAGTAGCAGCATCTTTTATGAGATCTTCCCACAGTAAACACAGCATGTCCACGCAGGTCAACTGTAACTCTAACTTCTTTATACACAGTGAGTTTAGTCCCTTCAAGGTTTGGAGGGACCATAACCGGTTTCCCTTCCAACAAGGAGAAGTCTCAGGGTTTATGCACTGTTCAGAATTTCCTAAATGGTATGACACACCAATGTACAGGGAGCTTTCAATGGAGGCCCAACCACAGGGTCCATACAGGTTTGAGGAGAGGGGTATCAGACACCAAAAGAATAACTTGGCACCTGTGGTTCCTTCCAGTCTTCCCCGCTCCACTTCAACATCCACAATGCTGCAGAAAGCTTCAGCTGTAGAGAAACGCTGCGAGTCAGAGTTGACGGGTCATTACCCTCACAGGAAGCGGACGCAGAGCCTGGGAACTAACAGGCTCTCATCGCAACGGCCATCAACTGCATCACCTACCAGTGAGATGTCTCGACGTGTCCAGGACACCATCAGCTCCGTCAAAGCCCTCCAGCAAAAAATTAAAATGATGACAGAGAAAAATACAACAACAGGGATGACAGAAAATCAACAAGGAGTATTTTGTAGCAATGATAATTTAATTCCCTTTGGCAACAATGCAAAAACAGCGGAACCAAACGTTGTCAGCAGTAACACAAGCACGACTCCCTTCAACATCAGCCAACTACTCACACCTTTAGTACAAGCACATAAAGAAACAGAGACATCTGAGGTCAGGCAGTATGCTGTTTCCCCTCAACCTGTGGAACATCCTCCAGTGCGAGCAGAAAGCAGGGGAGCCACTCCAGATGTTAGGATGTCCAGCTACAAATCCAGAGCCACAAGCCTACTCTTCAACCTCAAAGACAACAGGAAAAGAGTAAAAAGCACCTACAGTCCTGCCAAATTTAAAGGCTTGGAGACACTGGAAAAAAGCAAACATCACTCTATTCATGAGCCTAGAGACACTGTGATAGACATCCCTGATTATCCAGATCTAGACTTTCAATTTCTTCAGGTAGAGGAATCCAGCAGGACAAATGCTGCCTCGCATCAATATGAAAACCAGTATCATAGCCCTGGATTGTCACTTACAACACCAAATTCTCAACCTCCACATACAGGCCAACACTCAGAATACACTTTAAGTGATTACCAGACAGCTCAGATGCAAAGTCAGATGGTTTATCACTCAGGGTTCACTGGCTTCATACCTGAAAATTACGCTAGCAATCAGCTGGCTAATGGGCAGCATCTCCATGATGACTTACCGTCATTTACTCCCTATAAGCAAGGCATGATAGATAATGTAGAAACTCTGGGAGGAGATGTATACAGGCTGAACACATCTTATACAGCTACAGAAACACCAAGGATAAATGCTGACAACAATCAACCCAGAGAATATTTAATAAGTAAAGCAAATGCTGAGCAACATTTTAATGAAACAGTGGGAGGGGAATTCACAAAGGTGGATAGATATCAGCAGCTCAAAGAAAACAAACATGATTACAGTAATGTGTCCTCACAGGATAGGTGGAGACAGACAAATAGCCAAAACACAGAAAGTCTCAGTCTGAAAGCAGTTTCTCCATGGAAACAAGAGATAACTACTTCAATGGAAAAAGACCAACATGCACAGGCTTACCAAAGAGCAGCTGTGATAAAGGAACTAAATTCACCAAGAGACAAATACAGAGGGGAAAATCAGCAAAGTATAAATAAAGAACTTGAGGAAATAGAGTTGAGGGAGAGTTTTGGTATTGGAACATCTCATAAAAAAGTTGGGTTGGTCAACACTAACATTTCAAACCAACAGCAACAAAATGCTCCATTTAGTAATGACACTATAGAAAATCCAGCATATTATGGACAACAGCAACCAGGAGCTCTGAAGTATAACAATAAGGAAAATGAAATGAAAGATCATTATTTGACGCAGAATTATAACAGATATAGTGATCAAGAATACAGAAACCAACACACATTGTATTCTAATGAAGACAAAAGAACGCTTACGCAAGAAACAGTTCAGAAAAAACAATATACGTCAATTCCACAGGCATATGAAATGCAAAGTCTCCAGCCAATAGAAGCTAAACCACAGTTTGAACAGAATGTGCAGAAAACGTCATTCTCTAACCCTGACAATGCATCTGCCACCGCAATAGCAAACCAGGTAAAAGACAGACAGTTTGTTGAAGGCAAGGCTGAACAGGTCATGGCAGAGCATATAACACAACACACCCAAGCAGAGCTGGCAAAGGCTCAGCACTGGGCTCAAGTGGAGCAGCCCAAAGCAGAGTCGGCCAAGTTAATTTTAGCAGGGCAGACTGGTTCAGACAAAGTCAAAGCAGAAGAGGCCAAATCAGAATTAACAGTAGTAAACCAGAAAGTACCAGAGTACCAGAAAGTAAACCAGGCTAAAGCAGAACATATTAAAGAGGATAAGAGAAAAGAGGAACGGACAGAACAGTCCAGAGCAAAACAACCAGATCGTGCCAGAGAGGAACAGATAAAGGCAACGCAATCCAGAGTACAAGTAACAGAAGAGCCTAGAAATATAACAGAGGAAGTAGGGGCCGAGCACTCGAGAGAGGAGCAGGGTGAGCAGCTCAAAGTAAAACAAGCTGAAGCAAAGAGGCTAAAAGAAGAACACATAAAAACTGAACTGGCAAAGGCCGAGCAGGCCAGGCAGGATTGCTTGGAGCAAGCTAAAAGTGAACAGGCCAGTAGAAAAAGGATCAAAGCAGAACAAATTGACGAAGAACGGGTTAGAGCAGATCAAGTTGAAAGGGAGCAAGTGGAGGCAGAACAAATCAGAACAGAAAAGGTTAAATCAGAGCAGGCTGAAGCAGAGCATAAAAAAACAGAACAAGCTAAACTAAAGCACATACAAGAGCAACAAGCTAAAGCAGAACAAGAAAAGACTAACATAGTTGAAGTGGGAAAGATCAAAGCAAATCACATTCAAGTTGAGGATGTTAACCAAGAGAAAGCTGAGGAAGATTCAATTCAAGCGGGTCGAGTAAATGCAGAGCAACCTCTCACACAGATAAGTAAAGCCAAAGAGAGAAAGGCAGAGCTGGTAAAGTTGGAACAAATCAAAGTGGAGCTAGCTAAAGCAGAGCTAACAAAAACAGAGAACATGCCGGAAAGGTCAGCTAAACCCGCAGCAAACCTAACAGTGACACAACAGGTAAAAAATGAGCCAGATAGACTTGAACAAGTTAAGACAGAGTTAGCTAAAGCTAAAGCAGAACTGGCTAAAATAAAGGAGAAAATGAGAGGAGAGCAAAAAGAGAAAGTCAGAAATAGAGTTCTCACAAATGAAGACGGGATTAAGACAGCTTTGAAGGTAAATATCAATAAAAAGGAAGAGTACAAAGATCGAGATCAAGCAACACAAATGCATAAACAGGGGGAAGACTCAGTTGTCATCAGCAGGCAAAATTCAGATCAAGCTAATAGAGGGGCTGAGTATGAGCGTCTTAGAGAGAAATATGGTTTTATTGATACAGACTTACCAAACAGAAACAAAGTGTCAAATGATGCCAATGAGACACCAGCTTTATCTCTTGATAAAGTTGAGACAACGAATAACGAGAAATCAAAAGGAAATTCTAGTCCTGCAAGCAGAGTTGTAAGAGCTAACACAGAAAATAAGGAGGAAGAGGGCAGCTTTAACCCCATTGAGTTGACAGAGAGTCCGTATGTTTACAGTGAGTCATCCAAAGAATTCAAACTTTCTGATAGTAATTATTTGCCTATCAATGTAGATAAAAGAGAAAATAGTGACACTGTTGTTTCTGATAAAATTATGGATGACAGTGTTGAAAAGTTTGACCCTCTGAAACAAACTGACATTTCACAGCAAAGAGATTCTGATTTGGCTAAACCACTCCCCCTTGTAAGAAAACCCAGGTCAACTGAGCACAGTTTAGGTCCAGGTAAAGATGCGCTTTTTACCCCTCCCAGAACATTGTTCCATAAAGAGAGAGCTCAGACCAAACAGGAGATTCTGACTTCCAAGATAAAAGCTCATGCTGAAAAAGAGATTTCAGCTATTAAAGAAAAGGGTTTTGCTGTACCAGATGGGTTTATATCCAAATATTCTACCAAGCAATTAGCAGGTAATAATATACGACAGAGGCCACCATCACAGGAAGTGTCTAAAAAGCATGAAAGCACAATGGCCAGTAATATTACATTAAAGCACCAGATGGAGCCTTCAGGAATACAGATGGAACCAGTCAAGTTTGTTTCACTTCCCAGCTCTGCTACAACACCAGTTAAGTCTGCAGCAACCACCAGTCAGGTTCATTTACAGAAACAACTTCACAAAGAACCAATGAAGAGCAATGACAATCTGCCAAAACCCCCCAGAGAAGCAAAACAGACGGGAAGTTATACCATGAGCACAGATGACAGCTTGGTAGAAAATCAAAAGAAAGAGAATCCATTTGGAATTAAATCACTTACACAAAGTAAAGAGCAGGCACTCAAAAACAAGCCAGAAACACAGGAAGCAAATAAAGGAGAAATATTTGGAAAACAGAAAGAGGGACTTAAAGACAATCCTGTTGTAAACACTGACCATCTCAACAAGAAGAAACAGGATCCTCCACAAGCTACAGCTCTGGTCGAAGCTGAAAGCTCCAAACCTATGCCAACAGAAAAGGCTGAGAGTAAACATGAGGCAGTTCATGAGGACTCAGCACCTTCACTAAGTCTTGCCTTTGGTCAGAATGAGTCCCCTGTGGCTGAGGACAAATTGCAGATCATGGGAATATTGGTAACTGTACGAGAAAGAAAGCCCTCTGTGGACAATGGTCAGAGGAATAACAGCACTCAAGAACACATGAATGTAAAAGAGAAAGAGTGCAGTAATTCAGAGATAGATAAATGTCATCCCATCTCAGGTGTGGAAGTAGGTAAAGGAAATACATCTTCAAAGGAAGTTAGCATAGTAAAGCCGAATGATGGAGTTGTACAGAACACTCATCCTACAGTGAAAGAAGATCAAACTAAAGTTGGTATGAAAAATCATCCTGAAAACATGCAAGAAGCTTCAACCCTAGAGACAAGACAGAACAATGTGTCTGAGAATGTCCCTGTGAAAAGGACTACTCTCCAACAGGAGAGTTCTATAAATGTAAGACCCCAAAGGATAACACAACTCCAAGAGCCATTGGCTGAAAAAGGTGTGCCTTGCAAAAATAAAGTGTTGGCTGAAACAAATCCGCTTCTCTACAACCAAGACATAATAGCAAATGAAACAAAAGACAACACAAATGAAATGTCAAAAGAAAACTCAGTAAAGATCATAAAGAAAGTTGAAGTAAAGAGCAATACCGAAGAGAAAAATCCACAAAAAGGTCATACAGCACATGCCAATGAGAACTGCATAGCCAAAGTGGTGAACACAGCAATCAGCGACACAAATGATTCAAACAGAGCTGCTGCTGAAACTCTGATAAAACATGACATCCAGCCATCACTGAAAGAAGATATGACAACTGGCATCCATCCATCCAAAAGCAGGAACATAGATGGTAAGAGTGCACCAGTGGGAGAAAATAGATGTGACTTGACACTACCAAAGCCATTCAACAAAACCATTCCATCTAACAATTTAACTGAGAATGCTCATGTATCTCCAGAACATCAGTATAAAGAAACACACATTGGAGAAAATAATCAATGGGTTGATGATTTGCATATAGGCAGCATTGCCATCAGAGTTGTGCCAGCAGTAACTGAGGACAACCTGAAAATGGCAGGAAAACATGTCAACATCACCGCTGACCCGTCTGATGTAGCTGCAGCTAATGAACATAAACAAGGTGCATCATCTAGTCTTGAAAATAAAGTGAACCCTTTAAACAATGAAGACAGAACCAAAAACCTCAATCCAGCAAGTAGTGAAAAGCAAATAGAGGACAGTTTGGAAGACAAATTTGGAGTACAATGTGTTTTGTCCAGTGTGAAAAAACTGTCCAAATCACTAAAACTCAGTAATCAACAGAACAGCATAAACACCACCAGTGAGAATACTCAAGCTGAACATGGAAAGCCTGAAAAAGTAAATAAAAGCGGGAAATCAGCAGATGAATCAACAATAAGACCAATGGTGGGAGACTACTTTCAAGTGCAAGGGGTTGCAGAAACAAATAATGAACCATACAATCGTACTAATGCTGGAGATACATCAAACGCTGGAGATACGTCAAACGCTGGAGATACGTCAAATGCTGTTTCAAAGGGAAGGGAGCTTCCAGCATTACTATCAAACAAGGCAGCTATCAGCAATACATCTTGCAGTGAAGGAAAAAATCAACTATTTGTTTTGGATCAAAGTAAAAGGAAATCAAGTTCAGTAAGAGTTCAAGATGACAACATAAAAAAGAAAAACAAGGAAACAGATGATAACCTGGATTCAAAACCGAGTGATGGTCCCACAGAGAGACAGAGTAATAAAAATGAGAAGACAGAGGCTGGTCAAGCTGTTCATATCAGAAAACATCATACAGAGAACCAGTCCAGTTTAACAGCAAGGGAAACACAGACCTCAAGAAATTCACACCCAACCCAGGAAAATATGGTTAAACCAAAACCAAAAGAAAGAGTATCCACAATACCTGAGATATCAGCAATTGCAGACTATGCCAGGTTAAAAGTAATTGTTTCAGAAGACGAGGCAAACAAAATTCAGGAATTCCCACCCAACAAAAAGGAGGGATTTTTTCCACTAATACAAACTCGTCATAGCAGACGTCCAATGTTCACTGCTGACCCACAAGACCTCTCTTTAAAAGAGAAATGTTTGGCAAATAAGACAGAAGTCAGCTCCAAAGTGAACAAAGAACCCAAACCATTAGTATTTCCCATTACCGAGAGAGAACACCAAAGGACGGGGATGTTTAAACTGGGAGACAAAGAAAGACAAGAGAAAATTATTTTAGATGTCAAAGCCAATGAAGGTGTATTAGACACTGGGGCAAAACATGCACAGCAGCTCAAAGCAAGTAACAAGTCACCATCAAGTCATCTTAAGAACCAGGGAAGTGAAGAACAAGTGACTGGAACTGATACCCAAAGAGTTCGACAAGTAGAACAAAGTATTCATCAGCCAAACAATCCTCCTCTGCAAGCAACAACCTCATCTTCTGCAGTCAACAGGCCAAGAAGCACTTCTGTGTCACAACACCTAAAGCCACTTGAGAACTCCAATCCACATGAAAAACTTGTGGGACAAGTCTACAATATAGAGGAAAGCACACCAACTCTAAAAAAAGATGAGGAGATTGAAAATGCACTGGCTAAGTTTGGGGAAAAGAGAACAGATACAATGAGGCAAGAAAGGCTTGCAACTCAGAATGATGAAATCAAAACACAACATCAGAGTAGAGCAAAACAGTTTGAGGAAAAACAAGCTTCTAGGATAGAAGAGGAGAAAAGAGCTGAAGACATCAGAGTAAGAAATATGATAGAGGAGAATAGAGCTTCTGTTGCTGAAGAAGAGAGGAAAGCCACTCAGAGAGAAGAGGAGAGGAGAGCAAGAGAGAGGGAGGCCATTGCTATTAAGATCAAGGAGAAGCGGGAAAAACAGAGAGAAGCAGAAAGAAGGGCAGAGGAAGAAAGAGCTGCTCAAAAAGAAGAGGAGATGAAAGCAAATCAAAGAGAAGAAGAAAGGAGAATGAAAGAAATTGAGGAGAAGAGGAGAATAAAAATTGAGGAGGAGCGTAAAGCAAAATTGAGAGAGGAGGAAGAGCGGATAAAAGAGAATGAGGAGAAGAGGAGGGTGAAACAGCGAGAGGAGAGAGCTGCACAAGAGGAGAAGCAGAGGAGAGCTGCTGAAGAGGAGAAGCAGAGGAGAGCTGCTGAAGAGGAGAAGCAGAGGAGAGCTGCTGAAGAAGAGAAGCAGAGGAGAGCTGCTGAAGAGGAGAAGCAGAGGAGAGCTGCTGAAGAAGAGAAGCAGAGGAGAGCTGCTGAAGAGAAGCAGAAGAGAGCTGCTGAAGAGGAGAAGCAGAGGAGAGCTGCTGAAGAGGAGAAGCAGAGGAGAGCTGCTGAAGAGGAGAAGCAGAGGAGAGCTGCTCTAATTGAGGAGCAAAGGCGAGCTAAACTGATTGAGGAGCGGATACTCGCTGATATTGAGGAAAAAGCTGCTCGGATTTCAGAGGAGGAAAGGATCAAACAGATCCAGGAGCAGAAGAAAGCAGAGCAGATGATTGAAGAGCTGATGGAAGAAAGACAGAAAAAGGAAGAACGGATGAGAACTCAGAGAGCTGTTGAAAAAGACAAAACAATTATAAAACAAAGAGAAGAAAAGCAAGCCAAAGAGGAGAGAACCAGACTCCTTGAGGAGAGCCAAGCAGCACTGAAAGAGGAGGAGAAGAGAGTTCCACGAGAATGGATGCTAGCTCAAAGAGAGGATGAGATCAGGGCTAAAAAGAGAGGAGAAGAAAAGTTAGCAGCTCACAGAGAAAAGGAGAGAGCCACTCAGATGGAGGAGCAAAAAAGAACAGTGCAGAGGATGGATGCTCTCCAGTACTATGCCATCACCTCAACAGAATCAGAGCGGAAACCCAGAGAAAGACAACTATGCTCCCCTTTACCATCCCAACAAAGGCACAATCCATCAGGGCTTGGATCACCTGAGGACTCAGGAACCCATGCCAGGCCTTATAGGCCACATGCCCCTGCTTCTCCAGCTCCAACTCTGCCCCGCTCCAACACCTCCTCTCCTGCTCTGGGAACCAAGCCCTCAATGTTCAGGGTGAAGGATAACACCATCAGAGGTTCCTCTTTCAAGTCAGTCAAACCACGCCTCCATAAGAACTTTGGAGAGGATTTCCGAGTGGGTTCGCCGATGGAGAGGTGGTCAGAGAGAAGAGAGGAAGAGCAAGACATAATGAGACACAGTGCTGGAACTCCTGTCTATCCGGACACAGGGTTAAACAGACTTGCTCCTATCAAAGAATCCTCCACTTTCCAGCCAGCATATTCATCACAGGATTACTCAGCCCTTCTCCCACAACACAGGGCTTACTCCAGGAGGAGCATCGCTCTGGATGAAGATGACTCCCGTTCTCTCATCAGCAACATGTCAGAGGATGTAGAGAGTTTCGCCACCAGTGCAGCAGACCTGGCAGATATACGAGGCCTCTATGACGGAGAGAGGCCAGAATCAGCCTGTAGCTTTAGCAGTGATGTCTCCCGTTCTTTGGGCAAGCCTCCGACTGTTCCCCCAAAGAGTGAGAAAGCCTTGCGCAGAGCAAAAAGGTTGACTACTCGGAGAATCAAGAAGGAGTTGTCCAAAGCTGCAGAAGACAGCCCTGATGGAGTTGAGAAATCTCTTCAAGAAGTCTCCAATATTACTTCCTCCTCCTCCACTGAGGTACGCTCTTCCAGCCGCCAAGCTATGGCTTCCTCCCATTTTTCCTCACCTGTCTCCCTTGCTCATGCTCCAAAATTGGGGTCTAGCTTGCTTTCTTCACACACAGAGCACAAATCTTCTCGCAGCTCCTCCTATGCTTCTCCTCATGCCACTGGTCCTATCTCCATCCCAGTTGCTTCACCTCATGCTACTGCCCCTGTTTCCCTCCCTGTTGCCTTGCCTAATGCTACTGGCCCTGCTTCCCACACTGCTGCTCCTGTTAAGACAGTTGCTCATGTTTCCTCTTCTCCCACTCTCCATCATGCCAACCACCCAGCTCCAGTGACACAGTACCATGTAGAGTCAAGCTATCCCCAGTCCTACCCACTAACCCAGCGAAAGGTGCTGCAAGACCTCGGCTCTGGTCAGTACTTTGTGGTGGACGTGCCTGTTCAAGTGAAAAAGAAGACTTTCTTTGACCCAGAGACGGGAAAGTATGTCCAGCTGAATGTTCGCGAGTCGGGCCAGAGCACCGCCCGAACCCAGCCCCAGCAGATGTACCCACAACCTCAGCTCCAACCCCAAATGCCGGTCAAGCTTCAACAACAGCCCCAGGCCTCTCCAGCTGGCAAGCCTTTTGTGCTTTATCAGGGCAACCAGAGTTATCCACAAGACTACCAACCTCTGGCTATCAACTCTGTGCCCCGCAACAGGTCATCAGCCCCTGTGACTCTCCACCAGGACCAACAGCCTGTCAGGGAGAGCCACAGCTACGGATATCCAGCCCCTGAAATGGAACAGAACTCTGAAGGGCATTGCTACAGCCCAGAAAAGACTCCATACATGGACACAGTGAATGACAATAAAGACAAAACATATAACACCATTTACAGCACGCATGCCCCATATGAGTCGCCCCCAGAGGGTGAAACAAACAGCCAGCTTGCAGGAACCTCAATTTGTGAAAACGATAATTCAGCCCACTCACAATGTCAGCCCCGTGATATAATAACTATGAGTGAACTGGAAGACTTTATGGAGGTGTCTGACTGGTGAGAACAAAGACTGGTAGCTTTTACTCAGAGGGGGTAACTAAATAAAGTATTTGATCAAATAAAGATACCCAAAAGCGCAGTATGAATGAATCATAATATATAGTATTTTAACTGTTTGTAAATGACTTTTCAAGTGAAAATAGTCTAAGAAAGTTTTTGGTTTGTAGTTTTAAAAGGGCCCTTGTGACATGTTGTTAGATTGATGCTGTTGATTTTGGAGATTCACTGTTGAGCTATTTATTTTGTTACAGAGAAGTTCATTCCATTTGACTTTTGAATGTGAGAAGCCAAGATATGTTTCTTGTGTATACTGTATGATCAGTATCCCATTGCCTACTAAACCTAAAAGTATGTCATCATACATCAAACAGCAACAGTGTGTCCACAGTGTTTAGTAGTTTTGAACACTGGCAGGCCTGCTTTTTGCAATTTTGTTTTTGTTCTTGTTGAAGAAATCGTACTTTTGGCATTTTGTGATTCAACCCACAGTGTCAATTAAATATCTGCAGATGGTGTAAAGCATAGTTTGTGTATTCAACCACTGTGTCAAAGTGAAAACATGGTGATGTGATTATTGCCGTTTTGGAGGTTGAATTTCATACTGTAGTCCATTTTTAAAGTTGGAAGTGTGTGAGAATGTTTCTGTGTTGCTGTGAAACAGAATTGTGTGACATGGACTTACTCAGGCAATTACAACACACACTTCAATCAAATAAATAATTTCTCACCACAATGACTGTCTTTCAAAATCACATTGTAAAGGTTATAAATAAACAAAAAGGAAAAATATAAGATTGCTGCTACAGGTTGATTTCATTTTACCACTCAGAAGACTATAATAACAATATAATATTACTACCACTGTGATCCTGTTCTCACTCTTGAAATGTACCCTGGGTCTAAATGACTCAAAATGAAGAGTCTTTTTTTACTGAGTGCATAAGGCAATTACAAAGTGTTATTGAAAGAGCTCAGTGATATGTCCTGAGAGAGTTGATAAACACAAAAAGACAAAATAACATTTTGGTAATGAAATTTGTGTTTATGTATTTGCCTAGTATACCTATGGGATCCAATGAGAAATGATCAAATGAAAATGTCTTTTCTTTGATTTGCCTTGTTTCCCCAACGCAGATAAAATGTATATGGCTGTGATGAGAATGCCTACATTGCATACACACCCCAGCTTCAGAGTAACCTTACGTATTGTTGATCCCCTGAGAAGCAGTAACCTGCTTTGACCACTGCAGGGCAGAGGAGAGCGATTCTCCACTGGAGAAAAGACTTGAACTTAAGACTTATGTAAAGGAAAACTTGAGGGAAACCCCAAGTAAAAGATGTGGTTCAGAAGACATAATGTTTCTACACAGTTACCATAACTATTGTTTTGACACTTTTACACGACACTCAATTGATAAAACTTGTAAGACAGCATAGCTGTAGCCTACATACAATTATCTTTTCAAAATAAAATATTTTGTCAAGGTTAGAAATATTAAACCCCATTATCAACCTAGCCAGTCCATTTTCCACTGAATCCATGTTTTTCAAGAGAATCCTACATTCGACCTGAAGGGTTAAATCTGTTGTGTAATTCCATTTGGCTTTGGCAGAGCTCGAAGCGCCGGCAGAAGCCCTGCCTCAGCAGTTCAGCCTGCCCAATAAAGCAGCAGGCTTCATACCACTGGGACAGTCTGACAACCACAGCCAGAGACAAGCCCATGCCACTCTGACCAGCAGCCAGACAGGGAGAGGTTCCTGCACACACACATCCACATAAATGCATTAACATATGCATGCAAACACACAAACACACACACACACACACACGCACACACAAATACACGAACACATGCATGCAGATGCACACAAAGCTCACATAAATGAACATTGCTCTTTGTAAACTTTGCTACACTATGTACACACTATGCATGTTCAGCGTTTTACTGTATATGCTTCTCCAAATGGTACACAATATGAAAGGCGCATGCACACACACACAAACCACGAGCGAGACTTGACCATCGCTTTAGAGTTCTGGGGTTTTGGGCTTTTGTCCAAGACTCCTCACAGGAACACAGGAAATGACATTTCCTACGTTTTGGAGGACACACACAGAGAGAGAGAGAGAGAGAGAGAGAGAGAGAGAGAGAGAGAGAGAGAGAGAGAGAGAGAGAGAGAGAGAGAGAGAGAGTACTGGGAGAGTGAGTGGGAGTTTCTAAGTGGAAACAGAGAATTTTCTGTTTCATATTACACAGAAAAGAGGAGAAAGAGGAGAAGAGTTAATGGTGGGTAAGGGCTGTGGTGGCTAGTCCAGTCAGGCTGTGTTTTGAATGTAGCTGGTTGTGTAAGTGCTGTGCAGTTTTCTGGGTTTATGGATTCGCTGACTCTGGAAAATGTACTTCTCTATAGTGGTCCTTGTCCTGACTAAGGCTCTGGTCACAGGTAAGTTCACCTTGTTTACAGCAATAACCAGTAAGAAAGCGAGCAAGCTGGCAAGAAAGAAAGAAAATGCGTCTAAACTAGTAACTAGATCTATCATCTAAGAAACACCATTGTGAACCATACATTTTGAGTTTATTATGGAGCATGAAAAACATGTCAAACATGCAAAAAAACACACCTCTTAATCGTCTACAACAACCAAAACTTGCAAATGCTTTAATTATTACTACATTATTGAAAACATTGATGAAGCAGAAGGTGTTTTGCAAACTGGGTAATTTGGGCAAATATGGTTTTGTTTAAAATCAAACCAGTTGTGGAGTTAGGCGAGTTTGTTCTCTGTGATCAGAGAAAACCTCAGTATAATTTGCATTCTATAAACTGCCATAAAGTGGACTTACAACTCATATTTCCTGCCCTATAATCTTTTGGTTATGCTCAGTTTTGTGTTTCGTTTGAGTCCCTGTCGCTGCTTTTGTTGTCAAATTAAATAGTGTAGGACAGACCCCGAGGGAGATTCCCCAACTAACACGGCAACAAAATAAAAAGCAAAACAGCAAGGCAGCCCAGATGGTCCCTGTTATCTTGTCGTGTTTCTCTTGGCCTGTTTCGGGCTGTACCGTACTGAAGATGAATGTTTCCCACCTGTAGATTCTCTTTGCCTGTCTGATCACATATTGTGTTCAAACTCCAGACCTGAACCAGCTGGCAGCACAATAAAAGTACCTTCAGGGAAGTAAAATAGGTGCATGCAAAGTATGTTTTAGTTTTCTGATTCTCAGTCCTCTTGCACTTTCTAGCTGTGACAGACCAAATTCCCATCCAGTGACGGAATGGCATATATAAGTAGAACCAAAGATAGTGTGGAATCCAAGCAGCCACTGTGGGTGTGCATATAAACGTGCTTTGTCTAAATGCTACACTTATGTTTAATTGGCAGGAAATCAAAGATCTTGCAAAAATTAACTCAGATTTTTCCCATGTGGGGTTGAATAGCAATTACCAACTTAACTAGCAGGGAGGGGTCACACAAGCTACCAGATCACAGTATTCTGAGTGTCCTTATGTTTGGAAAAGCATACGTTTTATGATTTGGTTTGATTTTATTAGTCAAAAAACAGAACATGTATAACATGCAGAATAAATATTAACAATAGGCCTACATAATACAATAAGCACAACAAAGAAACACATCCAATAGAGTACCTATAAGATATGTGTATGCAAAACAGAAAATCACAAAAAATGACTGTACATACCAACTGTACTGCTTGTGTCTTTTGTCAACAGAGGTCTGTCATGGCCTGAATGTGACAGTGACCCCTGGGCCTGTTGTCATGGTAACAGAGAAAGACAATGTGACGCTCTCCTGCCTGGTATCTCAGAGGAAGAGGAGCGGCAGCGTCCTCATCCTACGCTGGTTCCTTTCTCCTCTTGCAGCTCCCACTCTCGTGCCTCCTCCCTCCTCTCCATCCCACTCTCCTCCTGCAATCGAGCCCTCTCAGGTTCTGATTGTGAAGATGGGCATAAAGAAAATTAAGCTGTACGGGAACTACACCCGTCGTTTCCCCCAGCTAAAGTTTCGTCTGTATGAAGAAACGGAGGGAGAGTTGTACCGGTTGCGGATTCTCAATGTGACAGGGACGGACCAGGGTTTCTATACCTGCAAAGTTCAGGAGATTCGCAAACACAGAAACACATGGAGGGCATCGTCCAATGGTACCAGCACCACACAGCTGACAGGTAATAAAGGTGTAGCCTACTTTAACACACTCTGCCCTCCATATCACATGTGTCTCTCTTTTGAAAGGGCCAGGCACTTATTGCACTATTTCTAGCAGATTGCATTAAACGACACAGTAAAAGTGTGAAAAGTGTCGTACACCATTTGGCCTTTGAAAAAAAAAAATGAAGAAAGTCTTTTACATTTCTATTTTTTCATATGCCTTTGCGCAACCCTCGTCACTGACAAAAGAGGATCAAACGCAAATGGGCCTCCGGTGAAAAAGGTTTTCCATGGAATATTCCTTTCCAAGGAATTCCCTTACAGCCGCACAGCTGAGGCATGCTGTCCATGTTATCTGTCAATGGAAATTACCAAATAAAGGAGGAGCAACAGTTTGTATAAAAGGACAATGACCAAATAGAAATGTGTAGCATTCATTTTCTGACTCGAGCTGCGCTTTGCTGTAAGTAGTGCCTATGTGTGTTTGAGTGTGACCCCAATCCTCTGGCATTTCCATCTCAAAACAATGAGCTCACACAGCCAAACCACACTCAACAATATCACTCTGTGTGTCGAAGGAGTGTGAGGAGTAAAAGTGTTGCTGAGCTGGCTATGTTCAAAAACTATATAACACATGATGTCAGCATTCTGGGTTTACTTTTATGCATGCCTCAGGAGAAAATGTACTGGAGAATTCACTTACAGTGGAACTTATTTAGTCTGTGCCAATGTGTGATAAACATCTTGAACTAATCAGGTTAAGAACTAATTTAAATCTGATGCAGTAATAAATATACAGTACGATCCTTCATCTGATTTAACTAGATTGATCAACAAGGAAGCCGTCTGTCACTGTGGGATGCAATTGATAAAAGGGGTTTAATAGAGATGTAAGATGCTGCTATACTGTGCTATAAGCGTGGTTACACCTGACACAGTTGAACCGTTTACCTTTCACTACACTAGTTAAATGCCAGAAAAGCTTAGAGGTTAGAGTTGGACAAAGCCATCTGACAACGCCCTGTCCTATATTCAGGGAAATGTCGCACGAAGGAAGCCACACAACCTCAGGCATCTCCGACATGCATTGACCACAGCTCCAGAAACCCAAGAGCTGACATTAGAAGTGTAAACAAAGAGAAAACTTAGGTTGTAACTATTATCCAGGTAACCCCTCTGTCTGCAGATCTCAGAGCAAAGGCCACACCCCACTGAGACTAGATTAGACTAGTCTTATTCAAAAGATTTTGCTAGATGCTTGTCCTCTCCCACATCTCTAAATCCCCACTTCAGACCTAATGGTTGAGTGATTTCTGGTGCTTTTCTAAACTGGAAAAATGACCAGTCAATCCGTACTACAATCTTACACACTTCTGTCTGACTTCAGGTTTCAAACCCTGCCAGTTTCAGTGGATGGTTCCATTTTTCTGAATCCTGCCTTCACAGCTGGACTGATGGGAGGACAGCAGATGAGCCCAAATATGTACCTGATGATTTTCTGCGGGGTTTTTTGTTGCCTAAACTTGAGCTTGTGTAGACACATCTGTAGAGAGTGTTCTTTAATAGCTCCCAACCAAAAGCCAACCTGTTAACCTGGGGCTGGTGCACAGATCAGAATTGGGGTTTAGCATGTGGTTAACCACAGTGTAAAGGTTAGATATGCGGTTTACTTACATTAACTGTTAACTGCTCAAATTGTCAAGAGATACCCGTTAAATGTAGCCCGCCACCTCATCAGTTGAGTTAGACTACAATTTGTCTACTTTACAATTCTGTAATTACTTGTCATCTTGTGGTAAACAGTGGTTGGACAAAAAAACAGGAACACCATACAATTGAATGCAGTCCAATTAAACAAAATGATCATAGCATTTAATTAGCTAGTCTCAACACAAAAAAATCACACTTAAGACTTAGAAAAAAACTGCATATTACAGGGCTCTTGTGTTATACTACATTGTTATAAAGCCTCCATTTTATGTCTATCTGCTGATTAGATTTTTTTACGCTCCTCATTTTTTCCCTAAAATATTTGTAAAGTCTTGTTTCTTGGACTGATGCCTATTTTAGAAAAAAAATAGCATAAAAAATCTAATCAGCAGATTATATAACATAAGAGAAGTAATGTGTTGAGATTCTAAAGTGTATCTTCTCCTGCCTTTACTGCCTGTAATACTGATCACTGAAACATCTGATACAGTTTCTCACGTTTGCTCACAACAACCATTGTGTTGCTGCCTGACATTAATTACCATGATATTCAGACTGAACGGCAGTCCAGCGGTCTGGAAAAAGGCTAGAAGCCAATTAGAGTTAATATCTTATCATTTCTTATTAATATGTTTATCAACCTGTGTTTAAAAGACATATTAAAAACTAATTACGGGGAGCAGAGACTAAGTAATTTATGTGCAAAGCCTCTGTAGTATTCACTCTCCTCAACCTCTTGCTAAATACCCCTGACCTAAATACAACCCATCATTCATTGACACACACACTAACAACTTCCTTATTGGTTCCCTTTTCACATTAATAAGCACACAAAGAAAATTGCAACATTAAACGATCGTGAAGTGACCAACAAAAGGAAGTGGAGATGCAGAGCAATGGGGAACCCCCCAAAACACTGTCCAAGAACAGCAATACAGCCAAGCCTGTCTGTGTGTGCGTGTGTGTGTGTGTGTGTGTGTGTGCTTGTGTGCGTGCGTGTGTGCGTGCGTGCGTGTTGTGGGTTTGGCTGATGCCGCAGCAGAATCTCCCTTCATACGTGCAGTTTTGATATTTCTGGAAACCACTGAGGCGGTCTGCTGTGTTGCGCCAGTGCCCTCAGACAACAGCAATTTACAAAGATACTTTGTCTCAACACAGTTTTCTGCTCTCAACAAACTATTTTTGCTGACTTTTTAAACATTTTTTTCTTCAGTACACTTCACTCTCGAGGATGGTAGCAGTAAAGGACTGTGGCGTTTATTTGCAGGTACTGTTTTCACATCTAGTCCTTCTTCTGTTTCACCTCATCATACACAAGTCTTACTTTGGCAACGCCACTGTTCTGATGTCTTTCTGTTTCTGTCTGTCTGTTTCGTAGATGTGTATCTGTGCGCTGTGCTGATTTGCTCTCTGGGCCTGCTGTCCATTTTCCTGTTCTCTGTGGTTCTCACCTGCCAGTACTTTCACAGAAGACACAGGCTCAAAGGTAAAAACAACATAATTTGTTTTACTACAGTAACCCCACATTTATACCTTTATGTTGCAGTTTTCCTGTTCAAAACAATAACTGGATGCCTTTGCTGATGAGTCACCAGGATGTTTCTACTTTCTCCACAGCCAGTTACCTTCTGGTCAAGTGTCCAGAAAGCAGGTACAGTTTTTTTTTTAAACTAGTGCTGAAACAATTTATTGATTAATTGCTCCGTCAATTTACAGAAAATTAATCAGGCACAATTTTGACAATCAAATTTTAAAGTATTGCTTCTGTTCCATGCAGCTCAGGAGAGACTGTAACCAGCTTCAGCAGTTCCTCCAGTTCCTCCCCAAAAGCCCAAAGTAAAGACACAAGACAGAAAACTGACAGAAGAATAACAGTAACACCACCTAAACTACCCAAGGAGCCCCCACCATACGTACCACACCACAAAGGTAAAGTGACATTGTGAGGGCAGGATGGAACCTCTGGGGAAAATAAATGTGCTCATATTATGCTCATTTTCAAGTTCATAATTGTATTCAGAGGTTGCACCAGAATAGGTTTACATTGTTTAATTTTCCAAAAACATGATATTGTTGATTGTACTGCACATTGCTGCAGCTCCTCTTTTCACCCTGTGTGTTGAGCTCTCCGTTTTAGCTACAGAGTGAGGCATCTCACTTCTGTTCCATCTTTGTTGGGAGTCACACATGTAGCTAGGTAAGGACTACTAGCTATTGAAGCAGAGCATGATGGCGTGCCATGCTAGCAGCTAGGCAAGCATTATAACACGTGTTACAAAGTGACGCACGTTCGTCACGGAAGTAAAGGCTGGACTACAACAGAGCTGTTTGGAGCAGTTTGTGAACAGTGTTTTCTGTTGGAGATGGTAAGTGCCTTTGGGGTGGACTTTGGGCTTTTTCACTTTGTAAACCTATAACATACACAAAAAAGATATATAACACAATAAAGCAAAGTCTACTTGTGACCCCATGTCACAGGTTATGGCCTGTGTGCACATGAGTTATGAGCAGTTTAACCAAAGAGTATTTTTCCTACTCAGAATGTTTCATTTTAATGGTTTATATCTGCCTGGAGACGTAGCCAGTATTTCACATAAATGTGAGAAATCTTAAGAAAAAAACTAAACTAATTGGGATTCTGATTACTGCATTAGGATGTAAATACGTCTTACACAGTGAATTTGTTCCACTTTGAACCACCAAGATCAGATGTTTTCACAGTCACATTTCTTTGGAGAGACAGAGTGACTTAGTCGTTAATAGCGTCCCCTCACAGAATAGTTCAATTTCTCAGTCTTTCTGTGTGGAGTCTGAGTTTCCTTTCAAATTCCAAACACACTGCAGGCATTAGAGTAACAGGGGGCTGAGAGAGGCTCCAGCCCCAAGAAAAGGTATTAGTGAGTAAAGAAAACAACAGTAAATGAAGGTATCCAGCAATTACAAAAGCAGAACATTATACACATCTAGCATGATTACATTTTCTTGACAAAAACAGAGGACTAACAGAAAACAGCAGAGAATGAAACTCGATACTGTATTTGGGTAAAATCCTGCTGAGTGTATTGTCTGAGGTAGAATCAACACTGATGCTGACAATGACAGTATAAAGCTCTTATTCTGGTTTTAAACTACACCTTGACTACGTTTAGAAGTGGTTGTATTTGTGAGTTCATTCCTCTTGGCTGTTCTTTTTGAGTCAATTAAGGTTGTCTCTGTTTTTCAGTGCCTATTGCTGCAAAGAGACCTCAGAAGCCCAGAAGGTTAAAGACTCAGCTCAGGAGTTCTGCCACTGTGAGTTCTCACCCGTCATACAAACACCAATGACCACTTCCTCCATAAACTCAATTATAAAGCATATGCACTTAACATATGTTAAAATATATGTATTAACATTTTGAAAATATGTTTTTTTTTCATGCACAGAGTTATTGAGGTACATGCAAGAGGGAATTTGTCTCACGACTGCATGATTGTCTACAGGAGTTTATTGCCGTCTCTTCATTCAGTTATGAGTTTGATAATTCTATTTAGCTTTATTGCTTCTCAAACACAATTATTTATTTAGAGTGCTTCATTGGTTTTATATCTACAATAAAAATGTCAAACAAGTATATACAGAAGAAAACTACTAAAACTAAGGATCATCAGTATTTCTACGTTCTTGTGATTGTGAAGCGAAACGAAGCGCCGGAGGTATGAGCGTTTCTTTTGCACGAACATACTGATTGGATTAGTGCAACTAAGAGGATCTGACGATGTTGGATAGGACTCCTATTGTACAACATGTTTTTCTGGTAAACTGGATGTTCCAAGAGGTCCTGTAAACACATAGTGCTGAAAAGCACTAAGGGGATGTTTAGCATGGGAAAGTGAAAGAAACTACCGTTTGCTGAAAAAGATAAATGCAGACAGGACGCATACACTTCCTATATACATCTTTGTTTCTGAAATGTCTATGCTCACTATATCTATCTATATCTATCTATATCTATATCTATATTTATATCTATATTATATATATATATATATATATATATATATATATATATATATATATATATATATATATATATATATATATATATATATATATATATATATATATATATATATATATATATTTTGCCTTTTTTGCCTTATCTCTGGGTTAAATTCCCTTAAGTTTATCTCACTCTTTCCCTCCCTCCTCCAGCCTCGAATACCACAGGAGGATAGTCTGACATATGCAGAACTGGAGCTGGTCAGGCCAAGGCCCGAGCCCCCAGTCTCCTCCAACCCTGACCCCACTCCCTCCAGCCCGGACACGGTGTACGCTCAGATCCTCTTCCAGGAAAAACAGCTGTAAACACAGCAGCTCTGGACAGATGGATGTCACGGTGCCTCCCAGTGAGGCCAAGTGAACTGAGTGGCAACCAAAGGACTATATTTATGAACTATCAGTATGGCATTTAGCATTTGTTTTTTTGGCTGTAAGTACGCTACAGTACAACTGTTGGTAAATGAGGGTTTTGTGTTTCCTCGGCGCAGTTCCATTCCAGCACAGCAGTTTCTGGGTCTTATAATTCTGTTGTTTTGTTTATTGGCATCGCTGGCGTGTGAACCAGATGTTTATAGAACGCTCTTACTGTTAACTATTCTGTATAAACTCAGGAGACTGTGTGGAAAGAAACCGTTGTCCAGGCTCTCTTAATGAGGTATCATAAGGCACTGTACCACTTTTTAATTGCATTTATAATTACAGAACTATACACCAAATTAATAAATATATGCCTGGGTCTGATGGTTCATATAAATACTGGTTTAAATGATCTCTTCTAAGTGGATTGGATTGCACTTTGTCAGATTGATCTATAATTTGTCTGGGGGTCACAAGCAAAATCTGTTTCCCACAACAAAAGACAAAACAATGCAATATTATAAACAGCTGCAGTGCATTCAGTGATGCTGCAGGTGGATTTTGCAACAGCAAATATGAATCCTGGAAGCAGCATGCATTATGCTCAAGCACCCAAGAAAGGTGAAGGGTGTAGGCCATTTTGTGAAGGTCAGTGTGTGAAAAATGGTTATGAAGATAGAGGTGCATGAAGAAAGAGAATGATGCACATCCACACCCTTCTCTCTGTGAGTGGGAGAGATGGAGAGAGAGAGACCATCATCCCCCACAGCTCAGACTCACTGACTAGGATGAACCCGCTAATGACTACATTTATTCAAATTAGACTAATTGTAATCATGGTTAATAATTAGCTTTACAGTGCATTATAATTGGGTTAGACTACAAGATGGTTCTGCCTAGGTGCAATAATTTATTTGATTTAATTATTCTGAGGAACCCAATGGTTTGACATTTCATATCATAAAACCAGCGGTGTAGAGAGAATGGAGATGGCCGTTAGCTTTAGAGAAGGTCATTGCTCGCTCTCTGGGAAAATTATGAGGACTATTTTCCACTCTATTAAGCTACTCCACTTAGCACAATTAGCCACACACACAAAAGGTTAAAGAGAGAGACCTCTTCCTTTATGATAGATAGGAGTGGTGCATGTGTATTAGAGAGCAAGCAAGAAAGGCAGACACAGAAATAGAGCAAGCCTCCACAATCTACTAGCATTTAAAACGCTAACTTATTTATTGGAATATCAGTGCATTGATATGTCAGCATTGTACTTTTCTACTGAAAGATTAAGATCAATGTTTCAAAAATGTTATACTGTCTCTCTTCAAATGGGTCAGATTTACCCAGGAGTATGATGCTGAGGCCCTGCAGTGATTAAACAGACTGAACAGTCTGAGGTGGCTAAAAAGGCATTTGTCCTTGGTTAACCATAACACACACACACACACACACACACACACACACACACACACACACACACACACACACACACACACACACACACACACACACACACACACACACACACACACACACACACACTTGTGAAGGATCATGGTACCACACATGAAAAAACAGTCAAATGCTCAAATACTCATAAATACCACATTACAAAGCAGATTGAAAACACATTGTGGACAACAACGAAAAGCTCAGTAAACTATTCACAACTAACTAAACATCCAGTATTGTTCATACCACAAACATTTACAAAAGCAAAACACTACAACCCCCATAGCACAAAATGCTGACATGTGCATGCCATTCTTTTTATGATCATGGATGCTTGTTGTGCAGATCGTGAGAATTGAACTGCTCCAGCTCTACAATACTATTAAAAAGCCGTTTCTCAGGGAACGTTGGCTGAGCATGCACGCTCTTGTTCATCATTCACACAATTCCTCTCGCTTTCAGCTTGAAGCTGCCCAGTGGCCCATTTTAAGCTTTACTGGAGCAGCAAGGGTTAACTTAAATGATTGTTTTGAAGTGGATTAAATGCTTGTTTACCCCTTCACATTCCTCATGCAAATTCACCCAGCAGTTCTGGAGATCTCTGGTTTCATCTTTATGATCTCAGATGAAATAAAATAAAATCCTGGCCAACCTAGATTTCAGTCATAATCAAAATCACAGTCTCATAGGAGAAAATGTATGCAGATGGCTGTCAATAGTTTTATTCAAATTTGTTGAAATTCAGTATTTACATAGAAAAATACAGAGTGAAATATCTATATAGGAGATAAAATATTCTGTATTGTCTGAGACTTGAATGTTAGCTCTTCCTGAATGTACACACAGAACTGAACTCACATACAGCAAGGTCTCAAAGCTCAGCTGATGTCAGATCTAAGACCTCGATGGATTTTCGTTGTCAGAGTCTCTTTGAGAGGATACATGCTGTGCAGAAATGGTGGCCTGAGGCATGCTTGTGTTCAAACCCTGCCACCTCTCACTCACAGGTCCAGGTGAAAACTCTGCCCCAGGCATCGCCTGCCAACAGAGTAGCATGGCTCCTACACAGAAGAGAAGATGCTTAAATAATGAAAATTGTTTCCAATCAGTGAGGTTATGTAAATGCATTCTGTTGTAAAGCAGGCAATAATACAATGTGAGTCAGAGTTGGTGAGAGTAGGTTTGCAAGTTAGTACCAGAACTTTATTAGTTTTGAAATATAATTCAAATTAAATGTTTTTAAAAAAAAAAAAAAAAGAAAAAAGTTAAATGTTTGCAAATGTAAACTAAATCTGTGAGCAGGTGCATGCTATTTACTGTACCTGGACATGGCCAGCGCTGTGATGGCCGGATTATTTTTGCTGCGGCGTTGTGACATAGCGAGATTTCTGTTCAGCTCTCGACATAACACCAGATGTCTTTCCCAGCCTGAGCTGCTCACTGTGGATACATCATGAGAATCCATCAACACCCATTTATTACTAAATCACAGGGCAGGTGCCCACCCTGTCTGTAACCCTGACCCAGCGGTCCCCACAAAAAAAAATAAAAAGTGCATTAACACCGTGTTTATCTGCGGTCAGCAGGCCGTTAAAGAGAGAAAAATCCCTCAAATATAAATGCTTCAGTGTTACGTAAAGACTTGCCTCCATGTAATTTGCAAGGCATAATACTCCTATGAGGTGACACGAGGCTGTAACCAACGTATGCCAAATTGGATCTGGGTATTATTGCTTTCTAAATTATACATGCACACACACGTCAGCAGAATTACTCATCAGTGTTTACTGCCTCTATGTTTAATAACTTTATAACAACATAATTCCTGCTAGCCCCTAATGCTAGTGAGGGATGGGGTAGGCATTACAAGCTCTCATCTGGAAACAACGCTGTCTAGCTCTGAGATGAGCGGTTAAAAATAATCATCTCACACTTAAGGATTTATCTAATTAGATAGCGAAGGGTTTCGAAAACAAGAATCCTTTCCTTTTGTGCAGTTGCATCTTAGTCGGTCTCACAGTTTTGCTAATGTCAGCCACTCCCATCATCTGTGTTGTTAGAAATACAATACCTATATGCATAGCCCATCCTACTGCCAGTAACATTACCGTCTCTCTCTGCTCGGTCTTGCCCTGGGGACACAGGCTCTTCTGGAGGGCCAGGTAATTGTGTTCTGGTGTACTCTGTCTTCCATATCTGTATGAGAGACACATAACGAGTAGCAAAAATCAGACATAATTCAACATAATAACAAACACACTCACATAAGCACCAGTGTGCGCGCACATACACCCCCATAACTCAAGGTAATAATAAAGTAATAATACCATTTGTGTGTGTGTGTTGTGCATGTGGCATGGGCACCCACTCCCAAGTGAAGCCCAATTTAGAGTTTGCAGTTTGGATTGCAGAGAGGCAGTATGTGCTTATATTAATCCTACACAAAAGCAGTCACACACACACACACACACACACACACACACACACACACAACCCAAATGCTGTTATTAATACCTTGATGGACATCCAAGCTGCTACCTGCATGGCTAATACCAAAGTAATGACTGCCACATTTGAATACAGTATACTGAATAAAAACAAAGCAACCTCTCTCGCTGATCTATTAGTCCTAAAAAGAGCTGCCAGACAGTGACTGTAAAGACAGACATCCTGTCTCGGTCTCATTATTACACACAAACAAAAAAATCTCACCCGTATGATGCCGTCTGCACAGCTAGTGACAATGACGTTCTTGGCATCCCACTCGTGTCGCTGAGTGAAGCTGACACACAGGATGTCTGCCAGAGGCCCGCAGGAAGTGTCAGTGCAGGTCAACAGCTGACCCTTCATGGTCCACAGGTAGAGCAGAGGTCCCGCACATGACGCAATCTCACCCTTGGACAGAGTAATATGGTGTTGACGCCCATGTGTGCAAAGATACACACAGAGGTACACAGAAAAGCAAAACACACACAAGGAGAATATGCATGCTTTCAACAATGAGAATCCTTTCTTCCTCATGCTGCGAGTTGAATGAAGGGGATCGACATGACAACGGTGAGCCAAAAATGAAAAAGAACAGAAGGAGAGGAAAGAGAGAGATTTTCACAGTTGTGTAGGAAGATAATTACAAAGAAGGAGATCAAGAAGGTGGACTTACGGTGAGTTCATTGATAGCCAGTGCAGAGATGCTGGTTGAGTGGCCCGCTAACTGGGTGATGTAGCCTAGCTCCTCCATATCCCACAGGATACAGGTGAGGTCACGGGAGCCACTTACTATCAGGCTGTGGACCTCAGACACAGCCAGGCATGTCACTGAATCTGTGTGACCATATAACGGCTATGAAAAAAAAAAAATCGGGTCGATGTTATATTGAGTGTAAGTGTGTGCAAATACATTTAGGATGTTACTGTTAAATTGCAAACAGACATGCAGACAAACTAACCTGTCTGAGTTTCATGTGAGTGAGTTTGTCCTTGCTGACAGCTACGTCCCACACACACACCACAGTGCTGGTTCCTGCAGTGACAATGGTTGTCGGGTTGGGACAGGCGGCGCACAATGTCTTCCCCCAGTCACACAAACTCTCACACACAGCAAAGGTCTAGAGATGGACATACATAAGTAGACCATTATGACTGTACGTGTATATTAAAGGTGCAATATGTAATACTGACAGCTAGTGTTTAAAATAGTTACTGCAGTACGAATTCAAAATACTGGAGAGAGTCGTCTTCCCCGCCCCCTCCTCCCCAGACTCGAAGTTCACGTTGGTTGCCAGGCTGAGGCCGCAGCATCCAACAATGTTGCTGGACGCTTGTCTCACATAGCCAGATGTTACTCCACAGCACAGCGGAGTAGCTAACGTAAGAGGCTGGCTATATTATCTCTATTTTAGGTTGGTAGTCTATCTCCTTTGATCCCGTTCGTTTATTTGCTGCTTCCATGGCTGTACTATAGCTGTAGTGCACTGGGTTTACGTTTTTACATGTATATTTGGCAACCCGGCCTGGCTGTCAAACTGTAAAGTTGATACCAACATACAGGCCAAAACACAAACAGACATTCCGTCAGAACAGAAATTTCAAAAGGAGTAAATACTGGCATTAGCATTGTTGTCAGAAAAGATAGTATTTCAACTTAGCGCCTTTCCTTAATATCTGATGATGCATTGGGATCATTTTTGGATTTATTACAGTAAATATATTACATATTGGACCTTTAATATATAGATGACGCAGTGAGGGAATTGATATTTTAGCAGTTTAGCATATCAAAATATTTTCATGTGATGCAGACTTGTAGTTATGAAGAATCCTTGACAGTAGATAAAAACATTTTCTGAATATAATTTATAATAATTTTTTCAAATGATCTTCACTTTAACCCTATCATATTGCTACCCAAAGTATCTTTCAGCATTGTATATATGAACAGAAACCAAGACAACGCCGAGATAACAGATACAGTGTGCAGAGGGCAGGAGATGGCCTTGCCAGGTATGGTAAATACACAGAACTATTTAAATAGCTGTCAAGAAATCAGCTGACACAGCTAAGACAGCAGTGTGTAGCACTATCAAGTAAGTGAAAGCTTGGCAGATCGCCTCACTGTCTTGATTGAGCACGACTAGCGATATAAGAGTCAGCTACTGAGCTGACTGTGTGTGGCTTGACCCACAATCCAGTGAGAAGCTTCATATGTAGGTGATTAAATTGGGTAAAATTATGTTTCTTTAAATGTGACTGATACTGAGCACTATCTAATTAATAAAAGGGAGTAAATTGTATATTATTAAAGTTTCATTAATGTATGGATCCAATACTTTTGGATTTAAAAACTAATCTATACTTTGTGGGCAGGCAATTGTTTCATTTCATTTTGATTCATGCAAGTGAGTGGAGATGGAAGGTTGTGAAATAATACAAACAATATCAAATTGATCTATTATATAGGCTGACAAACATACCTTTTCTGTGGCATAGTTTCCAAAGGCACAGCTGTTGTCAGGGAAGCCCCAGCTGAAGAAGCAGCCCAACAGAGGCGACAGGAGGAGACGGTTTCTCTCCAGGACTATAACCTCTTTTTCCAGACACAGTATCTGACCTACCGGGCCTCTCTGCAGCTCTGCAGAAAGGTTTACAGTGTTACTGAGAGTGGGGCCCCATAAGCAAGACCTTGTGGAAGAAAGCCAGGAGGGTGTTTAAAATAACAACAACGGTTAAACCATGAAAAAAAGTTGTGGTGTCGAAAAATTTTAAAGTGACCTCATTCTGCTTTTTGTGTACCCGAATGAACTTGCCTGAACAAATAAAGGTAAAGGCTCTTCAAAAACATCACATTAAAGAGTTTGGTAGCTCAGTAAACTTCATTAAATTGCTAACTACAGAAAACTGGGCAATTAAAACAGCTATTCCCAGATATAAACAAGCTGAGGCTCTGTCCTGGTGGGACACCTGCATCCTGAACTGTGTGTGTGTGTGTGTGTGTGTGTGTGTGTGTGTGTGTGTGTGTGTGTGTGTGTGTGTGTGTGTGTGTGTGTGTGTGTGTGTGTGTGTGTGTGTGTGTGTGTGTGTGTGTGTGTGTGTGTGTGTGTGTGTGAGGCAGTGAGAGAGTGGCTGTAATTGTGCCTGTAATTGACCTATTCATGCAGGAACTGGCAGAAATCGTTATACACTATCACCAGTTTTTCTTGTAAATCCCCTGAAAGAAGTTGTGTTTGCATCAGTTTTAGCATTCCTCCTCCTATTCATCTCCATCTGCTTATTGATCAGATCAGACACTCTAAGATTTAATATGAAATGTAATATGCAGGAATCTCTCCCTGAGCATTCGCAGATTCATCTCCTCTCCCTCAGTGGGCCTGTAGGGATCTTCAGATTATTAAGTAGGGCTCAGCGGAAGAGTCATCTCCATATTGTAGCTCTAAAAGATAGCTTCTTCTACCCTTCCATAGTGTAAATTAATCTATGTACATTCCCGCTCTGTTTCAATGATCCCCTTGAGACCTGGGCACATCCTATATATAATAAGTTACATCAAACAGTGTGAAATAAAATAAGGCAGAAACAATACAAAAAAGTGACAAATGCAGACGACTATAACTGATTGAATTTAGTTTACTTTGCAGAAAAATAGCTATGTTAGTTTAGTTGTTTGGAAATATATGTTATTTATAAGGCTATGTTATGATTTGCTTTAATTTTATATCTTCATTTAAAGGAACAGACATTTGGGCTGAGAGTACGCTAAATATGAAGCTACAGTCAGCAGCCAATTAGCTTAACTTAGCATAGAGACTGGATGCAGGTGGAAACAGCTAGCCTGGCTCTGTCAACTGGTAAACAAGCTCACTAATTAACACATTACATCTCATTTGTTTAATGTGTACAAAATGAAAAATAGTTTCATATTTAGCGCACAAACATGAGGGTGGCATCTATCTTTTCATAAAACTTTTGGCAGGAAAGCAAAAAAGCTTATTTCCCACAACGTCAAACAATTCCTTTAAGATTAAGACATCGTATTTGCTGTCTGGGTTCCTCTTTTAATTTTTAGCTGTACCTCTGAATGGCTGCACGGTGGTCTTTAGTTTATCCAGTTTGAAGAAAAATGGGGTTGGATGGGGTGGTGATGATCCATCTTTCTTAGTGCCACTGCGAGGTGGATGTGGCTTGGTGAAGAGCTATGGGAAAGACACAGATGATTTCCAAAAACAATACGATACACTTACATGCAGGAAGAAATATACTTTTTGCACTTCACCCACTTAGCTTTTTCTCTTTCTCTTTACCTGTTTGGGAACCTGGCCAAAATTGCTGACGTATCCCAAGATTGTGCTCTTGATGAGGGGATCCTTATCATCCTGCCGGCCTTTCTTAGCATAGAAGTAAGGGTGGAACGTGTTAACACTTTCTACAGCGGCTGGGCCTTGTTGCCGGTACCCGAAAATCAGGTCGATCCACAGGTGGAGGTGGGCACTCACATAGTCACTTTCCAAGGCCTAAGGGAAACAGTGCAGGAAGTTGTGGCATAAACTAGAGTAATATTACAAAACTACTATACACGCACTGCGCAGTTAAAATACAGCGGTGTGCAGTGCATGTTATTACAGTGGGACCAAAACCATCAGTCAAACTGTTAATATGAGAGTTTAGAAACACATGAAACTTCTCCATGAATGCACAACCAATCAAATTATTCAGGTACAGTATGATTTCTTCCAAAAGTCAATTTAGAAGTGTAGAACAGCAGGACGCTTCACAGCTGTGTTATGAGCGTATCTTCATGTTTAAATTAAAGAATGATTTGGGTAGAATTAGCCAGAGATTGGTTTTGAAGAGTTAATAAGGTAAAGTGGGCATTATGACCAGCATGTGTATCCTTGCACCCAATCTTAATAAACCCATCCAAGAATAAGAGAAAACTGAAGAAAAAAAAACATCATAAGGATATATTGTCCTGAGTTAATTTGTCTCTGGAAGAAAAAAACAATCTTCTAAAGTCACTAATTTTATGAGAATGGTGGGCAATATGAGTAGTTCAGTAGATTACAGAGTGATAACCATCATAGATGCCCCAGGAATGGAAAAAGGGAGGGTCACACTACAGAAATGAGGCCAACAGAGAGAAAAAGAACAGAGACATACAATAACCCTACACAGGGAAAGAGAAGAAAGAGCAGAGAAAAGAGGGAACATATTCAACTTGCAGAAATAACGGCATTATGAAAAAAATAGTGCGTATTGTGCGTGCCCTGAATAGTGTTAAAAAGGCTTGTTGTCCTTCACTGTCTGGCATCTAAAACTTCAGATACATGCCTTTTCATAGAGTTTCTTGATAAGAAAAACAACTGGTCATTATATTTGAAAACAGTCAGTGCTTAAAGAATTTAACTGAACCAAACTCAATGAGACAAGATGGCCTTTAGAGAATATAATGAATAAGACAGTGGCTGCTGTGAATAAGATCCGTCTCTTATACTGTGGTAGAAACAATGAAGACAAACAGACTGACTGCAACCAACACTATTACAGTGCGACTGTTACAGTGGATACTTGTTTTAGATACAAAAACAGTGCATCTTCTGTGTACGTCAACCAGCTAATATTAACAAACATTATTATGTCTCATGGGAAAGGTTCCTGTATGTAATAGGCCAATTGTAACTGGCCAATTCTAACAAACAAGCCTGGTGAAGTTTGGGGGGGGGGATGTCACTGACCTCTCGATGGATTCTAATAAACTCCTGGGGGTCACCTTTCGCCCATGGAGGCAGCTCCACGTCTCCCAGAGCGGTACCATCCTCCATACAGCCTACAGAGACATGGATAGACAGTACACACAGCATGCTGGGTCACATCACTGGTGGCACTATGGAGCAATGTTTTGATGAGTGGTTCACCATTTCTTTGTGTGTCACAAGGACACAAATGTGCATTAGCACCTGAGTAATTCAATCCGCATCCCCACTAGTCGGTGTAAACGATGCAGGTTCACACTGTCACTTTTTTCCTTTCAAAATTGTCTTTCCAAATGATGTATGAGGAAGGAAATGTATTCTACACATTTGTAAGGCTTCTAGAATAAATACAATGTGTTTTGGTAATTTAAAAACCACTGAATGTAAACAGTTGTGTCTGTGACTGTTTACAAGAAAACTCAACGGGGTACCTTTAAAGAATAAGCTGGTGATACTGTATATTTTTTATTGCCATAAAAGTCCATGGACAGACCAAATACCAAAAACTATTAAAAACGTATCAATGAGCCACACTGTTGCACTGGGTGACGTGTTCCCGCATTACAATGAGCATCCGGTTTTAAAGATGGACGTATTCTAGAAACACAAGGGCTCGGGACTGAAAGCCACAGACAGTGGAAGGGAAGTCTGAAAGTGTTGAGAGATGGACTAACACATGGTTGGTTTGAGTGTTTTCATGGGATTTGCTGACAACAAGGAAAAAACAGAATAATGATAATCCTTTGAGCACATGACTAACAAAAGGAGCTTGCATAAGGCATATATCTTAGCAGGAAATTGTGTGACTGACCCAGCTGGATGTGGTTGGAGTTGAGCAGGAAGTCAGACAGGTAAAAGAACTCTGGGATCAGCTCTCTGACGTCCCCCGTGTTGTCTCTGGAGGCCGACTCCCACTCCTTCTTCACGCTGTGAAACATCCGCTCTGGGATATCAAACCCTCCCTGTGTGGAGAGAAGGCACAACACTGTCAGACCCCTCGCACACTGCTGAAGCAAACTTTGCAAACAGGCATTATTAATAAAGTAGTCTGCTTGATTCAGTGTAGTGAACCATATTTTATATTACTCATTGTGTTATGCAAGCAAGAAATATTTGCTACTATTTGAAGGAAGCTTTTCATCTTTCTGTAAAATTCCATAATCTATGATGGAAATCTCATGAGAGAGAATGTAATTTAGAGTAAAACAATTACCTCAATGAAGGAAAATAGCATATATACTGGTAAACTCGGTTAGATATGTAAATCCAGTTATGGATATTACTACACACCCGTTATGCGGTTCAGAAGACAAAAAGGCTCCATAATTCACCAGACTAACATCTTTATTGCTTTATTCTGACTATCAAATATGCATGCCTTTTCATTATAATCAAGTGGATGCTGTATTGTAAATTGGTAACATCTGTGGGCATTTGCATTGGCTTCTTTAAGATGCTTTCTGTAATTATTTGCATATATACAGTATTGAAATCTCCCTATAATCTGCTTTAATGCCCAAAACAGCATTGAAACAGAATCTGGAGTTGTGAAAATAGGTCATATTAGAGTCAGAGGGAATCTGGAGCACTGCACTGTTAGTGGGAACAGACCAATAAACTGAACTTTCTTTCATTTCTCCAGAAAAATCCAGACCACATCTGCAGTCGTCAGCAGTCAATTCAGAATTTGTCCTACATCATACTGTTATACAGAATATATTATACATTTATCAATTACTATAACGTGTTTGCATGTGTAGATTTGAATGCATGTATTCATGTGTGTGAGACTCCAATGTGCTAGATGAGCCTTGCATTCATGCCAGGACATGGTTAGTGGAATTAACCATGAACCGGAACCGGATGGTGTTGATAAGAACTTGCAATGTATAACTTTTATCAGACCCGCCCTCGCAGCCTCAAAACACTACCGGCCCACCGGGAAAAGTCCAGACTCTCCCAATTGCCACTCCGCCACTGCTAAAGGCAACAGATTCAGAAATTCTTCATTCTGTCTGTCATCATGCAGTTAACTTTAAACTATTCAAAGTTTTTATGACTGACCTCTCTTTTTTTCTTTAAAGATTATTTGTCGGGCTTTGTATGCATTTTTTTTTTTATTACATAGTACAGATGGACGGGAAAGGATGGTGCTAAAGAGAGGGGGTGGTCAGATTCAAACCCAGGCCGCTGCCAAGGACTCGCTGTACCAGGCGAGCTACAGGTCGCCCCATGATTGACCGTTCTGATAAATGTTTGCTGTGATAAAGTCACATTAGAAGGTGTAGTTGTTTAGTATTATACTTTTGCATGTGATGGATGTATTTAATGTCATGGCACAAACTAAGTTAGTGTGTTCTCAAAAAAAAAAAGATTCTTCCATTTTCTATTCTATGGTATACAAATTTTTTGTGTGGTCCCCAAACTTTATCCAATACCAGCTTATTTTAAGGGCATAAAAATGCACCAACAATGAGTGTCCAAGGTCTCACCTGCAGTGCCTGGAAGGTGTGTGAAAACGGCTCCATCCGGACAAGGAAGGAGGCTACTATGATGGCCGAGGAGTAGTGGGTACAGTAGTGGCATTGTGTCGACAGATTTCCTATGGAGTAAAAGGGTGTTGAATGAAAAGTACAGTGAATAGCAAAAGAAAAAAAGAATGAAAAGTAAGGAGCTGAAATCATACCTTCCCCTTCAATGTCCCCAACTTCTTCATATCTTTGGATGAACATCTGTCTCCTTTTCTCTGTCTGAGCTCCCATTGGCTTAGAGAGGTCACGGAAAGTTGCGGGATTTGACAGATCGAGCGTCTATCAAGGAGAGAGATAAATCAAACCTGTAACACTTTCATTACCCCACCCCCCTCCAATATGGATGTGTCACTGTATGTGATCTAACCTCTGACTGGTAGTCAGCTAGGACCCAGGGGAAGACTGGATACTGCATCAGGTCATTGTATGTTCTCCCAGCAATGGTGTTCAGATGCATCAAGTACTCAAAGTTACTTAGTTCCCCTCTCTGGAGGACAGACAAGAGTAATAACCACCTTACATAACACAGGTAAATAGTTACAACAGATATGGACCTGGGCTACTGTTAATATCTGTTCAACATTTTGGCAGTCTCTCTACTGATGTCAAAGGAGTAAGAAGTTAATCTGTAAGCATAAACAACTCTGACAAAAGGGCTGTGTTTGTTGTATTACCTGCCATTTACCAAGGGCTGCCTTTTCAACCACAGGTATCTTCCTAAAGCACAATGAAAACAAACAAATACCTTGAATTAGCATCAGAGGCTAATCACTGAGCAATGCCTACCCAGAGCCATAGAGAGAGAACCAACACAAAGTTGTTCTGCTTGCTCTGTTGCTTAGCAACCCATGTTGAATTGTAACACAGCAAGAGTTCTGAAGCAGCAGAGTGGAGGTGAGTGCATGAAACTGAAATTGTGTGTTCACAGCTGTAGGAACAGTTATGTGCTTGAGGTGAGCTACACTTTGTAGCATAAATAGTGAGTAGAGATGTGGAGGGTGTAGCACATCTGTAGGTTGTGAGGAAATATACTTCTTTAGTAGCACTGTAACTTGTCTGACTAGCCTCCATCAGCAAAGTGACCTATTTAAAAGAGGAAGTAATGTTTTTTCTTTGTGCGCTAAGTTTTTAAATGACACGCGGAGGTTAATGATTACAGGTTAAAACAAGGAACAACAACTTTCTTTCTTTCAAATGTATCTCGCGGAACGGTTCACTGATTTCCAGGAAAAAATGAATAAGACTTCCTGCTTAGACAAGTTCAGCTAAGACAAATAGTTTCTCTTTAGTTGTTTTTTTCATTTAGTTAGCGTTAGGTGTTTGTTCAGAGAATGTTGTAAGGTGATCCTTTAATAGGCATTCACTCAAATAGAAGTTTCTGCTTTACTGCGGAGTACAAAAACTGCTAAATCAAAATACCTTGTTTCCAATTAGCCTAATCTACCAGAACGTTTGGCTAAACAAAACATCTATACTGAATGACAATGTTGCTGAACATTTCATTATGCATTTTACTCATGTAACACCTATCTTAACTTGTTTAATCTAAATTAGCATTCAACTACTCCTGAAATCTCTTTTCCCTCTGTGGCCAGTAACATGGCAATAAAGTCCAGGCGCCAAGCACCCAGTTGCTAAGTAACGGTATTAAACAAGAGGAGCCTTGCCTTTAGCTAAGCTACGGAAATGTTATACAAAAGGGGCATTCCTTTCCTCTTGATTTTGTCGCTACATAGACAAGATTACCAGGTATTATAAGTACAACTTCTACATGCTGACCAAATTGGAAAGTATTTTATGTTTGGTTGCTGTGATATAACATTCTGACTTTTTGGTACAAGGGTGAGAGGCTTCGGGGTGAATGGCCGGTTCACAGGAGCTACAGCTGTTGGTGTGTTTCTAAAACTGAAGACACTGAAGACTCGATTAATGTAAACTCATAAAAGATAAAATATGGTGAGTAGATATCTTCATTTATGTTGAAAATGTAGATGCAAGGTTTAACAGTAGGAAGCCAACTGAAAAAAAACAGTAAATGGGTTTAGAGGGTGAGGGGCTATTTGAAGTGTATCCAATAACTCCTCCCCTCGTCCAATAACTCCTGACCAAATTATTTTGTAAAACTACACTAAATCAATCATTGCATTTGGCCCAGTATGTGTTATCTAATTGCAGGCAATAATTTCATGCAATAGTTTTCTATAGGAGGTTATAATGGGAACAAGCACCAGTGGATAACCTCTCTCATCCTGAGGATGATGAATGAGGCGAGAGAGGGCCTTGGGGTGTAACACAGACACAAACAGACACACACCTTGCTCTTTTAGACACGGAGGGGAGAAGCTCAAAGCCCTGATCACACTCCCAACTCTCCCCAACTATCATTTATCAAAGTCCTGATTTGACTCTTTGTGCATGCGCACATGTACTGTAGTACAGTACATCCATGTCTGTCAATACACTTGCATGTGGATGTCCTACACACGCGCACACACTTCTTGCCTGAGAGGAGCCAAACAGCTCAATCACTTGAATGGTGAGGAAGCATCAGCACTCATTTGTTTTTGCTGTATTACCCTGTGTCGCCTCTCTCCTATTGTTCCCCTGCATTAGCCTTAATTAGAGAGTCATGCTCTTAAATACCCCCATGGGCAACACTGGGTGAGCACACACTAGTGCAGACATAACACTGCGCGCACACACACACACACACACACACACACACACACACACACGGCTCAAGCTCTCATACCTCAGAGAGCATGCTTTCCTGACTGCCCTAGGCCATACATAAGCCCTTGTATCTGAATAAATCACATCAGCCTTACACACACATATTTACACGTAAACATACACACAACTCATTTATTTGCTATAGTACTGTGTGGTTGTGTAGATTAGATGAATTATTTGAAATCAGCCTCTTGGGGGCAAAAAATGAGACTGAGCTGACATTTTAAGCTGTCCTGTTCAGTAATTTTCTGTGTTGTTGCAGTACCATGCCCAAAGGGAAGGGAGCCAAAGGGACAAAGCTGACCCTCAAGATAGTCAAAAAGGCAATACGAATGACCCCAGATGGACGGCGCAGACTCACCCTTAGCAACATGGGTATATCCATCTTCCCAAAGTGTCTCCTAAAACTCAAAAACCTGGACGAGTTGGACCTCAGCCGAAACCTGATACAGACACTCCCAGATAACATTGGGAACTTCTCGTCACTGAGATGGCTGGATCTACACAGCAACAAGCTGGAGTCTGTGCCCGAGTCCATCGGCAACCTGGTGGAACTGACCCACCTCAACCTCTCAAACAACCGCCTAATCTCTGCAGGTTTACCCTCCACATTGGGTTTGCTCACCAGCCTGAAGACTCTCTATCTGGGGATGAACCAGCTGGACACCCTGCCTCCCACTATGATGGCTCTAGATAGTCTCCAAGAGTTAGGTCTGTTTGATAACCTCTTCATCAATCCACCAGAGTTTGTGAAAGTCCTACACAACCTCACGAAGGTGAACATGAAACGGAATCCTCTATCGTATGTTCAGGGGGGTGGTGAGGGGAGGCAGAAGGAAAGATCTGAACCAGAGGAAAATGTGTACCTGGTCCATGAGAGCAGCCTGTGTAGAACATGCCTTAAGAGGTGTAAAGAGCAAAGGACAGGGGTTCCTAAAGGAGGAGGAGGAGGAGGAGGAGGTGGTGGTGACGCGTTTGAAGAGAAAAGGATAAGGACTTATGAAGGACTGATAGCGCCAAACTCAGTGGCTACAATCAATCAAGATGTGTGGAGAATAAGAAAGATAGAACACAAAAATAACCAAACAGCATCGCAAAAGTAATCTTAAACTACTGAACAAATGTAATAAATGTGACTTTTAAGCAACTCTCAAAACTTTAAGAAGATTTGCATATCTTACTATGTCACAACTATATTTTGATTTATTTTCCGTTTCAATTGATGAAATAAAAAGAGTGATTACATGTTACTGTCTCAAAATGTGCTGTTGGATGACTGTGACTAACTGTGGAGTCTTACCTGGCATTAGCAATGACCTCAGCAACCCCTCGGCCTTTTAATGCTGACACTACCATGCACAACCTTTAGGGAGAAAGAGAGAGAAAAAAATGACAATCAATCATAATGCTGAAAATATATATATATTTTCCATCCAGTCAAAATAAATGTGGTACCTTTTATATGCAGAGACATGGTCTTTATTCAGGAATACCAGGAAGGCTGAAAGTCCATTTTTCATGAAGACCTCGATAGCATTGCCCTGGTAGTGACAGAGATGCACAGTGGCTCTTTTGCAACTCAGACTTAATGACATTTGTGTCAAGTAGATATTTGTATCCATCAATCCCTTTTAAACCTAGACCTAACATGCATCTTGACTGATTCTTTTATCCACACGCAGAAACAACTAATGGAAAACAACTGAGTAAGTTAACAAGCTGATCTCTATGAGTGCTCAGAGACAAACTTTTGCATCTAATGTGAATGTATTCCAACTAAATCCTGTGTAGACATAATCTGAATATGAGGTGCACGCTAATTCAAGGCATCTGCTGGAGCATCAGGATGTCTGACCTCTAAAAGGAAACGCATGAAGCGGGCATCCTTGATATCCTCATAGAGCCAGCGTCTGCAACGGGCTGGTGGCAGCTCTTTACTCAGCATGGTGGAAATATAGGAATCCCTCACACTGGCAGAGAAAGAAAGGGACACAGAGAACGATAGATGACTGATTCAGACAACTAAAAAGCTAATGTATGCTAATGTTTTGCTGTAACTGCACACAGCTGTACCTGCTGGGGTGGTGTTTCCTGCAACAAACATCTCCAGCAGGACTAAGAGTGAATCCCTCACACAAGAGCAGGCTCTCCTTCCCAAACAGCAGCACCCCCTCTGTGACCCTGAGGCCGCTTACCGTCACTACACACATCTTAGCCTTTACCTACAGAGAGAGAGAGAAGAGAGAGAGAGACAGAGAGCTACATTAAACCCTGTTTGAGAGGCACAATACACATCAGCACACTTCTCTCCCGGGACATGACATGGCAGCAACACAGGCACTTCAGGCTTTACTTGATTGATCATTTTAATCACATATTCTAATCATTATTAAAAAGACACAGTTGAACACTTCATTATCAGAGCTGATTGATGGAGAGCCGTGTGGCTGTGTGTTTCATCCAGCGCCCAAGTGGACCCACATGCTGCTTTCAGCACTGGTTGTAGCTAATGCTAACTGCATTGTGATAATGTGTGGATAATTCTATTGTCTCTCCTCATTTCACAGTGAGTGTGTGCACCTGGCTGTCTCCCTGTGTTGGCCCCTCTGCCGGCCCTCTGGGACACTGCGCCCAAAAACCATATGGGGCCCCAACATACCCGCAGGCCCCTCACAATTTATACTAATCAAATCAGACTCCCCACCCCCAGACACAGAGTCACATACTTTGTGGAGGAGGAGGCACTGCCTGGCCATTATTAGGAAAATTAATCACTGCCAAGCACACAATAGGAAACCTGCTAAGTGATCAGAACCTCTGGTCTGAATGCACACATAGACACACTATGATGGATAATATCACTTGTCACGTGAAATTGTTTAATAAGAGTCAAGGTGAGCGAGTCTCAGCTACATGGCACAGGACTCTTACATTGAGCTATATCATGGTCAGATTGTACTGTATGGCAGTATTCCATCAGTGAATACTGTCCCTAACAATGACTAGATTTCAGAAAAAAACTAGTTACATTTATTGTTTTCAAAGATTAAATACATAACAATAAACTAGCTTCCTTATCTCCTTACTGTGCACTGGACAGATATGCGTTATCAGTCTGTGGGTGATTTAGCTGATGATGGGAAGGAGAGAAAAGGAGGACTTTTATTGACTGAGAGCCTAATGTCAGACCATTGATTTCTCCCCACACACATTACTGTCATAATCACACTATTGGCGCTGGCAAGCTAATTATGAGTGGGTCTCCCTTTGTGTGTTACTGTGTGTGTGTGTTACTGTGTGTGTGTGTGTGTGTGTGTGTGTGTGTGTGTGTGTGTGTGTGTGTGTGTGTGTGTGCGCGCATGTTAGTCCGTGTGTGCATTTTTCAGAGCTAATGACTGTGTTTATTTGACAGGAAGCTCAGCAGGACTCACACACTGAACCACTACAAGACAACAGGACACACTTGCACACATCACACACTTACTAAGCGGATGCAAGACAGCTTGCATCACCTCCTACTGTTTTTATTAATACTTCTGTCAGAAACATTAAAAGCCTCGGCTGGTTGCCGGAGTGATGAGAGTCCCTGTCAACATGTGCCTTGGTTTCTAACTCACTGGAAGAATGCGAAGAGCTGAGCTGGGCCTCGACATTAAAACATTACACTAATGAGGAAAGATGAAATTCTGATAGCAGCGCTGGGCTATTGGAATCCCTCAGTCTACATCGGATAATTATGATTGTGAATATTAGTAGGGTGGGAAGGAGGAATGTTGTTTTAAACCCAGCACGCCAACACACCCTCCTGTGCTACAGTACCTCCTCTCCAGGGTGCAGCTCCTGCAAGATGATGCGTATGTCCTGGCAGTCTTGTGTGTGGGAGCAGGATTCGGGGGTGAAGGGGTCGGGGGGACCCTCAGTGACAGCAGCTATCTCATTCAGAACAGGGAAGAAGGTCAGACGGTCAAAATCCTGTCCCCCCTCCTCTTCATCCTCCTTAGCCTCTGCTCCAACTTCACACAGGATCTTGGGCTCTGTTACAAAGAAAACACATGTTCCCACTGAGCTTACATCCATCACCCACATGATAATAAACAAAAAATCATCAGGCAACACATTTTTTTTTTTTTTTTTTTTTACCTGTGTCACCTTCTGTTCTAGTTTTGTTATCCTCAGACATGCCAGTCCTTAAACCCAGACACAGCGTTCCTAGCACCTGTTGTAACAACACATTGCACTGTTAAAGGTTGAACACTGAATAGGACCCTGCTCCACAGATTCTGCTTTAAAACTAAAAGGCTATACCAGTTTGGATCGTCTCAGAGCCTTTCTGCGGATGCGTGATCTGGTCCGGTTGGGTCCTTCAGCAGCATTTTGCACCCAGTCTTGGTTCAGCAGCACCCCTGGGCCAGGGCCAAACACAGCTCTCTCTCTCAGCAGCTCGGCCTCCACATGCAACCACTTAGAGCTCACTCGCTCCCACTCACTGGCTCTTAACTGGGGCGCAGAAACAGGCCCGGACAGGGGGAATAGATGTGACAGAGATAACCATTATTACAGATCCAATTTTGGCTTTTTGATTACATTCATTCAGTATATTCTTGGTTATTTATTACTTTAGTACTATATAGTATAGTCATTTTTGTCAAACCTGTAAGTGGCTTGTCCTCATATTCTCAAACATGCTGTGGCCTCTCTGTCGATGTGACTCCATGTAGGACAGAAACTCCTACAACAAAAGGAGAGTAACCCGATGGGTGCAAATGAAAAGAGCAAGCGGCACAATCGTTCTTCCTCTAGCTCATATTGTAAACACACAGCACACATCATGTTCACAGAGATTGCATATTCATAATGGTATTGTTGTTTCCTCATGCAATTACATTGCATTCATACAATTACATCTGTTCTAAATTGCATTCACTGGGCAAAATAAGCTAGTGGCTACAGTCTTACAATAACCCTGTCTGGAAATGTAATCATTTGTTGGTGTGATCTAATTAACATAAACATTAATATCACTGAGCCACGCCACAGTCAAGGGCAAGGCTAGTGTGTGTGTGCGCCTTTACTGTGGGTGAGTGTGTGCGTGCGTGCGCATGTATGTATGAATGTCGATTAAAAGAGAAAAGAAAAAAAATTGAAAAACCCCAAAACAGAGCCATGTTGACACTGCAGGATGCTCATGTTGAGCAGACACACTGGGATCATATTCTGACTGTTAACTGCTTCATTAAGCCCATCATCACAGCAGTGCTCGCTGAGAGACTAGTGAAACAACATGTGTCCATCCTCACAGCTGACCCTGGAAAGCCATTTAATTGACTGAATGAACATGCAGTAACTCTTTATATCTAGTCTTATTTACTGATGCTAATTCTGTGTTTTGCCGAATAACCCCATTAATGCAATAATTGATTTCAAGCACAATTAAAAAAAAACTATTTCTGTAATACAAGAGATGCAAAAATTCAACATCATTTCAGAATAAACCCATGTGCAAAAGTTGACAACAAACTTTGAAAAGCCCTCTGGAGAATGAAAACTGTTTCTCTAAATGACTGACTGCCTATCCAAATGGGAAGTTGTGCAGAGAAAAAAATAAAAGGAGTAATTTGAGGAGAGATTATAGAAATATTACAGACAAAAAAAAAGAGTGTAATAATGAAGTTTGCAAACTAGAGCTGTGCTGCAGCAGATAAACAGCAAGTCGGCGTCATCATCTCCTAATTTCATTCCTTCATTTGGACAAACATAAGTAATATATAGCATTAATTACCCTATTTAGCAGATAGGAACCTCATTGGCTTTTTAAATGCTGCATTAAATACATAACTCATCTCTTCCCTCTGCAATTAACATCAGAACATCACACTCATTTCCATTTTAATGACTTCCCAACAATACGCCACCTTTGATGATAAGGCAACATAATGTCAACTTCATTCTGGGCTGGCAGTGAATGTGTAATGAACTTAACGTGATCATTAGTGCTGTTAATTATCTTTCTAATATGAGGACACAGATATGATTATGGAAACTGCATTCGCTGATGAAATAAATCTCTAGAAGAATTGCACTGACGCTTGACTGAGGACACAGTCTGCCTATCAGTCTCTGTATTCTCATTCATTACCTACAGAAGGCTTTAAAACTCTTTTTTTGTTTAATAAAAGTAGATATCTGAGACCCGGAAACTATGCTCAGTGCTCTGAGAAATACATCACTATGGATCCAGTGACTGAGAAGAAACTCCCCATAAGCTCATGACTTGCCAACTAAAGGTCATAAGTTGATGATCCAGAAATTAATTAATTTCTCACTTGTTTCTTCATAAAGATGAATGGAAAATGAACAGACTGGCTGACCACTACTGATGATTTGAACATCATTTTTTTTTTTTTTTGTATTACTTGCTGCAACCTACTCAGAGTGAAGTGGTGCAACACACGGCAGAGAGGAAGAAGGCAAACATCCCTCCCTCTTCTTCCCCGCCTCTCAGATGGAAAAACAATTCATCACCCTCTCTGATAGCCTGTCAAAGACTGATATGATAAAGAATAACATCAAATGAATAATGTTTTCATCAGATTGGTACCACTATAATTGCCAACCCGATTTCTGTCTGCAAGAGAGGCGCACAAACAAGAACACACACGCTTTGTGGGGATGAGACAGACACACAGACGCGGTAATTTCATGCCTGTGTGCCTGAGTAATATGTCCCCGCTCCCTGCTCCAGATGGCTCAACGTCTTAAGCGGTGTGGGGGAACTAATGATGTGGGCCATGTGTTTCGGGGGGAAAAACAACAATAAACGCGTCTTTAACCTTCAGCAGCAAACAGTGTGTTGTAGTGAGTGTTCCCATGGATAGGCCTAACACATATCAATTACTATGCCCACTCAGGGGCAATCAGCTGTGATAATCCAAATCCATTTAAAGAAATAATCAAACACCCCCACATGGCTGGACAGCCCACAGCACAAACACAGCAGTGACTTTGGGGTTAAGTGTTTGGGCACTGCACTCTGGGATGCCTGGGCACCTGGGAAAAGGTAACGACCCCACACTCCTCAAGACCACAACAGTCACAAACCTTACACATCTCTCTATCCTGTCCTGTGCCAAAGAACCGAACTTTGGGGGAAAGTGAGTGCGTGTGTGTATTTACCTCTACTGTTACTGACTCTTTGCCTTGTCTGCCCAAAGCTGAGCGAACAGCGCTGCTGATCGTATCAAATGTCTTCTGAGAGCTGCTGGCCACCTTCTGCTTCTGAGACTCTGAGAAGGAAAACAAAATAAAAAAAAATAAAATAAAATAAAAAAAAATCAAGAACAAAGCTAAAATTCAGGAATCATTTCCCTCTTCAGTTATTAGCATAGTGAGAGCTAACCTGTGTGTAGCCGCCAGGATTTGTGTGCCATCTCCTCCCACAGAGGGCTGATGTCAGTCATGCTGACAGGCCCCGTCTCCGCTGTGTGGCTCGCTGAAATCTCCATCTTAGAGGTTTCTTCAAGTGTGTGCTGCCTCTCCGCCATGACCTTTGACCAGCAGGCCTCCGCTAAGGACACTAGTTCTCTGTCATCTGGAACACACACACACACACACACACACACACACACACACACACACACACACACACACACACACACACACACACTTTGAGCTCCCTAGTGGCCCAGTATACCTCCATTGAATCTACAAAAATGTCAGGCGTAAATAAACCCTCACATACTGGCCTTCATACCTGTGGCAACGTCTGCTCCGTTGCTGAGGCGTGCAGAATGTCTGGTTCTGGTAGCGACCAGTTGGTGCAAAGCTTTTCTGTTCAGCACTTTTTGTGCCACACATCCAAAACCTTCGGGGTAGCTGCAAAAAAGAAAAGTGTGATTGTTTAAATTACCAGTGAATCCTGGTTTCAACAACATGTTTCCGTGTATCTCAATGTATGCTTTTTGTTTTACCTGCCCGATCGTATCAGTAACAGACAATGAAGAAGGCATGTAATGAAGTTCACATTTGCATTGTAAGTTGCCATGACAACATCCCAACGCTCCATGAAGGTCTGTAATGCCCTGATGACCCCGTCCTTTTCTTCTTGGGAATGTCGTGGTTGAGACAAGAGATAAAGCAGGACTTTATTGGTGCATGAGTAGAGGGCTGACACTGTCTTCTCTTTCTGAGTTTGGCCTTTCTCCAGAGCCTAGAAGTATACGGCAGTGTATCGGTTATCAGATAGTATTAAACTGGAATTAATGTAAGTGGCATATGGGCATAATTTCACAATCCAGTGCTCCCATTGGTTAAAAGGAACTGTCTTCACATTGACAATCATCAGATTACTTTTATACAAAGGTTGACATTAGTTAGCAGATTTATGGTAAAAAATGTTTTCCATTAAGTATCTTTATGGAGGTGCGCGTATTAGGGTTGGGTACCGAACTCTGTACTTTCTAGGGTACTGACCAAATTATGTTTTCACGTTTAATCAATCGGTGCCAAATTCCGTACGTGAGAGCGTGTAAGCGTGAGCTTCTGTCCTCTTCTCTGCATGTTTGACAGAAAGAGACACACGCACAAAGTGCTGCGTGCAGATGGTGCAAGACTACGTCGCCTACGCAGCTTGTTCAAGTCACAGTGAGTCGCGGTAACGCTGATAAAGCGTTCATAAGTGTGATTACACTTTTTAAAACTCCACGCAGACAGCGTTTGCTGCAATATAATATAATGACCGAAAGCGGTCGCGGTGCAGTTACGCTTCCTCTGAGACAGGCACAACAGCATTTTCTATGCCCTGGTGACAGACTAACAGGGTGGAGGTTGTAGGGCAAGGCAAGACAATTAAAAACAATTAAAAAAAAGCAGTCATGATAGAAAATAAAAACAGGTTAAGATAGAACAAGATACAAATAAAAGAATAAAAGTTACAGTGCAGTGTAAGAAATGAATACTTATTTTATTTAATAGGTTGTAGGGACAGGTTTGGGAGGGGAGGGGGAGATTATTTTGTCTAGTGTGTAAAATTTCTAAATAAATAAAACATTGAAATTGAGAGGTTTGGACTTATCTTTATTCACTGAAATAAATGTTTGTTATTTCACAGCGAGTAAAGTACCAAAAAAAGGTACCGTTGGGTATCAGCCAGCGGTACTGGTCAGCAGCCCCTGTAGAACATTAAAGTTAATATGTGAACCGTACCCAACCCTAGCGTGTAAACTAGTGTATGTGTTGGTCTCACCACCACAATCTGATCTGCAAGGAAGTTGATCAAACTCCCAGAGTCTCCCAAGAATGTTCCACTGTAAAGTTTCTGCTGCAGCGTCTTACTGAAGAGCACCACATTCTCCATCAACGTGCCCATCTGTCCGTCAGGAGTCTGACTCTTGCAGTCTGAGGGATCAAATAAAAAGCAGCACATTCAGATGAGAGATTTTGTTGTTGCATGGGCATGGTCAGGCCAGTTGGAGCTATGAGGGAAGCGTGCATTGTAATTCTACCTTGTGAGTTGAGATGAGTATTGTTTTCTTCCTCATGGCTGAGCATGTGGATGATGTCCATGATCAACTCCAGCAACTCAGTCTGGAAACTCTGCCTCTGTTCCAGCGATGAACCATCAGAGGTAAACTGTGACATTTAAGCATTTTATTAGTTCAAAACTTGACTGAAATAGATATACAAAAAATAGATGGACACTTTAATATGCGGCCACTTCTATTATGCTTGATTGACATCTTGTCTAAAGTGCAGGTGTTGGTGTGTGTGTGTGTGTGTGTGTGTGTGTGTGTGTGTGTGTGTGTGTGTGTGTGTGTGTGTGTGCGTGTAATGTCTAGCTGAAAACACCTCTACAGAAATCTGTAGTTCTGCAGACCTAGTGGTGTTCACTCTCTCCTAGTGGTGAATCATATTATAGTACCTTGGCTCTGGCTTACTTAGTAGCTAAGCAAAGAGTGGCACCTTCTGGAGAGATTAGAGTTTTACAGTATTTGAAGAGCCTTTTTTCAGTGGTAGCAAATAATGCATATGTGTTGCATGTAAGTTAATATTTTAGTGTAATCTCTGAGCTAACAAAATACAGTAAATAATTGGTTAAGTGTGTGTGTGTGTGTGTGTGTGTGTGTGTGTGTGTGCGTGCGAGAGATCGCATTCACCTCCAGCAGCAGAACGAGAGGATGTGTGTTGGTGCTGACAGACACATTAAGAAGACTGTCCATCAGAAGAATACGGATGAAGTCACACACCGGCTTCCTGTTTGGATGACTCTTGAATTTGTCTTCACCTTCACTCATTAAGCAAGGCTCAACCCCACCCTGAAAGAAGTGAACAAACCAGTGCATGAGACAAGAGATATGAGAACTGTTAGGATTTTATTAATCCAGAGTAACACACAAACCTCTGAAACGTCCACAGGGTACACAACTCCAGCGAGTGCATAGAGAAACTCTGGTGATGCCCACAGTGGATCTCTGGGCCGGAGGTTATGGAGAAGACAAAGGAACTGCATCACACTTGCTGGGAGCTGCAGCTCCCATGATGCATCAGTGCCTGACATGTGCTTTGTTGGAGGAACAGGCTGTTAAAACATAAAAGATAAATAATCGGTATTACACATTATCAATTTGTGGTGAACAATACTGAAGGTGTAACGTTATTACATTCTTACCTGAGAGATGATGACTTTGACTAACTCCAGCAGTATTGTCGCAGCTTCAACACAGAGCAGCTGAGCAGGATTGTCTGCTTGGCTGTCAATCAGTGACTGTAGGATATCATCCAAATGCATCTGTAGATGACACAGAAGAGCATTATCACAGGGATGAAGACGAAGCTATGGATACAACTGGCTAACTTGTCCCATGTCTCGCCTGTTATCAGATTTAGTCAGCTCTGCATGGCCTGGGTATGTATGAAATATTCACTTGTACTTTAAATATTTCACGATTTACTAACTTTTACTGCGTCTTTAAACATTTTATCAAGATCTCCATCATGCTTGTTGTACTTTATTTGTCTCATTGCTTACTGCTGTGTTGCATGTTTGCATGTGTCAAAGCTTTGCTTTGTTGCTTCGTGTTATTTGCATGTACTTAAAGTGGATATTGTTGCTGTATTACAGTACTAATGTTTTGCTGCTTCCTGTTGCTCTGCACTGTCTAGAGAATGCTTATGCTTACTGTCTTCATGGCATCTCGTCTTCTTTCTGTAAATTTTAACCTGTCCTACAGTAATGTCTTGCCATTTCCTGTTGCTCTGGTCTCAAAACATTTGCCAAAAGGGCTACAGTTGAAAATTAGCGAGCTGGCTAACACTGGCAAATTTACAGTAATGTTGATTAATGTGTGTTGTCCTTTAAAAAAGAGAAAGAAGAAAAAGAAGAAGAAAGATGATTTACCAGATGAAAAATTACCCACCGTTCCCTCTGCAGTGTGACTGGCCTTCTTTTCCACCAGCAGAGCAGCCATGGCTTCAACCACCTGAGGTAGGTGAGAGTGTCTGATCAGCAGCCCCTGTAGAACATCAAAGCCTGGACACGTGGTGCTGAGGCTCTCATAAGACCAAGAATGGGCTCGAAGGTTGTCTGGTGACAAGGAAAGAAATCAATGATAGAATCATTATGTTATCATGTTGTTCATTACACTGAACGGCATGGAATGTCAAACAAAACCCCCAAATATTTCTTAAAAGTACCTCTTTTTGTCAGTATGTAAATACAATTTAACATCCCTTTGTCTATTTCATCACAATACGATTCCAGTAAAGGGGTCAAAATGACAACATTGAATTATTTTCCTGCTTCACTGTGAGAAGGTATTCAACTCGATGTACCCAAGATAACAAAGGGTTCCTCCATGCACTCTGTGAGTGTAGCTGGAAGTACACCCTCTCTGAAGCTGCTCTGCTGGCTGGGACTCGACAGAAAGTGTGTGAGCAGGACAAGACCCAGTTTCAAGGTGGAAGGGTGAAGGTGGGGCTGAAGGAAGACCAGGAACCAACCACTGCCCAGGGCATCTAATACGGCATTCAGCTTACTAGTGGGGAAGAAGAACATTACAGACTAATTCAGTTAATGTTTCTGCTATGATACTATGGCACACGAAATGCTAGGGAAATATGTTTTGGTTTAGATAAGTAGTAACAGATGCCACTCACTCTTTGATTAGAATGCTGTATGAGTTGAGGATTTCACAAAGAGAGAGTAACAGCTGGTTGCGGATCCAGATGAGGCTGGCTGGATCAGAACTCTGAGCTACAGCACAGATAGGACAACTCTGGGTCAGTGCTGGCAGCAACTTGTGTCATCCATAAGATATGTAATCGACTGTATAAGATGTGGCTGGGTGTTATACAGTGTACCTGGCGTATCCTGTGAAAGATCACGGTCAGATAGCTCATTGCCTTCATTCATGTCACTAAGACGAGGGAGTGTGTAGACCAGGAAGAGCCCAAGTCTGACCGAATAAAAGGACATGTCTTAAATACAGAGCTATTCCTGAAAACTTTATTGGTCTGATATTTTTATGTAAAAACTATATGACAGGAACACTTTGTTGTGGCTGATGTATTCCCAGACAGTACCTGCTTATGTCCAGCGGGGTGAAGTGAGCTTTAAGGAGGGATGTGATGACACAAGAAATTATCTTAACCTTCTGAACGGTCACAGCAGGATTGGAAAGCTCAAAAAGCAGCGTTGGTAGCAGGCCCATATTGTGCATGACCACTGCATTTCTGCTGTCACTGCCAAGAATACAGAAACAGAGAAAGCATTATATCAATCCCAATCTGTTCCCACTGACCGGAAATCTAATTCAGCAATCCATGCACACTTTCAGTCATGCACTTCTCTCCAGCCTCTGTGATTGACTCTGTTGAACATTCCCTTGACTATTTCAGTTGTACATTTACATGATATTGATGCCCAAGGCTGTTGCAGATGTTGATAAAGAAAGTGTTTTCAATCCTGAACAGGACCCTCTTTATTGTGTAATCAAACTAGTTGGCCATGTGACTTGATAATGAATGAGATTAAGCTACTGTGTTCTCTGGTCACATGCCGAGAGCTGTGGAATTTACCTTGAGGACTTCAGCATTTCAGCAAAGTGGTTTAGGATTGAAAGGTCCAAATTATCTGATGTGTTCTGCCACACCTAAAAAACATGGTATAATGAGACACCAACACAAAATAAACAATTTTGCGTTTACAAACTTTCCAAATAAATACTGGGTGGACATAAAAAATTATCCAATCTAAAATCAAATCTAAAATGTGGATGCTTACTTCGAGGTCACACAGCAGGGCCTGGAAAGCAAGTGTGTTCGGTAGGCAACCAGACCCAGAGCTCAGCTCCACTGAGTTTGAAAGACACAGAACCAACTGAAAGGTTCTGTAGCTGACCAGACTGTGCTTCATCTTCAGCAGGAAAGCTAGCAGCTACAAGGAGAACAAATTATACATAAGGACAGATCACTACAGCAAGGTAGCAGATTTTGACTGTCTGTTTCTACATAACGTGGAGCAATGATTTTGCCAGGTCCGACCGACCTTGTATCCGTTGATGCGGTTCATTTCCTCCTGCATGGCAGAGTTGGTCTCCAGAACAGAAAGAAGAACTTTGACAGCTGCATACAGGGAGCTATCATCAGGCGCCATTGCAACTAGACTGAGAATAACTGCAGGCCCACCAACGTACAGGAAACCATTGGATGCACTGCTGGGGGTGAATGTACGCACACCTAGAATGAAATGGACCACAAACTTACCAAATGCGCCTACAAGAATCAACTAAAGCGCAAAAATAATTATATTTTATTTACCAAAATGTCCAACCAGGGCTGCTCCTATGGTGCGAGCTGTACCACTTAGGTGCTGGCTGATGTTTTGAGCTAGGAAGACAGGGGTTGAGTGATCCCGCGACGTTATCCCCATCTGCAATAATTGCACACAATGATTGCTACTCTGTATCAAAACAACAAACACATAGGTTCAACATGGACTCATCTTACCTCTTTAGCAATCAGTCTGCAGTCCACCTCATTGTAATCCTCTCTAATCTGCATGACAGTGGTTAATGTAGAAATTGCTGGGTTGATGCCAAATGAGATCCTCTCCTCAGGGACCAGCCTGATAGGGAGAGACTCAGCATCTAGATCATGGCCTGGACACAAAGAGAGAGGTGGGACAACACGAGTAAGTAAAGTAGAACTGCACTACAAAAGTCAAATGTCATGTGTAACCATAATCACCACTATCTGTTAAGAAAACTAGTTGTGCAATTGCATTCAATTACATGTAATCAGTGTATTAATTGCATTCAATTACATGTAATCAGTGTATTAATTACAAAATATTTCTATGTCAACAATGCCCTCACATAACACATTAGCAAAGTTGTTCTGCATCAGTATACAAGGTCCCTTATAGCAAAGCAAATCATCTGTTCTGCAGAGAAAATCATGCATGCATGACAACATGATTTACTGCATTCCATGGCATGGTGGAAAGACATACATAGCACAAAATAGATGAACAGACTGATCAAAATTACATTCCTAATGCATCTAGAAACAACCTTATGTTATTCTAGGATCATATTTGACTCATACATTTACAGATTCAGCATGTACGGTATAATATGCTCTTATTCAGGATGACTTACTGTAAGTAAACAAAAGACATACTGTGGAAATTCTGTGAAATTATTGCACAAGATCTTGAGACTCACCTGTGTTGCGCAGAGCAAGGAAATTGCCCTGGTAGGCGGTGCCTTGTGTGTACATGAAACCCACAGCCTCAGGGCTCAAAGCTTCTTCAAACAGGTAAGACGGACCCACTCGCCATACTAGAGCAGCATGCTCCTTCCAAAGAGCTGGTGTTCCTATCAGTCCATACACGTCAATCACAGCTGCGGGGTCCATGGAGACATACTGACCAGGGAATGGCTGAATATACCTCATCTGATGGAAAATGCAGAGGCTATGATACATGAATACATAAATGCCAGTTCAGTCATCAGCTCCTCAGTTTCTCTCCTCTTGTCATACCTTTCCTGTCCCCACTGCCTTGCCGTTGAAGTAGGCTGAAGTCAGACAGCTCTTCTTCACGTCTTTGGCCATGACCACAACCAGGTGGTGCCACTGACCTGGGACCAGCATGCTGGAGCAGCGGAACCTCAGTGATGTAGGCAAAGAAGCGGGAGTGCAAACTTCTGGCTCCATCATATCTGTTGAATAAAGATGGAGAAAGACATTCGGTCAATCTCTGCAGTAAAAACTCATGATGCAACTATTGTGCAGTCCCATTTTAAAGCTATAGTGCGCAACTATTTCATATTAATGAACGTCCGTTACATTCAAGCCAATGCCAAATGAGTTGATATAAAGCTAATTAAGTTATCAGCTCCACAAAACTCTCTGTATTTCTCAGTATGGCTGTTTTTACAACATGGTGTAGTCCGGTGACATTCGTGCACAGTTGTCATTACTTAAAATTCCCCATGGGGGCAACAGAAACTACGCAGTACACACTATAGCTTTTAACAGAATTAATAAGGAATAGAAGACAGTTATGAAAGCTAGCAAGATAACTAGAAAGCTAAAGAAATTCTCCTACTTTAATTAATTTTGTCAATCAATAAATGTTACGTGAAGTTTAAGGGCAAATACTGACCAAACTTTTTATTGCTCTTACCCAGGTATGTAAACGCTTCCTCCTCTGTGGAGATGACCAGGCAGCCGTCATAGGCTGAGAAGGAGATTGACAGACAGATGTACTGTTGTTCAGTCCGCGACATGTGGCGAACCACTGACAGTAGACGGATTGGGTGGGAATCACAGGCTGAACTAAACCGGTTGATCTGGAACCAGCAGGAAAATGAGAGACCAGCTATAGGAGGAAAACCCCGGCAGTCTAAAATATGAGAGAGATTATTAGCCATCTTATTCAGATTTATTCACAAATATGTGAGTATTACGCATTTAGACACATCACTTACCTCCTCCAATTCCACCTGTTGGGATTGAATCAGCAGTCACTCCTTTCACTGTCGCCAGAGAGGGCAGGAAAAGGCAGCTGCAAAGCATACCGTCACATGGCAAGACATTTGTAAATAATTGATGTTCTTGCGTGTTTTTGGGGGGTTTTTTTACATTACAGAGATTTTCTAACAAGACAAACCTCAGTGAGGTCATTTTTGCATCCCATACATTCTGATTATTTTACGTAGAGCATAACTATACAGTATTTAGTCATCTACTGTAGTTTAGTCTCTTTGATACTGCAGGACTGCACAGACACCCAGTAAGTAAGTAAGGACTCACCCATATCCACTCTCGCTCATGTCAAACTCTACAAAGGCAGGTGAGGAGGAGACTCGGTGTGGCCTGAAGGTGCGCGGTGATGTCATGGTCACCAGACTGATAATCTGGTGGACAGGGATTGCCGAACCAGAGGATTCACTGCTAGACTGTAACAAGCTGAAGGTCCGCTTCAGTGTCTTTCCTGAAGATCCCGATGAGGAATCTTCCTCTGTACTGTGACCTAGTTTAGACAACACAACCAAAATCCAATGTGTGACCTGATTGATGTCTGTGTTTGAAAGGCCCAATTATCCCTCAAGGATAAGCAGGCACAAAATAACAGAAAGATTAAGTCTTTAGAACAAAACTAGTCTGTACCACTTGAATCAGGAGCTTTGACTACTGGGTAACATTCTAGTTGCGACAGCATGGCCGTTTTGTCTGCCAAGCACATGAGTGGGTCCGCTAAACACAGGAACTTTCTGAGGAGGAAAAAGTAAACCCGATCAGATGTCAGATTCAGAATATTGTAGGAAAAATATTTAAAAAATATATTTAAAAAGCAAAAAAAATCCAAAAGCCTCTTCATCTCCAGTGCAATTAAGAACTGCATGTGTCTGAACCTCGGATACTGAGTATATTTTACCTGAAGTCTGATCGTGTGATGGCCTGTGAGGAGAGCTTCTCCAAGATGCGAGTAACTGGTAGATGTAACAGGTGGTTTGGAGCCAGCAACATGCTCTGACAGTGGGCCAGGAGTGTGGAGACCAGCCCCCCCTCACACACTATCTGGCGATTTCGCTCAGATTTAACCATGGCCTGGATGTGGTGCGCCAGTGAGAACTGGACCTCCATAGAAAGCTAGAAAAAGGGAAAGAAATGTGTCTCATACTGGGGCCATATCCTGTATTTAATGTGCAACTTAGAGACTGTAATATGTTCAGTCTAGAAAAGGTACCTGTGGGTGCTCAGGAGTAAATACGGATGAAAGAAGAGTCATAATAACCCGGATTGCTCCTGGATGAAGAATAACATGATTGCAGGTGAACCTACTGAAAGCCAAGCAAAAAACACAAAACAATGGGTTGATACTTAAGAGATCACATTCATTCACTACAATTTAGATATGAATGCAATGTCCGGGACCCTTAGGGGGTCCTCAGAGTTACTGCAGGGGGCCCCCCAAGTTATTGTTCAATCATTCAAAATCAAATAAAAACGTTTCAAAAGGTAATATGTCTGAAAATATACATAAACATGAGTCCGACATATTATTAGCAAAAATGTACACAATACTGATGACATGCTTATTGGCCTGTAGGTAAGGTAGCCAGACACAGTTAAGCTTAAGGATTCACTGTGCTACATGTATGTTTAACATCAAAACATGATATATAAATAGTATGGTATGTACCATCAGATGGTATGTGTAAAGACTTTAGGCCACCCTACACCTTATTGTAAGCCCAGTTTAATATGCAACTCAATTTAATACAATATGTGGGTGGGTTCCTTCTCAATCTCTCTTTCAGCTAAGACCCCTGATGTAGAGGAAATTCAAATTCATAGGAATTATAGGAATATGGTTTCCACGACCTCCAAATGGTTAGAAATATCCACCTGTACTGAGACTCTGAGCAGACTGTGGAAATACTGGGTGCTGTGTTTCTGGACCTTCCCTGTGTGTTCTCCACGGACTGCAGGCCTGATCTCAAGTGGACAGGAGGGGACCCTGCATGCACTCTTTCATGCCCTGCTGGTCCATTTAGTTTCTCTTTATCTCCGTCACACCCATCCTCTGGCTCTAGTTTTATCTCCAGAGAAGAGTATGTCCCTGTGGCGAACTGGTCAAGATAGGAGAGCAGCCTTATACATGTCCGAAGAGTGACAGGCAGATTGGGTGTGGTGGAGGGAGCTTCAGGGGCCTCTGCTAACTCAACAAACTGGTGGAAGCTCTTTTCAGGAGACTGGTCATCCTTTGCAGTCTTGAGACAGGAGTCCTCCTCTCCATCAAACTTCACTTTCTCAGGGCCTTCTGTGTAAAAACAGCCCAGCTGAAGTAGAGCCTCTGCCAGCCTTTCATAAAAGCCACCAGTCTCAAAATGGTGTGCATTTACTGTGTGCAGATGCACAGCCAAGGCCAGAATGTGTAGAGCGAGGAGGAGGAGGTCCAGCAGCAGTTGGTGCCCGAGGGACTTCCACACTTCTCCCTGGGGAGGGTCAGACAGAGCTCCTTCCATGTCGATCACCAGAGAAAGCAGTCCGGTGAAGCCTCCTGCTCTCCTGAAGGCGTCCCAGCTGTTGGGGCTCTCCATCACCTTTAGCACAGACTGAAATAGAGAAGTGAGAAGTCAGACGGACCATTTGGACAGCGAGCATGTGGAACCACCAAAACCACGTAAGCCTAAACACACACACACACATAACAAAGCGGATTCTATACTTGTATTTTGATAGACACTAAGCTTAGCTCAAAGTCTCAGCTTTTAATAGCATCTCCCTGGTCAATTAAAACAATGTCATGAAAAATAGATGAAACACACAGATATATCATAAATCATTTCTGGTAACTAGTTTTTGGAGGTGAACAAAATCACATTAGCTTTATTCAATTTAGAGACCTAATCCATCAGGTAGGTAATCTGTAAGGCAGAAAGCAGAGGGAAATGTGATTAACTGAAACTGGAGTAATCACAATAGCTCTTAACACTTGCCAACCCAGGTCGTACCCAATCTGATTGCCACCTGCTTTAACCATGTAAGTACAAAGAACACACACCAAAACAAGCATGCGCATGCACACGCGCACACACACACACACACACACACACACACACACACACACACACACACACACACACACACACACACACACACACACACACACACACACACACACACACACACACACACACACAATCTGCAAGTAAGAGCTCTTCTCACTGCCATCTATAAAAATGGACACATACAGTGGGTGTGTAACTTAGTTAGGCTTAATCAGATCTCTGTCCCATTCACTGATCTGATAGAGGTGGTAATCTTCAGAGTGCCACAGCACAAGGCTGCTGGCCTAATCAAATCGGTTCAGAGTTAACAGCTAAACCTGTTTTAGCAAATCAATCTGCATTTGTCTATAATGTAATGAGGGTCCCACATGCTAAGCAAATAAATTCACTAGCTTATTGTGTTTTGAGTGCATTACAATGTGTTTGATTATATGTAGGGTGGAGACTTTGTTTACAGTTCAGCTGAGATCACTGCATATCTTGAGTGTTTTTGGATGTGCGTGTGCTGTCATCTGTGACTGTGGGGTGAAGCTAAAATCTAAGTACCTGCAAAAGGTCCCGCTTCAAACTAAGTTCCTGCTGTGTAGAGGAGCAGAGGGCTCCTATGGCGGTACTCATAAACTCCTCTGGGTTAATTTCAGCTAGCTGCTCCAAAATGCTCAGAGTGGGACTTCGATACTGATCCTCATCCAAGAAGATCTTTAGGTAGGGAACCATACCAAGGTCTCGCACTGAAACTGGAATATAATATAAAAATTACACACAAAACATATACAACAGCAGTTTCAAGCCCTGACATAAATTAAAGAATAAATTACAGATGGTGAAAGAGTAAGGAATTTAATAAAAAATTGGACATGAAAAGAATACCTGTGTTTTTGATTGAACGCAAAGTAAGGATTGACACAACTTGAAGCATACAGGTAGTCAGCAGTCTCTCACTTTCCTCCCCATGTGGCAGCTGCTGGGGGTCTGAAGAGCACATGAACTTTAGATGCATTGTTTTGTCCACATCAATTCAGTTTTAAAATCACTTACTTTGAAAGTAAAAGTACTGAATTATGACAGGGTGTGTTCACTCAATCCCAAATTCGCTGTAATGATGTGTCATTGTGTTAAACAATCACTCTCTGTCTGCTCTTAGCAGTTGTACAATCATAATTACATCATACGTTGAGGTAACAAATATGTTGGTTCATACTTATTTGAGGGGGAGACACAACTCCGGCCTTCCTGAGGATTTTGGCCCTCCTACGAAGTTCGCTGAGCAGCAGCTCTAGCAGGCCCCAGTCACTCAGCACCTCAGCTAGCATACCACTGTGCACTGTCATCCTACAGAGCAGAGGAGATAGATCTTTGAAAAAATCTGCTACTTTATCCTGTCTTACCTGTTCTGTGTTCATCTGTCTTAATGATAAAACTAACCAAGCTTGTGCAGTACAATTTGGAGAAGGTTAGAATCTTTTTTTTATTTTTTTTATTTAAAGTGTGCTCATTTTCAGCTTCATTACTGTATTCAGAGGTTGTACCAGAATAGGTTTGCATGGTTGGCAATTGAGAGGAGAACAACAAATTCTGACTAGCATCAGATACATTTAGGATAAATATTTTAAGTAGGAGTATCCTGAACAATTCAGAGTAACTACAGTAGCACTGCTCACCTGTGGAAACACTTGAGAGCCACTACTCCAAACTCTATCCCCACCACTCCTCCAGCCAGTGTCCCAGTCCAGCTCTGCTTCAGCACACCCAGCAGTGCCCGCAAGGCCTCATGGGGGATGTAGTTCAGTTTAAATACCACCTGTAGAAAATCATTGAATCAAACCTCAAATGCACGGTGTATCAATGAAAAAATATGCAAAGGACTTTGCTGCCAATATTAGAAGTCATACCATCTCTAGCAGTGAAAAGAATAGTTTTTGTACAGGTGCTGGTTTACGCCACAGACAGGCAGCCAGCTGGGCCATCGACTGGACAGTCCACTCCAAGAGGAAAAAATTGGCTGGGTCCCTCTCCCATATTGTCTGCTGGGTTCGAAGAAGCTGGCAGCATAGCAGTGAATCCTGAGAACGCAAAAGGGAGGCCTGCAGCAGGTGGAAGGCAGGCAGGTTTTTTACTGCTAAACCTGGAGACAGAAGGACGTTAGGAGAGAAAGTGTCAGTGCACTTGTCTAAGGAGGTTTTAGCCCTTAAAAATGGGTCAATGAATAGAATAATAGTCTGTGTTTGGTTATCTAACGTTATAAATTGGGAGACAATATGTTGTTGTACTAGTCTATGAAATATGGTACTGCAAAACAATATCAGCCTGAGGTCAATTTAGCGAAAAATATCTTTTGAATTTAAGGCTCAATTTATCAGATTTTGCTCTGGCAAGGTCAGACAGTCAATTTTATAGAAAAAGGAAAACCAATAAATTACAAACAACCTTTAACGCAGAGCACATGCTGAATCCAATAAGCCAATTGAGTTATTGAGTTATACATACATAGATAGAACGAAAACAAACAGCACAACATGCAAGAACGCAAAAGAAAAGTAGCATAATCTGCCTTGATAGAGTTTGTTTGCTGCATTGTCAAAATGTTTAGAGGAGGTCTTAGATTTGGGAGCCAAAACACGCTTGTGTTTGTTGCGAATAAATATATACCTGGTTAGTAATAGGATTCATTTTCATACTTAATCAAAATCGCATCAAATCCAAATAAGATCAGCACAAAACAGTCCCTCTGGTGCCTCTTCTGGAAAGAGATCTCCTTGATGTGATGGATGGGTGCTGAGTGTGTGTGTCTGTGTGTATAATTAGTTGTGTGTGTGTGTGTGTGTGTGTGTGTGTGTGTGTGTGTGTGTGTGTGTGTGTGTGTGTGTGTGTGTGTGTGTGTGTGTGTGTGTGTGTGTGTGTGTGTGTGTGTGTGTGTGTGTGTGTTTATTATGGACACTCTATTTACGAGTGTTGGATGGAGGTGTGTGTGCATCTGTGATAGATGGCTGGTTGCTGTAGGCCAGTGGTGAGTGGATGTGGAGCATCCTAACAAAGTTAGAGGGAAAGCCTCCACTTCATCATCCCAGACATAATCACCTCAGCTTCCTGTTAACCTGAGGGGTGTTGTGCACTGCAGTGGGGTAGCAGTGGGGGAATGGAGAGCCAGGGTGTGTGGGAAATCAGGAAAAGGGAGTGGAGCAGTTTGGGTGGATTATATGAGGGCAATAGTGCAAAGGAGGGATGAACTATGTGGTCATTTGGGGGGGCCCCATTCCCCTCCCTAAGCCTATCTTTGCTGAGTCATGCATGTGATGATAATTAGATGGTTTGGAGTGTGAATTTGGAAGGGATGGTTCAGAGTTTATCCTCACAATACAATCAGCTGTTAGTAAAGATAACTAGGGAAGGGTGGCCAGAGAACAATAATGCAGAACTTACAAAGTGAAAAAGACTTGACCTACCTTTGGTGAGGGGCGGGTCAAACTTAAAGGCTGGAGGTTGGGGGTTGGTGACACAAAGAGCCACTTTCAGCTCAGTTTTTCCCAGCAGGGTGAAAGACGCAATGAGAGCCAGCAACTCCTCCACAGGCTGGAACTGTTCCACAGGAACACCTTCCTCACAGCTGATGATGGTATAATGATGAGACAAAAGGGTTAAATGCATAGCAAGAGTAATAAAGATCTCTCTGTACTGACTCTAAGGCTGGGTAACGTTCAAAAGATTTTGATACCGGTACCAATGCGGTGACTTCAATACCGGTTCCTGAACGATACTTTTTCCGATACCAATTTTATAAAATCCATTTTAACAAAAAGAAATTACACATTATAGCACAAATCTTTTTATTTATTTTCCAGCTCCTACTCCTACGCCTACCTAAGTGAGCACTGTTTCTGTGCGTAATGTACAACGTGTAGACAGCCAATCTCCACCCTCCTTAGGTATTGGAATTTTTGTACTGAATGTCAGGGCATTTTTCGATACTCGATTCTAAGGAGGCAATTTGGTCGTGTTGAATTCAGTACCCAGCCCTAACTCTAAGAACAGACGTAACATTATTATGAAGAATTGCACCATTTGAAGGGGCTGTATATTTACACCATGAAATTCATTTCAAAGAATGTCCATTTACTCTTGACCAAGACCAAAAAGAACACAAACATATTCTTTTGATGCCTTTTCATTTCTTTTAACAAGTATGTCCTCTCTAAGCGCACTCTTTGATTGAGTCTCATTCTTCTTCTGTTCGTGTCCCTTTATCTCACCGTTTCAGGATGTTCTCAAGGGCCCTGTAGCCATTGTTGGTGTCAAACTCCACGAAGAGGGCTGGATTGAGCGGATAGGTGTCTCTAATGAAGCTAAACACAGCCACAGCCACCTCAGCTAGCAGCGGCCCTGACACATCAGCACTGATTTGCAGCAGGTTCTGGATGCAGATACGCACACAGTTCTTGACTAATGAGGAAAAGACAGTGGTCTTGGTTAGTGAAGAAGTAATTACTCTGCGATATACATCAGAAGAGTAGTGCCTGCACACTCAAAGTTTCCAATTCAAGAAACATCACCACAAACAAGTACTGCTTCAAGTGCACTCCTCTTTTTCAGCGATACAGTTCCAATAAAGTCCTTCACTCCTGTCTTCACCCAGATTTGACAAACTGCTATAGAATAATGACTCCATAGCAAAGAGAAAAACACTTCTTGCTGGAAAATGCTGATATCTTCTTGGTGTCCAAAACAAACCGAAGTAAACTTATGTGTAGCAGAACATTTAAGTGAATTATCTGTGCTGATGGAGGCATCATGTGAAACTTCTTGCAGTAGGTCTTTCTGCTGGGATGCATGGTCATGTGTCTCTGTATAATCAACTCATTACTGGAATAAAAATATCTGTCTGCACAAATAAAATCTAATTAGCCCCTTTCTGTGCAGCCTGTTTACTGATATATTTAATACAATGTGTTTAGTGGAACTAATAAAGTAGAGTCTATTATAACAAGGAAGCAAAACTATTAAATGACCATAAGATCAACAGAAAATGTTACTTCCACCAATAGTTTTCAGTTACCTCACCTTGCAAGCTCGGGACAGTGTTGCTTGTTGCTACAGCTGAGACTGCCTTGAGCATGCGGGAGGCCTGATGTCTCCATGCGGTGCTGGTCTGGTCCCATAGTGATGTGAGGCCAATGATAAGACACTGCAGTTCCTGAGTTTCCACCAGTCTCTCAACATTGGCTGGCTGCCTACAGAGCTGAAGGAGAACCTGGAAAAGAGCAGAAGGAAAAAACCTTTGAAACTTGAAACTTTGAAATCAATGAAAAAGGATAAAAGGCAGCATACAGGATAGGCAAGTAGAGCTTGCATGATGAGGAAGAAAAATACAGAGCGAAATCAAAACCTAAAGTTAATCTATTGACTCAACTGACCTGCGTTAGCTGCTCTTGAAAGGTCTCTTCAATGGCCAAGTTCTCCTTTTTAGCTGGAAGGCACACTAGCAGGTACAGACATTTCACCAAAGCAGCAGGGAGCCCTGGGTTTATACAAGACAATATATCCTACACACACACACACACACACACACACACACAAAGTTTGATGCACTGTGAAGATGTGTGTGGTAATTATCAACATAATGGATATAACTTAATGCTGTCCAACACCAGTCAAGGACATGACATAAATAAGAGCAATTTCCCCATGAATGAGTGACTCCAATCAAATGTAAAAAGGTTTTCGGCAAGATCCATCAACTAAAAGTATGGAAACCTCACTTCCAAACTTTATTTTCACTCACTGAGCTGTCAGCTGTCAGCAGCAGCAGAGACTTTAACAGCAGCCATCCTTGATTGTCTCTCCCCTCACAGTTTGTCTCCTTAGCATCCTGCCTCCGGAAAAATCGCACCACCTCACCACGAGCCCCCTCTGAAAACAGAAAACTCAACATGACTAAACATGTGCTGAACAATGAGCCTAAATCATGCGTGATGAACAAGTCAAAGACAACAAGGGAGCAAGACTGTTCATACTGTAGCTGCTTCACTTCACTATATCTTGCCACAGAAATCAGTAAAATCTACATTTCAGTCAAGTGTACCAGTGTTTAACTAAAAAGCAAAATGCATATCTAAACAGAATGTGGGCGCTGTCTAATAAAGTTTCATTTCCATTTTCAGAGAGAAAATTTGCATTTTTTCTATTTTGGCAAGTGTCTGTTTTTCCTGTGAAATCATTTTAATGACAGGGACACGTAAAAAGACCAGCTGAGCCTCGACTTAAGAAAGGAAAGTCACACTTACAAGTACTAAATAGCTACAACTACAACATGCTATCTCCTTATTAAACTTGAACCCAGCATCAAAAACCAGAAGCATCCAGACATGGGGGGACTCGAGTCACATGACTTGACTTGAGTTAGACTCGAGTCGCAAATTTTAGGACTTGAGACTTGCTTGATAAACATTCATAAAAGACTCGACTTGACTTTGACTTGATATTCATGACTTGAGACTTGACTTAGACTTGAGTCAAATGACTTGAAATGAATTGACTTTCTGTTTAATAAATATATATTTTTGTCCCCTCTGATATTGAGGAGGAGTTAACGTTACGATTTTAGTGCTGTTGCATGCGCGGGAGCCCGTTGATGTGATGACGCGCCACGCGGCGGCAGACCTGCAGTAAACGAGACTGGCTACGGCTGTTATTTAACGTCATGGATTCCTCTGCACCAAAAATAATACAGTTTGGCTATAAGGATTACACGTCTGACCAGGCAAAGAAGAAACGAACAACAGTTTGCAAGGTCTGCAGTACAAAAAAATCCGACGTCAACCACCACCACGGCGAATTTCATCAGACACTTCAAATCGGGAGAGATTCAGGTTCCAGTCCCCATATTCAGCTGAACCACTATCTGGACGCTTGTGATGAACAGAACTGCCTTCAGTTTTGGGCTATGAATAAGCACCCTCTCCCCCCTTTGTTCAAGGTGGCAGTAAGAACAAATACAACTAGGCACAGTGTATAAAAACATAATAAAAACATAATATAAAACTCCAGCAGTTCATAACCACTGTCTTTAGCTTGTTTAAAAATGGAAACTTTTGTATGACTTGACTTGTGACTTGCTTGACCAAAGTTATGACTTGACTTGACTTGCTTGACCAAAGTTATGACTTGACTTGACTTGCTTGACCAAAGCTATGACTTGACTTGACTTGCTTGACCAAAGCTATGACTTGACTTGACTTGACTTGCTTGATTGTCACACAAAATGACTTGGACTTGCTTGAGACTTGAAGGTTAAGACTTGAGACTTGCTTGTGACTTGCCCATGTGTGACTTACTCCCATCTCTGGAAGCATCTACTTGCCTAAAAACAAAAAAAATCTTCTCCTTCAAACCTCCAGAAAAATACATAAACAACCAGCTACAAAGGGACAAGGAGTAAGACAGGGGAGACATAGAGAGAGAAATCTGACAGAACATCAGTAGATCAATATAATAAGAAAGAAATCATCCACACCTCAAGAAAAGAACTACATATCACATGTTTCCACATTTCTTTTAACAGAATTCATGTTCTGCTTTGGCGTTCCATCTTCAATAACAAGACATGAGTGACATTTACAATGTGAGAAAGCAACTACTGGAAAAAAACAGCAGCACACTGAAAAAGCAGAAGTAGTCAGAGGAGGTAGAAAGTCCCTCCACCTGGAAAAAAAAACGGTTGCATTTGCTATGATATGAGCAGTTGTTAGTACCTGCCGGTTTTTCTGCCAATCTGGTGTGGATGTTATGGATGACAGCATCAGCAATGAGAGCTGCAAGCCCCTTTATGTTCAAACCTTCAAGTCTGCCACCGTCCTCACAGACCTGGGATCAGAGATGAGAGAGTCTATTATACAAAGATACAGGTGGAGAGCAAAATACACCTGTGATATACTGACAAAATGAAGCATGAGATGAAATTGCATTTGTGGGTGAAAATTTTATCTAAATGTGTCTGTAATATACATTTTAAACTTTTTGGCGTAAATTAGTAGCACACATGACATGTTGTACTCATTGGGTTGTACTTTGCCACATTTGGTGCATTATAAGATACGAGATGCAGTAAAACAAAGTAACTACACTATAGTTGAATACCAGCTGCTTTGGGTAATGCACTACACTATAAACAATAAAAGCCAATGTATAATATATGCTCTTCAGTTTCATAAGAAGATATCACATTTCCCTGAGTTTGCTGTTCTTAAGTGAGGCCCTAAGTTCTGCTCAAATCTCTGGTCATGAGGCTTCTACATACTGTAATACACCAACACACATACACACACAGAACTTCACACAACACCAAAGAGTGATTACGTCTGCAGCTGTGAGCCCGATCAATGGTGTTACACACACAATGATCGGTGATGGAATTTATACCGAGTGTGTGCCTGGGTAAAAAAAAAGTCAGGAGGTTTTCTTGATAACTGTGATGCAATTCAGGCACAGAGAATGAGAAATTCCTCTTATTCCAATTAATCAAAGCGATAAATTGAAGCTATGGCTCTAAAGCGTTCAGTTAAGTGTATAGATTTACTGAGAGACCGCATATACTTCCGTTCAAAGAAACAGTGATGGGATCAGCTGAGAGCCAAACATCTGACTGCCACCTCATGTTGTCTTTCATGCGGCCTGCAGCGGTTTTGGAAACCACAGTGTCCTGAGGCATCCATGTAACCGATTCAAGGTTGGGTATTCCTTTTGAACAGTGGCTCCACTTTAAATTCTCCTGCCATGGTCGATTCATGGCTCCCCAGTTGATAGTAAAATAACTAAATTAGTTGGTTGATGAATAGCAAAATATAACTCTAAAAAGAACAATGTGAAATGAAAAAGGTACACATTCTTGTCCCCAGTGGTCCATACCTGTATGTAGAGAGGCAGGACTTTGACTAGATGTTCCTCTCTCTGCTCTAAAGGAACATGGTCAGTTTTGTGGTCAGGCCTCGAGCATTTGTGAATTCCCAGCTCCTGTAGTTGTTCTCTGAGCACTTGTTGGAGTTGAGGGTTCCTACAAGAGCCCTCCACTTTCTCCACCTTCAACTCCACAGAGACGGATAACTCCCCTGAAGCACTCAGCTCTCCGGTTTCCTTATTGATCTTTTCCCCTTTAGCAGTCTGGTCCTGGAGGGAAAACAAAATAGAGCCAAAAGTGAGAAATCCTCATTTATAATCCTTAGATACCCTGAGTTTGCATAATATCCTAAATGTATTTTAAATCATATTTGTCTCACTTCCTCAAATAAATTTGAAACAAAGCGAACCGTCAGCCCTCATCCCCTATCCAACACAGCCCACCGTCTGCATTGAGAAATCACCAGATAGCAGTGACAGTCATGTGCCATTTCCATTAACTGGTTATCAACCTCTGTGAGGGATCCGTGTGGTGTAATTGATGCCCAAGTTTCAGTAATTCGAAGCACATAATGCCAGTAAATATTAAAAGCTTTTAAACCTTCAAATTAACCACTATCTTCAAATGTACCACTGCTTGGACACATTTTCTGGCATTTTTTATTTTAATTTTTTACCATGTTTTCTTATTCTTTACTTTTATACCATGCAATATCTAATCAGTACTTGTGCAGTAGTTTGGGAATACCTAATCAGTCCTGTCACTTCAAAGTTAACGTAATTTGAGGTGCACATATGCAAGTACCTTTTGTTTTTACAAAATCAAATGATAAAATCCTAGGGTATTCCGTGGTTCTCAGTGTTGCCCCTAATATTGCCAAAGTTATTGCTCATGTGAAATAAAATTACTCTACGATTGGATTTGAATTTCTTCACACAGGATGCTGCTAATAAGTGTTATACTTCTCTGTCAGACTAAGTGTGAGTAGAAGTCTTCCCCAAAAGCAGACATGTTACTGTATGACTGAGGCTTTGACTAGAGCACTGTTTCCTCATTGCAGTTACTGTATATTATTTTCGGCACTTTCTGTTTCGTCACACACTCATAATGAACAATGAGGGAGATTGGTAGATGCATACTGTTAAACTGATAAGCCAAAAGCCATTCAAATCAGTTATGATGGTAAAGGGAAAGGCAGTTCACATTCCATAAAAATTAATTAATACTTTGATGTTTTCTCATGTGAGAATGTCCTTTGTCCAGAGTGTGTGAGAGAGACCGATAGCAAGAAGACGCAGAAGCATCCAAAGTCATTGCTTACTTGTGAAATGAAAAAAGCAACACATAGCTCAATTGACAATTACATACAATCAAGTATGTCAAAGTGAAATACATGATCAAGGTTACAATGACACTTCTGCGGCCTTTAATATGCATTTCGAAAGGAAAATGATTCATGGTTAAGTCCTCTTACCTGTACTTGTGTGAGAGCCATCTGGGATTTTCCCAGCTCTAAGAGGACGCTGTTATCCGTGTTGCGTTATTCCAACTGAGTGAGTGGTCTGTCTCAGTTCCCATTTTAGAAGGAAAGACAAGCACAGACCTGCTAAGATGTGACTAGCGCTTACTGTGCTAACCCTTCTGTAAAACTACAGCCCCTACTAATCTGCACCAAGCAGCCTGAACTTTGAACAAGCAGAGCAACTCAAATCAGCTGGCCCTGGTCATGTGCCTTCTTACTTCCTTAGTGAAGCAGAAGTGAAAAAGTGTTGTTTAGCTGGTTGGATGGGGCCCTCCCACCACGGCTCAAGAAGAGTCCCTTTGCTTTTTATAGATCTTGTCATGTAAGACTGGTATGATATGAATCACAGCACATGATCCCATGATGCAAAGCAGCCAGCAAACACCACTTGTAATAATAGATTTCTTTGGAGAGATTGATAGCTTTGACTTATAGGAGAAACAAATACAAACAAATTGGGTTTAGCCTATTCCTATAAAAACAAAAAGGTAAACAAACCTTTAACAGCATCAGAAAACATCCAAACGGATTTTGTTAGTGTTAAATCTTGTAGTTAAAGACTCATCAATTCAGTAGGAATAAAATATAGTTGTTGTTTTTTCTTCTTTGTTTTACGTTTGGCTCACATAATGGGCTTTGGATTGAATGTGTATAGTGTAACTGCGATGTAACTGAGATAGTCAGACTGCTGTGTTTATATCGGTGACAGAAAATCTAACTTAGCTAAACAGCGCCATCTTGTGGGATTTAATGATATATAAATATGCGGACAGAAGCCAAATAGAGAAAAAAACTCTCCCAAAAATAAATAGAAAACCTTGTCAATCGTGAAGGCCTTTTGGTTACTGAAGACATTTTAGCAGGAAACCTACGTGTAACCAATGACAATAATGCAGCCATAGTCGTTATCTATGGTTAACTGTGCTGGTATATGGGCAAGCTATGATGCTAACTCAGTGGCTTATTACCGTGGGTCTGAAATTGAATGGACCCAATGTGATTAATTACAACTTCAACAAGTATGAAAAGTCAAGATATCTACGAAGAAAAATAATCTGCATTGCATTACAAAAATAAAACAAATATTACTATAAACCTATGTTTTCACTCATTAAAGTATAGATACCTTCATCAGTCATAGGAATGACCATCAACTGCACTTACGAGCTCCATAGCGCGTACATCCCAATTTTCAATCCATTTTATTCCATCCGCAGGCCCGCAGTGTTGCCTCGAGATGTTAAAACGCCATACGAGCCGATAACGTATCGACACGTCAGTGCTTGAGCTTTGGCTAATAGTTGTTACATTGTTGCCGCACTGTTAACTGACTTTTACAAGCTGACAACACGTGCAATAAGCAACCCTCCGTGCCAAAGAAGCCCTCTCATTTCAGCCAGTGAGCATGCAGTCTCTGAACACTGCAGAACGAGTCGCACTCACTGGATTCATTAGTTCTAGTAGGCTAGCGTACGTTGCAGTATCAAATTAAACGTTGGCGAAATAAATAATAGACCTAGGCTAATAATACTAATAATAATATTTGCATATACTGCATGAGTTTACATTCCAATTATGTATGTTGAGCTAAATTGTATAATCTCTGCAAATAAAGTGTTTTTCAGATTTCTGTCACCAATATTTCCATGTTCAGCACATGGGTGAAGAGCATGACACACTGCTAATTAGCATGCTAATTACCTTCTTTGCGTGTTCATTGGCAGATCGCAAACCAACTTTAAGGTGCACACCGCCACCTACTGTGTCGGAGTGTATAGAAACGAAATGCTAACTAACCATTTAAAAATTAAACACATCCTATTAGAAACCCCTGCTTGTATTAACCATAGACAGTTAAAGAAGGTATTAACCTACCAACCACCTTCTGATTTCCCTGAAGTTAAAACTCCACTCCTGTTCTGTCTCATATTTCTGACCCTCTCTGAATTACATTTACTGCAATCATAGACAGTATATAAAAAGACTGCAATGCATGTTTATAGGAACCACGTGTTTTTGGAGACAAGAGGTGACATCACCGATCACGTGACCTGCAGCAACCAACGAGGTGTCCAGGGCGTGGTCTGGTCAGCCTCAATCAGTTTAGCAAGGATATCCCCGTTACTTTGCAGCGAAAGATAATCTCCCTTCTCACTTTACATTATGATGTCGTAGCCTCGTCCGAGGAACTGTTTTTTGTTGTTTTTTTTCTGTTGCAGTTGCTGTCGGTGGGGCAGGCCGCCTCTGTCACCGATCATAATGCATCCGATGCCTGTGTGCTCCGTTAGCGGTGGAGACATATTTGACTGTATACAAAGAGGAGATATTGAACTGTGTATACAGTTCGTTCAAAATGACCGATCACTTCTCAAACAAAAAGGTAAGGTGGAGTAATATATACAATACAAATCTTGATGTGGACAATTCGCTGAATATTTATGAAACTACAGACCACTTCCTACTGTGTACCAGCTGTCAGCTTGCAGTTCGCCTTTGCCTGTCAGTGACGTTATTTCCAGATTTGCTTATTAAAAAGACAGAAAACCGCAGATGGACATTGTTTTCCAAGAGAACAAACATGTTATACCTGTGTCATGTGTCATTTATAAGTTTGTACAAATTAGCCTATGTGCAATTATTATAGCATTGAGCAAGTGCAATGTTATTTTTTAAAGGACCACTTCAACGTTTATCGTGCTCCAGTGTCCCCTGATGTGATTTTGTAACAGTGTCAAGGGGAAACCTTAGCCTGCTGCAGCTCCTCTGTGAGATGGTCTGGCACAGATCTAGATGGACAGTTCCTCTGACAACACAGCACAAAGTCACATTGTGCCAAAGGGAACCCTAAACCCGAATCCAGCGATCAGCAGGCTGACAGACCGTGCATTTATGTCAGGCTATATTGTTACAGTCACAGAGACTTCAGATGGGATTGTGATGTGCATGTTTGTCTTCATCCAGGCTGGGGTGGTTTTACCCCGCTCCACTACGCTGCCCTCCATGGCAACCGCTCTATGGTTGACCTTTTCCTTAGTAATGGAGCTGACCCTAATATGACATGTGATGCAGGACAGACAGCCTTTCATTTTGCCTGCAGGTGAGCAGTAGTTGCACATTTAGGTCTCTGGTGTTAAACAGACATGCCTGGATTCTTGAGGTGACAATGTCATGATCTGAGCATCATGCATTTTGTTCTGTGCTTGATCCTGTGTCATAACAGTTTGTGCTTGTGACTCCGATCAGGCAAGGGAACATCTTTATCATGTACCAAATGATGCAGTATGGAGCTGATTTGCGCCTCATAGACCTGCAGCGAAAAACGTCACTGCATCATGCAGTCACAGGGGGCAGCATGTGAGTAGAGGAAACAACACATCACAAACTTGTCTTGTATTCGTTTGGCTACACAGTCACACACACACACACACACACACACGTATTGCATGCACTAACTGTTAGTTATCTTTCCCAGTGTTACGGTGCACTATTTGTGGGAGACAGGAATGTTCCGTTTCTCAGACACAGACATGCACCAGGTGACACCCCTTCACCTGGCAGCATCCACAGGCAACACAGAGGTGGTCCGGTATTTGCTCAGAGACCAGGTATGAGATAGTATCTAATCTCTCACTCACTGACACGCTCCAGTTGACCAACAGTATGACTAAACTTTGTCTTCAACTGGGCCCAGTGCAGATGTGACTATCTTTTAGCAGCAGCTGTGCACCTCAACCCTCTGTTTGTGTTTCAGAGATGTGCTGTGGATGCAGTTGACCAGCAGGGAGCGACAGCGCTTCATGTTGCAGCAGAGAGGGGTGCAGTGGAGGTGTGTTGGACACTACTGCAGAGAACAGGGTGTGGGATGCTCTATCAGAAGAACCACAGTGGCCTCACACCACTGGACCTCTGCAAACAGGGGAAAACATTTAGGTGAATCTGCTGTTTTAAGAAATCTGTGGAAATCACTGACTTAGGATAATAACACCTCTCAGTACCTTCAGATATCCAGTATGTTGACTGATTTCTCTTGGGATTCTCATGCTTGTTAATAGATTGCTATACTGTGTATTTTTCTCTAGACATCAGCAACTCACCAAGCTACTGAGTCGGTACATTAATGAGCCAATACACCACAAGCCCAGAGAGTCTCATGGTGAATATTACTCTGTGTTTTTGTTCATTTCTTTAGAGATAAAAACAAGGGTTGTGATGATAATAATGGCACGGTAACATTTAAAGTGCTGTGTGTGCATTCATGTGTCATGTTTTTTACACATTATTGTATGTTTGTATCATGTGTCTTTTCTCACCAGTTTTGTATTACTGGACACTGTTTTTTCCAACCCTGAGTGGAGCTGCCATCCTGCTGATAGCAGCCATGTTGGGAGGCTATGGGGGGTTAAGCTGCAGTTTACTCTTCCCCTGGCTGGCCAGAAACATCTTCACACAGTACCACCGCATGACCACATACCAAAGGTTTGACAAAAAAAATGTTGTACATGTGAGATGTTTATCAGTAAGTCAACATATTTCACTGTTTGTTATATCGCTGCATCTGTCTTCCTTCCAGGTTACCCAACCCAATCTACTTGGGAACCCTCATAGCTGGCTTGTTTCATTCCCTGCTCTGCTTCTATGGAAAGATAATGCCTAATATCCTTAACAAATATAGCACACATTAAGTATCATGCCCATGTATATTTGTATGTATCATCTGGCTTTTTCTGCCGTGCTAGCAGTATGACATAATGCTCTCAATGTTGGTTGGTCTGTCCAACACTTTGGTTCAGAGAGGCATATCTCAAGAAAAAGCCAAATTACTTTTAACAGTTGGTCCTCAATTATCATGGTTCTTGCAGGATGATTCATAAATATTATAGTGCCACCCTCAGGCCAACCAAACATAAGACCAACGTCTTGGTCTATGACAAGATATTCTAAAAGTATTTGGATTTTGATAAAATTACCCAGTCTGACCTTTCTTCCAGTTCCACCATTGATCCACATTTTTCACTTGTACTCAATAAATATAAAAATTTTAAGGGTATAATGCAGTGACATTTGGTAGGTGACCAGTGCTCTCTTGTCTTGCTCACCCAGATATACACAGTACGACAAATGTAATCTAGGATTTTGTATATTAAAATGACAATGGTTCATCCTTAACCTTTTGAATGTGTGTGGCCAATCAGTGTTCTGGTCCAGGTGGCAATGTTCCACTTCTCCCTAGTCATCGGTTTGTTCTGTAAGGTTCTGACTCAGGACCCTGGGACAATGGACAGAGCAGATGCAGATCCTCGGTTCTCCTGTATCGCTGACCTGGTGGAGAACAACCAGAGCCCTCACAGGTTCTGTCCATACTGTGAGGTAAAACATTCACACTGGTCATGGTTCAGAGAGCCATGGTGTTTTGCTAACCCCTATTTCTATCTAGTTTCTGTCTTGGTGTGTTCCTTCACATGGTCTTCCCTTTTACGAAAAGCTCAAAAATCTCAGATGTCACAATGAATCAATGATGTAACAATTAAATGTGATGAAATATTGAAGGTGATTAAGTCTCTGCCAGTTGATTTTCATCCCATAGTGAAATAAAAAAAGCAGGTATCAAAAGCAGGTTTTGTGTTTTACCTGACATTTAATGTCTGAAAGATAGGAGATAAAACACAAAACCTGCGGTATCCTTTTGAAAAGGGTAGCCGGTAAAGCTAAAGATGCACATTTTCTAGTTAATTTGCTACATAATATAATAGTATGTTCTCTCCTGCCCACCCTGTCTTTGCTTTCCTCAGTTGTTTCAGCCCGACTTCACTAAACACTGCAAGCTGTGTGATGTGTGCATTAAAGACTATGACCACCACTGCCTTTTCCTCAACCGCTGTGTCGGCCGGGGCAACCACCGCCTCTTCATCTTCTTCATCCTCTTCATGGTTATTGCCCACCTTCTTTTTGTTGCCACGGCAACAAGTTACCTGTATGACAAGATGCCTGCAGGCAATCGCAGCTTGTCATTGTGGCTCACATTGTTAGGGGAGGAGTTCTGGGTTGTGGTTATGATGGTTATGAATGCACTGACACTGCTTTGGGAGGCTTGGCTACTGACCGAGCAGTTTGATGCTGTTGCCACGGGAACGACCACCTACTTCAGACAGTGTGAAAGCAAAGCACGCCAGAGGTCACTAGGACAGCGCTGGGTTAAAGTACTGTCGTTTCTGCTGGAGGGTCGAAGACGGGTGGGCAGCGGACAAAAAGAGGACAAGACTTCCATAGACATTTAAAATTGCCAGTTTGTCTTGTATCCAGCTGAAATTGTTTCATCGCTCACTTACTTCTCAGTTTACGGAGTCTTTGGTGTGCACTCAACCTTGTGATAATGTCCTCTTTAGATTCAATAACTCTCCAATGCCATATAACATGTTGTACTTGAATGTTAAATTTGGTTATCTCTCAATATTCTATTTTAATATACAGTAGGCTATAGAGTAGATTTGTCAGCAGATGTGTCCATAAAGTGGCTAGCAGGATAACTACCACTAAGAGTTTAGATGTTCAACTAGTTTTTAGAAATGTCACGAAACCCTTTTAAGATAACAGTGTTCTAAATAATGTATTTGTTCACATTGTTCTGTGTAAAGTACTGGATATTTCCAAAGCTGTGTTTTAGCAGGTAACGCCTCAGAATGAATGCTCACATTTACACCTGTTTTATATCCCAAATCAGCATATATTTTTTAACACCATTGTTATTGTTGTTTGGAATAAAGTGCGTCATGGTGTAAAGCATCATTCGCCGTTGTGACGATTTCTGTACTCATAACATTAGCAAGTCTTGAGATTAGCGATAATGGTTAATAGCAGATGCACTTAAAGACTTTGTTCCTCACATAATGTAATTACCTCTCTGACCTGCTCCCAGTCATTTGAGCACACACTTCCTCTGCTCTCACTAATGAGACATGCTCTTTTCATGCCTTCAATTAAACACACTCATTTCCTTTGTGTCCCTCAGGACCATATTTCTAGATTATAGATGATGTTCCCCACACCCCTCAGAGACTGCAGTGTCTGGACTATGTGAGCGGCTACGTCACGTGATATTATTTAGTGTCTACTGTACTGCCTGTCATGCATATGGAGTGGTTAAGATCAGTGTTATTGTATTTAACTCGCTGCAACTTGTTGCTATCCCAATATGTTTCATATGTAGTAATGTATCTGTGGGTACACATTTTGGTTTCCAAGATAATGCCTCATTTGTGCCATGATGACTTTTTATGCTGTAGGAAAAATATGCTTAATAAAAAAACACTGAAAACTGCCTTGAAAAAAAGTTTTCAAAAATGTGAATCTTTGTTTTTTATATCACTGTCTAGCTGGAGAGAAACAGGCTTTTATGGTCTTTTCAAAGTCAAATCTTGTGCCCTTCACTTTTGATTTACATAGTGGAATCACTAGCAGCCCGATCCTTGAATTTGTGGCAAAAATGTACAGTAAAAACATTTAAAGGAGAAACTCATAACATGTTTTACACAGAAGTCAGCAGTTTTCACTTCTCCGTCAAGGCAGCTCACTTCCTTAGTGAGAGACAGACTGAAAAATTCCGAAGAAGAGGACAGCAGGAGAGCATCGCACAGCTGTGTTTTATTTCTCTGTAAAGCAGTACCTATCACAGCAGCTGATGGGACGGTGATGCTTTCTCGTGCAGCACAGAGAGTCTGGCTCCAGACTGAGAGTCATCTGGTCTGCTCATCCGAGATGACATGGCAAGTAATACTCGCATGACTGTCTTTATTTCCTTCCTTCTATTAGAGTCTGTTCACATCAGCATTCTTCAGGCACACGTCATCAGTGTGTTAATAATGGCAGCTATAGTAGTCCCTTCTTTTTGGGTATGGGAATGTCATTTGATTTGTTTCTCAGTGATTATCAATTAGGTAGAGGGCTGAGATTTCAGTATTGCCATTGTTTAGACCCTGAGTATGCCTGTGTTGTGGCTCTAGAAAATGGCCCCAGTGGAGAGGAATACACTGTGCAGATGGGTTCACCACCATGAAACCATCCAGGACTCCTCTGACCAGTGACAAACCAAAGGAATTGGCAGGTAAATTTCTCTTTTTAGTTTGTTTTGCAACAATAGTCATTGTATCAAGCAATGTGATGATTTATGTTGTTGTTTATGATCCAACCATCTGGTTATCTGAGCTCTCATATACAGTTAAGCTCTAATTTTAATTTAAATTTATCTGTCAGGGTATGAGCTGTTTTTTTTAATACATTACCAATGTTATGCTACTAATGTACTGCTAGTCCTTTATAAAGCCTTCATTCAGGCAGTGTATAGCAGGGAATATTTGATTGATTGTTAAGTGTGAGCTGAGTAGGTCATTTTTTGTTATGAGAAAGTCAGCAGTGACCTTTTACTGCATTTTAGTCTAGTTCATCACATCCACTACCTACCAGGCTGAATAGGAACAAGAACATCACACCCTTATGTGCTGTGCTTTTGATTATACAGATTGCTGAATGACTGAGTAGTGTGGCATTACCCCTCAGACTATAAACCTTAGCCTGAATGAGTTGGGATACTAAATACAAGTACCGCACAGTGACGTTTTTTTTAACTAGCATTAACATTAACATTAAATCCAAATGTATCTTACCTCTGTTGTGGTTTATAGGTACAGGCAGATGCTGCATCAAACGTTTAATAGTGCGAATGGTGTCAGTTAAATCAAATGTATTGATCTGAGGTTGTACTTCAGGTACAGAAGAGACCATAATCAAATCACCATGAGCAAACAGCTGGAGGGATTGTGAAGACTGTGGAGCGATGCGGGAGCCAATGTAAAGACATGGGTGACAAGACAGAGGCCTCACAGCCAGACATATATTTATAGACGGTGAGAAATTGATACTGAGAGTGTGCAGCGGAAGGCAGAAAGACAGATAGCAAAGGAGAGAGAGAGAGAGAGAGAGAGAGAGAGAGAGAGAGAGAGAGAGTGGGCAGGGCTCTAGGTACAGTATGTGAGAACAACCAACGCCGGGCCAGTGGGACAGACAGGGGGAGTGAGATGTGAGATAAAAGAAAGGAGGGGAGGAAGAGGAGAGTGTTTGTAAGTGTGTATGTGTGTGTGTGCGTGCGTGTGTGTGTGTGTGTGTGTGTGTGTGTGTGTGTGTGTGTGTGTGTGTGTGTGTGTGTGTGTGTGTGTGTGTGTGTGTGTGTGTGTGTGTGTGTGTGTGTGTGTGTGTGTGTAAAATCAGACGGAGGACAGTGTCCAAGTGCAAGACAGTGAGCCAGGGAGAGAGATGCTCGGAGAGGATGAGGAGTAACAGGGCGAGGCAGCAGCGAGAGGCTCTGAGTGTGTTTGTGTGTTTGAGGAATAGTGTGTGAACAGAGGGATGCAGTCATGTCTCAGTGAGAGGGAGCAGCACAGCAACGGTAACCATGCTGAGCCCCAAGATAAAACAGGCACGCCGGGGTAAGCACGGTACCTCCTTCCCTTTCCCCTTCCCTCCATTTCTTTTCTCTCTTTCCTTTTTCTCTCTGCAGTCCATCTCATTGTCTCCCTCACTCGCTGTCTCTGCAGAGCTCTATTTGTCCTGCTGTCTTTGTAATAATGTGACATCAATATTGGTGTCAGTGCTTTCATTGATAATTGATTCAAAAAAAGATGGAACAGCGCCATATTCGTAGCACCAGTGTCATTCTGCATCCCAGTGACTATTGTTATCAGCGATGACCTGATGAAGGTTTCCTGCATGATCTAAAGTGTTGAGGCTTTATCTTCTTTGTCCAATGCTCATTGATATTTAATAGTCTCTCTACTACAGCATGATGTAATCCCTAGTGTCTCTTGATTATACTGTATATACTACTAGAAGATTTGATCCTGATGGAGATACTATAGGTTGTAGTAAACATGGCTGCTGGAAGGATAATCCACCCTCCAACAATGGTCTGCATCCTGATATGTTCAACACACAAGTATCTCCATTTGTTCAGGATTTATTGGGTTAGTTTTTGGTTGGCATGGTTTTGACAGGTGACTCTAGATCAGAGGTGGTGAAAGGAATGCAGGGCTCTCCACTCCAATAAATCACAACAGCTTACTGTCAAACATAGTTCCTCTAACGCTGGGTAAAACCTACTTGTGACCGCTGAAGTCGGGACGCCACATATACATGCCTCTCACATGACTGTGTGAAGATAAAGAAGGAAGTTGTCCATCACAGAATCAACTCCTGGCACTGAGCTTATCATGATCCAGGTGGTATCTATAGACAACCAACACACGCTGTTTCAGGTGGCTTGCGTGGTTGTGACAATTGCCAACTTATTTCAGGGAAATGGATTAGTATTGTGTTTTTAGAGAAGAGTATCCACACAGTTGCTGTTTTAGAGGCATTTCCACCCTAACAGGAAGGGCTTCTTTACTCTTTATTTCACATCTTTGTATGAAAATGGACATAACAGAGCAAAATATTGGCTAGCAGCAGCTTCAAGAACCCTTACTTTTGTGTATGTGTTTAGGCAAGGTTGGTGCTTTTTGGCTTCTTATTCTAGACCAGCAGTAAAAGTTAGACCATAAAAGATGATGTGGAGAAATGCCTTTTCTTTCTCCTTCAACACAGTTGGACAGTGCAGTAGCCACTTCACTTGGCTTGCAACGTTTTGTGCGCTTGCCATCTCTCATTTGCTGTAATGGTATTCTCCTTTGATTAGATTCCCAGCTCTGCTCTCCTCTGACCCTTTTATGCAGCAGCATATAGCATCACAGAGCCGGATCTGCACTTAGAAGCTGAGATAGCAGAGCAGAATCCTAAAGCAGTAAAGTCGTGTGGAGTCTTACGGGAAGTTATTGGTAAAACTCTGAGTGATAAGTGTGGCTGAAGAATTGTCAATATGAGGACATTTGAATGAATATTGAAGCGCTTTAAGTCAATAGATTATTATTTTGAGGCACCATAAGTGAGATTCCATAATGAGACAGTCCAAACTGCTGAAGGTTGGATGCTGCACCATGTTAATTATAATAATACAAAATATGAATATGGTCTCATTTATGTTAGTAAAAAAGAGTGTGTGTGTGTGTGTGTGTGTGTGTGTGTGTGTGTGTGTGTGTGTGTGTGTGTGTGTGTGTGTGTGTGTGTGTGTGTGTTTGTGTGTGTGGAAATGATGTGCTAATGTTTAACCATTACAATATTAGTTGAATAATTTAATTCCTGGTATTAAGTAAGTTTCAGGTTTGAATGTCCAAACGTTAATTACTGTGGTGGTGGAATGTACCTTAATACATCAATACAATACAAGTTTAAGGTACATAGTAGTAGTCGGTTATTTCCATTTAAGGCTGTTTAAGATGTTCCACGTCACTATATTTCAGAGGGACAAACTGTACATTTTACTCCATTTCATTTGAAAACTTTACATATTAACAAAATGTATAATGATCTGAAAATGTGACACATTACAATAGATGAATCTACCCAACAATAAATAAATTTTTAGTAAAATTGAATTTGCTCCACTGCAACCAAACATCACAGTGAAATACTACAGTAAAGCATCATTAATACACAATGTGACATAATGTAACACTGACTGGGGCCATTTTCATACATAATTAGTACTATCACTTTTGATACCTACAATGGTGGAATGTAACTACAGTACAGTACATTTCCTCAGGTACTGTGCTTACAAACACATTTGAGGTACTTTACTTAAGTATTTCAATGATGTGCCTTAGTTTATACTTCTAACAATTCATAGAGAAATATTATACTTTGTAGGTACTTTTACTTAACTAAAATTCTGAGTGCTGAACCTTTTGTGTACTATTGTTTGTAAGGAAATGATCTGAATACTTTTATCATCTGTAACACTAATGAGGTCATATGTATATTATTACGTATGAAGTGATGCACTTTGAGTAACATTATTTGCTAAAAAGATAACAATTTAATCTTTGTACACTAAGCTTCTTTGCTGACAATAGATTTAAAAAAAACAGTTCCTCTCTGAGATTTCCTGCCTTTTTTTAAAGATGACTATGATTTACGTCTGCTGTATTTATAGATCCTGCTCTGCCTGCTACTGCTGTCAGCATACAGTTTTGTTAATGACTGCTTTACGTGTTTTTTTGTCTTCTCCCTTCCTAGCAATAATGACTCTGCAAATGAAGGACATCCAGAACATTTAGGGGAGAAATAGAATGAGGAGTCCAGACACAGAGCTGATAAGCAAAAGAGTGAGAGAGAGAAAGAGAGAGAGAAAGAGAGAGAGAGAGAGAGAGAAAGAGAGAGAGAGAGAGAGAGAGAGAGAGAGAGAGAGAGAGAGAGAGAGAGAGAGAGAGAGAGAGAGAGAGAGAGAGAGGAAACAGGAACTAGATTTCAGTCCAGGCCCTTGCAGATATACCTTCCCTGCTGTCCTCAGCAGAAAGCAAGATGCAATTAACAGGAAAAAGACGCCATTGATTTCTCTCTGCCTTCTGTTTATCTCTCTCCCTCTGTCACTCTCTCTCTCTCTCTCTCTCTCTTTCTCTCTCTCTATTCATTTGCCATACCTATGCTAATATATAATCCATGCTTGCAATAATCAGTCTGTAGCAGTTAAAGCGTAACCTGATCCAAAGCAAAACTCTTCTCTGTACCGCAATGAAATTGGAAATGATATATGTACCCATTTATATGTGAAACACATAATAAAATGTAATGGAATAGATGGATTTATGGATTTCATCTTAAGCAGGATGTCTTCGCTGCAAAATGGACGTTGGTAGATTGACTTGAGAGGAAATCTGGATGCATGGTCAAACCTGTGGGCTTGGCTGTAGCTGTACACTGGAGAGACTTCTGTGAATAATGATTCAGGATCATCTATGGGTGATTTTTTAGAACAATAACAAACAACAGAGAAAGAAAATCCCCAAATAACATGAAACCTGTATTTTTATGTAACTCATTCCCATTCTGATGCTCTTAATCCTCTTAGTCCTTTCCCTCACTATATCTCTATGTGTGTGTGTGTGTGTGTGTGTGTGTGTGTGTGTGTGTGTGTGTGTGTGTGTGTGTGTGTGTGTGTGTGTGTGTGTGTGTGTGTGTGTGTCCATTCAGCACGTTCCAAGAGCATGGTGCTTGGAGAGTTGTCTCGGGTCTCCAGGCCCTGCTCTCCTCTGGATCAGGACAAAGCACTAAAAACAGGCTGGCTGAAGAGACAACGGAGTATCATGAAAAATTGGCAACTGCGTTGGTTTGTCCTGAGGACTGAAGCTCTGTATTTCTACAAGGACCAGGATGAAACCAAGGCACAGGTGACACTCACAAAGTAACACATAGACAAGACAGTTACCTGATGTCACCTGTTGCCCCAAAAGGCTGCACTGCTGCGTGTTTGGATTATTCCAGTTCAAAGCCTGATAAATATTCAAGCTTCATGAATTTATCTGATGAGTATTTTTCCCCCGGGGCCAGTCGATCTATTCTATTCTATCCAACTCTGAAAATAGCTTATTGATTCTTTTGAATCAGGCGGCAAAATACATGTTGTATCCCTCAAGTAAAATAAAGCACTTTTCTGCATTATGTGACAGTGCTTTTTAAAGCTGCATGCTCTTATCTTTATATTTTTGTGTCAAACTATAGCTGGATCCATTCCACTCTCTCCATTAAAGTTGTAGTGTGACAGACACAGTGATAATGTGGTAACTAGCTGCTCTGTGGTTCTGTTGTAAGCACTTAGTAGGTGACCTTTGCTCCTCTCTATGTTGGAGGGATCAGAAATGCACAGCACAGGCAGCACCAGGGGGATAAATAGATGAAGAGATGTTTCCCTGAGTCATCCCTCCCTCCATCATCATTACCTCCCTCTGTTGGACGGATGCCCAGAGCTCAGTGTACTCAGAACTCTACAATGTTCAACATGCACTACACGTCCAAGTCCAGAACCACTAATTGATTTCTCGTTTGGCCCTTGAATACCGTTGATACACGTGTTTTCCTCCCCTGTCAGTCTGTCTTTCTATCTGCCAATCTCACGCCTTCCTCTCCTTTTTCCTACAGGGTTGTATTCCTCTTCAGGGCAGTCAGGTCAATGAGCTGCCTGCCAATCAGGACGAGCCTGGACGTCACCCTTTTGAAATTGTTCCAGGTGAGTTGGCATGGTGAGAACTCTGTGTGTAAGGAAGTGAATAAGTAAGTAAGTCTTGTTGAAGTGCTGCTGAACCATCTGTTTAGTACCAAGCGTCAAACAAACGTTTTGTATTTGAAATTGTATGTTACACTAAATTCTGAGGTATGATGAAGCAAATCTAATATACAGTAATACCAACACTTTAAAATTAACCCCAAATCATGCAACATCAGTGCATATAACACAACCACTAGAACATTAACCTGATGTCAGGTTTGCTGTAAATTGCAAAAAGTATCTCTCCATCTTGCTTTAAATTGTAATCATACTGTATACAGCAGGTCATATTCTATGTCTATGATTACAGTCAGAGGACAGTGGACAGTATGTACAGCAGATCAGGAGGGAAAAAAGAAAGAAAGAAAGAAAGAAATATGAGACAGTTTGCATTGGCTGGGATGGCGCTCTTGGAATGACATCCTCGGCCATATCAACTGCAAGCTGCAAGCATTCATTCTTCTTAAGGGCTGCCACTGCTCATTTGTAGCCCCTATTTTACACTATCGGTACTGGTTCAACATGGCCCATTACTGCAGCAGGTTGACTAACACCTTGACAGTTTATCCTGAGGATGAGGTTCCCATTAATGATGGTAGTAAGTACATTTTTTCAGCTTGAAAGGCTTGGAGGATGTATTGTAGAAATACTGTAACACCACTGTATTGAAGTACTTTTCAAAGCAGATTGAACTGCTGGAAGGTATTGTATTTATCTTCCTCTCTGGCTTCCTGTGTTGCCAGGATTGATAAGGTCTTTGTGTATTGTATCTGAGGTCCTGTAGAAACACTGCACAGAAACAATTGTGACATTTTCACTTTGCATGTCTGACAACACTGGCATGTCAGCTGTCTCTGTTATGCTGTCTCAGCAGTTGATAGATCTGGTTATATTAAAATGTAATGTATGCTCCTAACTGAAACATACATATGCACATATACAGCACATTACCTGTGTTTAGAATTGCATGAATGTCAGCAGATTTAACAGCTACTGCAGGGTTGCATGGTGGTAAATGTATACTGTGAGTGTAAAACAATTTGGCTGTTGCAGTATGTGGCCTCTCTGTGTTTGTGCATGCGTGCATGTGTGTGTGCGTCTTCACATAAAGGACCATTTCAGTGTTAATATGTTTTAACTCATTTACTCTGGAAGGACAGGGTGGCTTCCTGAGTCAATACAGTATTAATTCTTCAGGTAGCACATTTTAAATGTTTTTGCAATACTGCAACTGGCAATTTAATATTGATTTATCTTTTTACTTTTTAAATACTGAACTTTTCAGAATTGTTGATTAATGCATACAATTATGTTTTGTAACATGCATGTTTTTCTCATCCCAAACTATTTACCATCCCCCAACTCACAGACAGGTTTCAATTTCATTTCACAGCATGAAAATCAACTTTGATTTGATTGAAGATAAGATGCTCATTCTGATAAATTGCCTTCAGGTTTTAGTCCTCTGCAAGCCAATGTTTTAGAAATCTAAAACACAATGTGCTTTGAAAAATGGTTGGCAAGGTCATGCAAAGTATATGCAATTTGTAGTAAATGCAAAAAACATGCAAATAAACCAGTGTTGTCTCTTAACGTGTGAGATGGTGTTGGGTGTCACTTTGTAGAGAAAGTGTGTTAGCGCAAAGACGCTGAGGAAAAGGTCCTGGACAGAAAGACAAATGAGACATGGTGCAGTTGCTGGTGTCCGGAGGGAACATTACTCTTTCTGGGTCATTTCTCTCACACACAACACACTATGCACCACAGTGCAGAGCTTAGTAAAGAATGCAGGTACTGATATATAGTCTACAAAGGAACCACTACAAAAACACTTCCAAAAATCTCTTTTGGATTATGTTATCAGAAGGTTTTCATCCGTACAAAATGTAAGAACATTTTATCTCAATCTGTAACAGAGTAGTGTTTCCACCTCTTCAAAATCAAGCAATTGCAAAGTCACAAGGAAGGAAGAGAATTTCACATAATCAAAGCTAAACTGACATCAACTAAAATGTCAAACTGAAATGTCAAACTGGGAGGTATCAAGCTGCGTGCAGCCAGAGGAAGGAGAGGCAGGGAGGCAGAGCTGCATGGCTTCTCTGCCTATATTTGTACTTTAAAGGGGGTGCTGGAGCTAATAAGGTTATTGGAAATGCTGATATATTCAGTTGGTACAGTAGAACTGACTTTTCAGATTATACAATTTACGTGATCAGAAAAGTACTTTTCAAAGTGGTATCTGTTCTGTGTATGGTTCCACGTATTTGAAGCACAGTGGCTTTGGGATGTTTTAATCATTTTGTCATATTGCTTGAGAAAGTAATGAAATATGTGTGTGTTCAGGGGGAGGTGGAGAAAAGGATCGAACAGGCATAAGCCATGAATCGTTCCTGTTGATGGCCAACTCTCAGAGTGACATGGAGGACTGGGTCAGAGCCATACGGAGAGTCATATGGGCTCCACTTGGAGGAGGTGTGATTCTTAAACATATGTATACCCATAAACACAAATGTCCATGTACAGCACTGTTTAAGCAAATTAATTATGAATGCTGTGAAGAGGGGACTTAAACTTCTAGGGTACAAATGAGGAAAAATTCTGAGCTATTAATGACCTGATTGGTGTTCATTTTCTGTGTGGCTGCAGGTGTTTTTGGGCAGCACCTCGATGAGACAATGTTATATGAGGCCCAGTGTGGCCCTCAGCTCTTAGTCCCAGTGCTGGTCGAACAATGTGTGTGTTTCATACGTAAACATGGGCTGAAGGAGGAGGGCCTTTTCAGGGCCCCTGGACAGACCAATCATGTTCGAGAGCTGCAGGATGCCTTTGACCGTGGCGAGAAGCCAGTGTTTGACAGGTGACGCAATGGGAGGGGGCATTTTTATCTATAGCAGCATGCCAAGCCATAACTTATGCTGGATAGTATTCTTTACTGTATGTCCATTCTCTGTCTCTTACAGTACCACAGATGTCCACACAGTGGCATCACTGCTAAAGCTGTACATTCGGGAGCTGCCGGAGCCTATAATCCCATTCTCCAAATACACACAGTTTCTCTCTTGTGCTCAGCTTCTTACCAAGGACAAAGCAATGGTAATTACATATCTGCGTAACACTTTACAAGTATATTTCCCAACTTGCCTTGGCAATAAACATGTCTTACTTTTCTTTAAGGGTATCATAGAGCTAGGCAAACAGGTGAAATCCCTTCCTCAGGTCAACTACAACCTCCTTACATACATCTGCAAGTAAGTCAACACTACTTTGTCAGCTGCTGTGTATATTAGTAGATGTTAAGCTAACTGATGTGACTGTGACTTTTTTTTTGTTGATGCTATGTCCCATTCACTGCTTGATTATGAGGATTTGTCAGCCTGTCATACAAGAGAAATAGCATTCATTACACCCACATCCTCGTCATCAGGGGAAGTAACAGCACATTGATTGACTCTGAATAATTGCATGCCTTGTCTGCCGCCTGCATCTAGTCTTCCTTTTCATTAGTTTGAGTTTTACTAGCTTTTGGTTCTTTCTGCTCAGGTTTCTGGACGTGGTTCAATCTCACTCCAATGAGAATAAGATGAGTGTTCAGAATCTGGCCACTGTATTTGGACCCAATATCCTTCGGCCCAGAGTGGAGGATCCAGTTACCATGATGGAGGGTGGGTGATAATGTCAACATATGTTAACCTGCAGCACAATTTGTGACACAAACTTGCTTTCCAATCAATATGTACATCAATGCCATGGGACATTTCAAGCAGGTGTATACTTAAGTGTATGTGTGTTTGTCATTATAAACAGGAAGTTCACAGGTGCAGCACCTCATGACTGTGTTAATCAGTGAACACACCCGACTTTACCAACGGGAGGAGCCAGAAACTGAGTCCAAGATTCCCCCACAGCAACAGCAGAGTCCTATCCAACGGTGTAAAGTGGAATGGCTCTCACAAGAAAACACTGACCCGCCACCCTCCTCAGGTACAGGCTCCAAAACTCCTAAAGAGGAACGCCAATCTTTCACCACTTGTACAAACAGTGAGCCAACTGCACCAAGCTTCACTACAACACTGGAGAAGGGTGAGGATGGTCAGATTGAAGGGAAGGGCAAAAGTAAGACAGAAGAGAAAGTCGATGGAAACGCAGATAGCAAAACTGATGGGAAAGGTGGAAGTGAAGTAGCTGTAAGCCCCAGTAAACAGTCTAAAGCCCTGCCCTCCTGGAGGTGCTCCTTCAAAGGCGGTGCAGCTGGGGGGCAGAGGGGGAAAATAGGGGGCTCAGCAGGGGATGTGTCAGCAGCTGGTGGGAGCAAGTGGCTGATGAATGGCCTGTCGTCCCTCCGAGCTCACAGGCGCACCACCTCATCCGGTGAAAGACATAAAGACCCTACTCTGGATTCAACCCTCTCCCTTAAAGAGACGACTCTTCCACTTAAGGACACACAGAGAGACTCTGATGAAGACTCCTCTCAAACCCCCTTGTCTCACAGAGCCCTCCACCAGTCCCACAGACTGTCTGCCTATGACAATGTTGCCCCCTCCAGTCTGAGCCTGCCTGCTGACACCTCCTCTATCTGGACGTCCTTTGAGATCTCGTTGGCCGAGCCACAGGGAAGCGATAAGGCAGGGAAATTGGGGCAGGGTCAAGAGAGACCCACAGACGTGAGGGACAGTGCAAGTACTCTGGATCACAGTGCAAGCGGTACTGAGGATGATCTCACAGGAACAGATGAAGGACTCACCAACATGTTGACTGAGCTCAAGCAAGAGCTGAAGAAACAGAGGACGAGCTATGAATCCTGCATTCGCAAGTAAGAATGAGTCATTTCCTGTCAAATAATCAATTCAAATCAGCATGAGTTGTTATTCTTACCCTTTCTTCTCTTGTTTGAGGTTGGAGGAGTCCTGTTCTAAGTACCAGTCCCAGGTAAACCGCCTTGAGGAGGAGCTGGACCAAGAGAAGAAGAAGTTATACATGCTGGAGATCCGACTCAGGAACTCGGAGAGGGCACATCAAGACGCAGAGAACAGAAACGTTCTCCTCCAGAAAGAGATGGAGGAGTTCTTCAAAACCCTTGGAGATCTGACCACAGGAGCATCACGGACCAACTAGACCAGACCAACCTACCTTCATCTGGTCCATCAGAAGACGAGGAGCTTGATTACTGGGCAGACCAGTCAGCCCCAAAGCTTTGAAGACCAAATACCTCTATTGCAGTACTACTTGCCATCGTGTCCTCTTTAGTACAGCCGTCTTGTGCCTACACTGACTAGTGCCGGTGCCAAACAAGAACTCCTCTGGACCAAGCAAGCATTTTACCATTCCACAAAATTCCTTAATATTATACACCTTAGGCCATGTAGCTGATTATATATTGACAAAATTCCTCTGTAAGAGAGCAGAAAAAGGCATATTGATTACATGAGGTTCAGTCTTCCCGTACATACCCTGTTCATTTCCCCTCATGTTCATGAAAGAAACGTTAGCTTGACAGTAAAAGAAAGAACAAGGCGACACATTAAAATTCAACTCTTTTATTTGCTGGAGTTGAAGGTAGACAGTTTCTGATGTATATAATTGGTCTGTTAGTGAGGCAATTTCAGATCTAAAGGCTAAACGTCACACAACTGGCCTGATCAAAACACACCACAACAGGTTAACTCTGCTGTCATATTGGCCAAACCATCAGAAGACTGCAGCATCATCCCAGTAGTGCTGAATGGCTTTCCTGGCTTTCCTCTAAATATACCTGCACTAAAACCAGAGAAAACTCATGCGTGGTCTATTCTATCTTTTCTATGTTTGAGGAGATGGAGAGGAAAATGACAAAAAGAGAAGGCCACAACAGTTAGTTGAGATGTGGCCCAGAACAGGTCAGGGCATGCGTCACAATCCCCAAAGTGCATTCTGAGAGCTGATGCTAGGGGTTACTGCCTGGAGTGCCCAACCATTAAAAAGAGCAAAGGGACATATTGGGAATTTGAGCCATCAACTACATCCAAAGGTTACCATGGCAGGTAGCAAATGCCTGTTTCCTGACTCTCAGAAAACATACATACATCTACAGTAAAATGTACAGATCAATGACTGACTATATTAATCTATGAATTATATTGCACAGAAAACAAAAAAAACAAAATGCATATAAATAGTACTTCTGAATGAAATGTACATGACATACAATAGACGTCTCCTAGCTTGAAATAAATAAATAAATAAATAATGAAAATACAGAAAAGAAAATTGATTTTTTTTTCACATTTCTTTCGAATTATGTGTGCCATGATATACAACTGTATCTTCAGAGAAATGTGTTTGAGTGAGTGTGTGCTTGTGTGAGGTAGAACTCAGAAAGACGCACCACAGAAGAGAGGAGCATCTACAACAGAGAGGACTGAAAATCACTAAACTGAGTAAGAGCACTTAAATTAAATTTTTTAAATATCAGACAGCTGTTAATAATGCCTGAAAAAAGTGACTAATTTAGACTTAGTCTCTAGTGTCAGTCCCCAAATACAGAACTCATTCTAGCCAGTGGAGTGGCCCATATTAAATTGTTACAGCGCTAACAGTAATCACTGGCTCCTCACTATAACACATTTCTATTTACTTACATTCACCCTGTTTTTCCTCATCCAACAGACCATCGCTCACAAATTACATCTAAGTAACTAAACAAGTTCAAATACAGTCAGTTAACAGTGTGCTATAGTAAAAAAGAAATTCAGTGTCAGGGCAACAGACCATTTGACTGCATGTCGAGATGCACACAATCAGAGGTGACATAATACTAAGAAATACGTTAACTTGGATACAACAAAGGATGCTTTCTACAAGAAAGATGAGGAACAATATCAAAATAAAATCATTCATTTGCAATTGGATCCAAGATGAAGTGCGCTAGTCTACTGTTAAAAAGAGAATTGGTGTAGATTCATTCAAATGTCCCAAAAACAATTAAAAAAAAAATGGCAATGAACAATTCAAAAACATAATATTGCAGTGCTAACAGCTTGGCATTCAACTGTGTAACAGTAGCTAAAAAATCGCAATGTAGTAAAGTACACTCAAATCCCTCTCTTTCATAACATACATCACAGTTTCACATCAAAACATACTCTGATTCTTTGCAGCAAAAATACAGTAATAATGATACAATTTCCAACCACAATCATTTACAGCAGTATAGGGGGGAGGGGAAATAATAACAAACTGTACAATAAAAGCGCAGCTCTACAAACTAACATGAGAAGTTCCATTGGCCTAAATCCTCTCCCATCACACACACTGATGAGGAAAGGTTTGCTGTGTGTGTGTGTGTGTGTGTGTGTGTGTGTGTGTGTGTGTGTGTGTGTGTGTGTGTGTGTGTGTGTGTGTGTGTGTGTGTGTGTGTGTGTGTGTGTGTGTGTGTGTGTGTGTGTGTGTGTGTGTGTGTGTGTGTGTGTGTGTTATCTGCAGCAGGCCAGTGCACCCAGAGAGGTGTGGCTGTCCAAGCTGCTGTCTGTTTCAGAGGTCATGGTGGGGTCACTGCTGGGGTCAGTGGGCTCTGTGGACATGGATGAGACATCGTTGGCCGAAGAGGAGGAGGACGTCGGCTGAGGGGGGCTTTCGATCACTGCTGCACCTGTGCTGCGAAAAACACACGTCAACGCATAGGTTTCATTCAGGATACTGCAATGCAGATGTGAACAGTGGCTTAAACTTTAAATTCCCAGTAAGCACTAATTTGGTCATTTGCAGGTCAAAAGACGTGTAGTTTATTCTGGAAAGATTAAGATTTTTTTTAATTAAAATATTACGGCTTTTATTTCAACTTTAGAAATAATTCAACTTTATTCTTGAAATAATTCAACTTTATTGCCAAAATCTGTTGTCGTGGCCCTAACACTGTTGAAATATTGAAATTCTGTTGAAAAATGATGTAACGTTTTTAATCAAATGTATCCCAGATTTAACCTACTGTAGGTTAGTACTGTGCATATTTGAAGCATTCAGTGAATAAAAGTGTTTTTGCATTATAATCGTACAGACTGAGTGTCAGAAACACGTGAAAAAAATTGTGAACATTTTTAGGCTTATGTCAAGCTTCTGATGAACATGCATCATGTGCCTCTGATTCAGTTGTTCATCCTTCCCACCTCTTCTTATCTCCCAAAGTTATAATGATCACTCACCTAAAGGAGGTGGCTGGCCTCTTATCACACCATTTCTTGTCCACTCTTCCCATTCACTCACTTCCTTATAAATTAGCACTACAAATGAAAGAACAAGAGAAGGTTAAATGGGGCAGGAGAGACAAGGAGAAATCATTGATGTGTGTATCACACTTTTTCTGTACAGTCACAGTGTATTGCATACTGTACAGTCCAAACGGCATCATGTTTCTAACTTGGACAGGCTGTGCTGGTGTGACTCTTCTAAAAATGAGTGAGGGGTCACTTTCACCTGGCAGGGGTTAGGATGAGCTCATCCTGCTGCACAACTGAAAGTGATATTTACACACAATCTGAAGTCTTTCCGTGCTTCACGGAATCAGGTTCCCCACAGTGGAAAACACTGAGAGGTTTTAAGGGGGATTTCAGGTCACGCAACGCACGCTCTGGCAACTACAGTGAAGATACAGAGCTCCTCAGGCAACAATGTCTGTAACCAGCTGACTGCATATCTACACATTAACTGGCTGTACCAATGGATTTCTTTAGACATGGTTTATTTTTGTGCTTTCTGTGAATAGAAATTAATAACGTCACCACTGGTGAACTGCTAGTCATAGAATCTGACCAGCTGACCATTTCTATTTCATTGTAAACACATCTGATTTGCACAAAATTGAATGTATTAATTAGAGTAGGTAGATTTAATTGTGACATCGAATATATTATATGCTATATAAGCAGCAGGTTTTCATAGTCAACTTGAAACCATGTATTTGCACTGACTGTTAATAATTTGTCATTTTTTGAAGTGTAAAACAAAGCAGGTACCCAAACATTTTTTGAAAGAAAATGCATTATCAGACTATTCAATTTTAACATTACTGAATGATACCTATTAGGAAATTCCTGTGCTGCTTCAGAAGCCAGAAGGTAAATAATACACGGAAACTAAGTGTTAAGAATCTCAGTATGCAGTCTAACCTTTCCACTCTTCCACGGTATGCTCCCTCTCATCCAGCTGTTTCTCCAAGATCTTTGGAGGTGGCTGAGAAAGAAAATGGCTTAAATAGCACATTGGTGGTACAAGTGTGATGCCAACTTTCCATTTCAAGTGAAGTAATTAAAATCTCAAGTGACCCATTTAAGAATCATGCGCTCCGATCAGCGATCCACTTACCGCTTCCACTTCAGCTGGGTCATACCAAACATTAATATAGGGGTGCTGCAGGGCCTCATCTACAGAGATGCGCTTGGAGGCATCAATCACTAACATCTTGGATAAGAGATCTCTTGCTTGGCTTGCTGAGGGGAGAAACAACACATAGATAGGATGCTCTGCTATTAATCACAAGTCTAAACGTATATGATGAAGGATTTCTGTATGGTTTTATGTCATGATAAGATAACACATGAAAAAACACTACCTTTCAGTTTATTGTGGTCAGAGTCGGCAGGGAAGAGCACATCTGGGAAGAGTTTCTCAAAGCTGTACCCAGCATAGCGTGGCCTGTTTTCTACGTACGTTCTTACTGACTGGTTCAGCTTCATGAGAAAATCCTGAGATGGAGTGCCTAGCTGCTCAATTACCTTGTTCCACTGGTCGATGTCTGAAGTGTAAATGTTAAGGAAACTATTCTATTCACTCCCACACACACAGTAACACACGATTAAGACAGTGTGACATTTAACCTTCTTTGAAGCTCTGCTTACGTAGTCCACACACACATACTTAGATCACATAATGATGCAACCACTCACTCCTTTCCTATGCAGCTAATACATACATAACTATGATACACACTCTCTCAGCACCCACTGCCCTTTATTGTTTGGTTTGGCTTGACATTCTCACAATAGGCAGCTTTTATTTTATTTGTATAGGTGGGTGTAGCAGAGCAATGATGGAGGTCATGTTTGTCGGGTGGAAATGTTCAAAATGAAAAGCAAAGTGACTCTCAGGATGGTGTTGGATCTCTTCACACAGAAGGAAGTGAGGACACAGTGATCGATCAATGATGGGGAAGGATACGATCAGAGCCGGGAAACAACACGCTTCCCCTGATCATCTCGGCCACTATGCAGCCCACTGACCACACGTCCACTGGAGGTGGACGTTTAGATGACAGGGAGGTGGGCATGCAAACAAAATGATGAGATTAAAAAAAGCACAAACAAGGTGAGAGAATGCAAGCAGAATGGCAGTGGTGTTATGGAAATGAAAGAACATGCAGATTCAGCCAGATAAATGAGAGAGAGCAATGCAGTGTTGAGCAGATAAAATGTTTTTAGCCCATGACAGCCAGAACACTTCTAACAAGGCATGTTACCCTGGGTTATATTAGAAAGTCCCCATAGCCTGCCACAAAATACTGTATTGAAGCCAATAATTGACCAGGGAAAGATCTGACAGTCTGCACAGCACGAAGCACAAACACTTTGCAAAGACTGTTAAGATTAACAGCATGAAGAAGAATTTAAAAAGACCCAAGGATACAGTCCCTTCCTGGGAAGAGGATTTTATGGCGAACCATTTCCGCCAGTATGCAGCCCACAGACCATATGTCCACTAGTGAAGTGGAACACGGTTAACAAAGCCAATAAGAGGTGAGAGAAATGCATGACAACAGGTTAGTTACACATAGGGGGCCAGTTAGTGAGCAGTTTCTTACAACAAAGTCCCATCATGTGCAGAAGCTCCATGCAGCTTACACAGTGTTAACAGTAAGATGTATCTTCAGGTCCCTGTATATGAGTTATAATAGTTTATGGTGTACTACAGTGTAACATTTAAAATCAACAAGGCTCAAAACTGTAGATTGACCGAATGACAGATACATAGATAATCACTAACCATTGGCTTGGTAGCCCATGCCCAGGATAACCTCTGGTGCTCTGTAGTAGCGTGTAACCACATACGGTGTCATCAAGAGGCCCGTGGCAGCCGTCCGAGCCAAGCCAAAGTCCAAAATCTTCAGTGTACAATCTGACTTGACAACTATGTTACTGGGCTTGAGGTCCTACAGAGGAACACATGCACCAAAATGTCATTTTTTTCTAATGTTAATTTTGTCAATAAGAAGCAATGACAAAAAATGCAGATGACTAGCTACAAATGTAGTGACAGCTAATGTAATATGCATGGACACCATCTGACACCATTCTAAGACAAAATGGACCGTACATTACAACATCTTGAACATCAGCATTGCACAAACAATGATTGTTTTTTGTTTATTTTTGTGATCATAGTATTGTCTGAACTACATTATCCATCATGACTGAAACCCAGTTTCCAGATGAATCAAGTAGTGGCATTTTACATTATTGAATGTTTTTTTCAGGTTTGCTGCTCCTTTATTCTAACTAGGAATAATGTTTTGTTGAAGATATAACCCTTTGCCTTATATATTTTTGAAGTTACTACTACTACTACTACTACTACTACTACTACTACTACTACTATCAACACATAGAATTATTGCCATACTGTAATATCATTTGTAGGGCTGGGCAAGTTGACGCGTTATTATAGCGTTAACTCATTAATTAATTAACGCCGACAATTATTTTATTGCGCATTAATGCAGTTTTTATTATTTCTTTTATTATTGTAAAAGTCTGTTGCTGACTGCTGCCCTGCTGCTGCCGCGCTTACAAGAACCGGAAAAAAGAAAGAATTGGTGGATAAACAAACCAACAAACACGGAGAAGGGTATGGAACTTTTACATGGCCATTTTCATTTTAAAGTTCTTCCAGACGGCGCAGTCGACAGAACCAAAGTTATTTGTAGCCATTTTTTTAAATAAATGTTTTATATTTTACAATAGGTTTTCAAGAGGGGTTTGTTGGTAATTAAAAGACTATATTCATTATCTCATAGTGTGCCAGTTGACCATTTGGCCTTACACTTCAGTGTCAAGTGTCTCAGAAGGTTTAATGGAACCTCATTTTGACATCGGCCTAGCATTAGTCTGTGCAGTCATGGCCAGCTGATGCTCACCCTGTGAATTATGCCTGCAGCATGGAGGTGTTTGATACCACACAACGTCTGATAGAGGAGATAGGACAGCCTCTCATGATCCAGCTCCATCTGAATGACCTGGCACAAGTTGGCATCCATCAGCTCCATCACCAAGTATCTGACAGAGCAGAAATGGTTTACACAAGTGGTTGAGAAGCATTTCAGCAAACACATGAGAGGCAATTTTATGAACAAGACATACTGTCTGCTCTAAAACAAAGTACAACCACACTTATAAATATATAGTTACTTACACATCTTGGAACTCTTCTAACGATTTTTGTGGTGTAAATACATTTAGAAGGCCAATGATCTGTGGGTATAAAATGACATGAATCGGATTGATGTTGTCATGTCATTTACACATCACACTATAGCACACATTGAGTTACACACATTTAAGCATAAAATGCTATTAGCATTTTGCTATACTAAGATATCACATCTCCCACTGGCTATTCGGCCGAATACATTTGCATACTTACATTTTTGTGATTGACACATTTCATTAGGACTAGCTCTCTGTACGCCCTCTTGGCATGGGTTTGATTTTGAAACGGCCGACTCAGCTTCTTGATGGCAACATTTCGGTCAAGGATTTGGTCGTAAGCAGAGCTGAGGAATAAGGTTAGTGAATAATTTCAAAAAAAATGTCACAAATGTAGCGTTATAGGTAGTAGACATTACAGGTTATGGATGTGTATGGAGAACAATTTACAGTTTTATGGATTCATATTGTGATTTCTTGAGGCAACATTAAGTGACACATGTTTTGGTTCTCATGAATGTTCTGGTGACGTATTGGAAACAGTGACCCATAGTTCAGCAAGAAGCTGTTAACTGAATATGGACGAGGTTGCAACACTTACCAGACGATTCCCTGTGCTCCTGAGCCGATGGGTCTTAGATTCTGATATCGCTTCAGTACTGTGAACGTCGAATCCCCAACATCGAGGCTGTAGAACTCTCTTTCTCTCTTGTTTTTGTTCATGGCGAAATCTTCGATTATTGTTTTCTGTGCATCCAAAAATGTCCTCTGTGTACACAAGAACAGGCAAGCGATCAAATATTTTGTAGTGCCAGGACTACACCACAGATACCAGCAGACCAGACAACATTTTTAAAGTCAAATGAAAATCCCTGCTCCCAAGAAACCTGATTAGAAGGGAGAAAAGACACTGCTGAATTTCACACTTGAGGCGAGCTCTGCGGCTCCTTACCTCAGCAACTCAGCAAACACACCAGGATGGAAGATTTGATGTCATTAGCACAGCAGGGGTGGCAGAACAGCAGACCACGGGGAGGTCTTCTACATCATATGAAACACGACTCTCAAGAGTGACTCTGTCACACTGGAAAACCAAGCTTGGTGATAATTCCCTCTGAGTTTGGACCCCAGCCCAGGACTCCAGCCTAGTTCTACAAGTGGGTCTTGCACAGATATGTCAACTGGGTCAAGTTGCACCATGCGGCTGTGAGCCCAGATAAGACACAACACAGAGATGCCGATGTGTGTGCACGATGTCCCCGAAAATATTTAATTAAAACAAAAATCTAAAAAAGGAAAAAGGGATTCCTTTCCCTTTCTTCAATTCTTATACAAGCAACATACTCGCTCCCTAACTCTGCCGACACACAGTCCATATGAGGGATATAAATGCCAGAATAAAATGAGTCAGCTCTCCTTCTGTTCCTCCAACGTCACAAAGACATACATAACATCCACCTCCTTCACAACATGAAAATAGACATGCCGCCTCTTTCTACATTTCAGACAGGAAGACAATTTTGCTTGTCTGAGTTATGAAGGCTTGAATGACATTGCAGTTGGTGTGCCGTACTGTCAGTGGCACGTTATCTGTTCCTCTGTGGTAAGGTCGTAACTGTAATAATAATAATAATAATAATAATGACTATCCATGAGGATAGTTATGGTCAGGTCAAGTCAGGAATTGAATCACAGGCTGACTTGATCTACATTCCTATTTAGTCACACACCCACAGTGTTAATAGTACTGACCCTGCTGTGAAATAACTAATATTGATTCTTACAACTACATGTCGCATCGACAAATACCTCTGAAATCAATGGCACACTATTAGATTGCAGTTATGTCAGCTACAGTATTTACAAGGAATGCAGCAGCCACATCAGCAGTCTCAGCAGCAGCACATAGTAAGAGGTCTGGACCTCATGGATGGATTTGAAGGCAGGAAGCTGTAATACATCTACTGTGTACTACTTGTGTATCCTGCAAAAGCAGAAATATAGCGAGGTCATTCCTAGAGCGCACTGCCCTCTAATGACTTAACCGCTGTTTTCTCTAAACAAGCTGCTTCATATTAATGATTTAATGAATGGCTTCCAGGGCACATACTTAAAGGAAAAATTCAGATCCTGGCAATGGTGGTTAACAATTATACTACAAATAACCCACATTCTCACAAAAATGCACATGCTGTGTTCGCAAATAACACAATATTAAGTGCTATTGTTCATCTTTCTTGTCTATAACATCACACAACCCCACATTGAAACTAGTAGCACACACATAACTCATACAAACAGCCTAATGTATCATCATATATTTCCATAGGTGGAATATCATCTCATGTTCTCCCACTTTACATGCATCACTCATTACCAGATGAGGAAAAAAAATCTCAGCATCTCATAAACATATTTATTATAATCTACTTTATGGATAGGCCTAATATATATTCTGTCACATATTATTCTCATATATGCGTGTTAACCTTGGCCATACGACCCCTCTAGTCTTGACGACGACACAGGTAGCTGGCAGGTAAAGGACTGTACGACTGCAGAAAACAGCCGTGCATGCTTAAAGCGTAGCAGCCTGAATAAATTGGACACTGCACAAGAAGACATTTTTGCTGCGATCACAGCCATATCATGATATGACAGGGCCTGTTTATGAAACACAGTGCGCAGTCGGTGGTGATACTAGCGTTAGCTGCTGTCTCAATATGCATTATATACACCGTGTACGGACGTATCACACTGTAACGACACGAAAGGGGGTATTTTGGGTAAGTAATAGTCTAACTGAAGCTACAATTTAACACCCTTAAACAACAACCGTATCGGTTAAGCAGCATGCACATAGCGACATACGACCCTCCCCCACGGCCAAACAATAAGCACGTCTAAGGAGCAGAGGTGCGAATCCTCATCTTACCTCTGTCATCAAATTAAACTATCGATCCCCCTGCGGTCCGATCAGCGGCGAAATGTTCCGGACTATTTGTTTATGCCGCCAATGAAGGGTGATTTATTCCGTTGTGTGGTTTAGAAATACATGACCTCACCGAATTCACTTGCCTACGTTTCCATCTGGCTACTACTGACAGGCCAGGACGCGCAGTGCGCACGGGGCATGCGTCCCAGCAGTACGTCACTCATCCACAGAGACACACCCACCAGCTCCTCCATCCATTCTTTCTTCCTTCCTTCCGCCTTTCTCTCTGTCCGTCTGTCCGTCTGTCTGTTTATTTATCTATCCAGATACACAAACTTGTTTTGGCCCACTTCCGTTTAAAACATAATGAATTAGATGTTATTGTATGCTTATGTCTGCAGTAAATTTATTGTAGAGGCCATTTAAAATATAGACCCTAGCCTACTGCATGATAGATATTGAGATGTTGGCTATTTCTGTCCAACAGTTACACAAGTTATGTTGCGTAAGTGAAATAAGCATCTACAAATGAAGAGTACATATGAGGCTGCATTTTTTTATTTTATGTTTTGCTTTATATTTCATAAAATGTCTTTTTTGTGACAATGAAGAGAATGGCTGAGAGGGAGTGCAGGTTGTGTGGGTTATGGATCACTGAGCACACAGGTCAAAAAGTCATTCACATTTTTTTCTGTAACTAAAACTAAATGCATTGGAAACTGATGGCCATGTTCACCCCCAAACTGTCCTTGATGCAAAATCCTTCACACGGATAAATGGAAGGACAGCCCAATGTCCACATTAAGGGTAGGCGAAACACAGGCAACCAGTTTCAAGCTAAATAGTCCAGTATAGGCCTATATGGATACATCTGAAAATTCATGTGTAAGAATTTTCAATTAGTTCGTACTTTCTTTATTTCTTTCTCTCTTTCTTTCTTTCTTTCTTTCTTTCTTTCTTTCTTTCTTTCTCTCTCTTTCTTTCTGTCTTCTTTCATTCTTTAGGTCTATTTAGATCAATTAGGCTATAGCTTATAGTGGCTGTTTAAATGCCCTTTATAACAATTTGTATTTGGAACCCTGTTATTAGTATTGGCAAGTCTTTTAATAGTAGCTTATATGCAGACTACAGACAACTAGATCTAAGTTATCAATGTCATTCTGAAGGGATTTCTTTCATCAGTGGTGTTAGTGAACACAAGGGGAAAACAGGTTCAATTAGGATAATTTGGTAAACAGACAAAATACCATTTTCACCGTAGTTGTGATTTACAGAATAGTCAAAAGAAAAAAAACATTAACTAGGCTTCCAATAACATTAACATATGTATGTTTTTTTCAAAGTTAGTTAATGAGTGAGTGAGTGAGTTAGTTAGTTAGTTAGTTAGTTAGTTAGTTAGTTAGTTAGTTAGTTAGTTAGTTAGTTAGTTAGTTAGTTAGTTAGTTAGTGTTAGTTTTTAGTCTGGATCCAATGGGTCTATTAGCCTACTGTGTGTCTGTTTCCAGAGTATAACAGTGACGCTGCAGTGATCATAGCCTACATATTTATAAATTAACTGATTATTTGCATGATCAAGTGTCATTAGCGCAATATTTAGCGAGCATCCCCTTTAGCCCGTGGAGCATCTTCTGTTAAACTGTGGGATCATTTGTGAACGATGACATGCAGAGGCTCTGCAGAAATCCATAGCATAGTAGTTAGGGTACCATCTAGAGTTCATGCATCAGCAGGCTACGCTACGCTACAACAACGGAGGTATTCACGGATGAGCCATGCTCTGCAAAGGCATATGACTGAAAAAGGACATTAGGTAAAATTACGTTAATTTAGCGCTGAGTAGTTCCCCCTGCACCCACCTGACAGCCCTGGATGGTTATTATGTATCCTTGTCCCTGCGCAGATACCCCGGGGCCTGCAGAGACAAGCTGCGCGCAGAAGGGAAGCGGCACGTAAAGGTCCCAGCACCGACTCCCGCAGCAAGACAAGGCTACTACGGTTTCTTACCCCTTGTTCGAAGAGAGCCCGCAGTGTTATGATCATTGTGGGGGAGCAGCCCTACAGCAGCACGCTACAATCCACTCGTTTGGCCGAGGTCGTTCGTCCTTCCCAGGTTTCTCTGTAGCGCACCTACTGCCGGGGATCTACCGCACCTTTGGGCGTCCGACGGATTAGTTAAATCGGTGTATAGCTGATCCCACGCCACCCGCTATTGGTGGCTCTCCTATCGCTGTCAAACCGCGAGGCTAATCCAATTAAGTGTTTAAAGGCGAGGAGCTAAGAATAGCCCCAATTACAGTAAAAAGTTTCAGATTGTCAGCGTGGTGCTGGTGGCAATAGAGCAAACCATATAGATAATGTCATTGATGAATTACCTGCCGGAGCGGAGCAGCCTTTAAGAGAACGTCAAAACAGCAATGCGATGATCACAAGGATTATTTTGGATCCGTGGTGGGAGCACTGAAGATAATACAAAGGATCAGACCGCCGACATAGGTTACATATGGTACCAGGTAATGTTTCTACCACTGAGCTATTCTTTATCATCGTCCTCCTTTCTATAGGGCTGTTTGGCTGTTTGGTTAATTGAGGTGGGTGTCTTCATGTTTAGAGCCTACATTTGTTCGTTATTTTTCAGATGAAAGGTAAAGGCACTAACGATAGCTAGACATTCACAGGACTGTAATGAGATTTACCTTTAAGAGTAATGCATAGTAGCCTATAGCCTTCATATTCAGGCCTGTGACGACAAAAGTCATCTTGGTGAAATGTGTTGCTTGTAATAGGCTGCTTATGATGTAGCTACCAAACTGCACTCTGAGTAGCCTACAGTAGCTACTGTATACTACCACACTTTGTCATGGTACATGAACGTGGGAATGTGTTGTCACTCTCTACTGTAGTGAGAAAAGGCTGTAAGAGACCTAGATCCTGAAGAAGCATGTTGTCCCAAATTACCAAGGATACAGTAAAGCTTCTCCTCTTGTCTGTGTCTACATCATGTGGTGTCTGCTTAATTGAGCACTAAGGTGGTTTGTATGTAACAGGGTAATAAGAGTAGTTGTTGACTGGTTCATTAAAACCATGGCTGGATAGAATACATATGCTTTTACATCCAGGAGAGAAAAGGTGTGGCAACTGAAGTGTAAACTGGACATGGTATCAGATTATAAGATACTAAACTCAAGTTGGTTCTAGACAAAAGAACATCCTGCAATTGCATGAGACATCTTTAATCTTAATTATCAATTTTAAGGGTCGTGATTCAGGGAATGCAGTTGCTGCAATAGGATGTGAAAGTTTGATGTTATGGTGAGAGAGGGCAGGAGAGCCAATTGACGTGTAGGTAAAAGCCATGTTGTTATATGCACAACAGTTCCTTTATGTGTCCCCCCCCCCTCCCCCAGCTATCCATCAACACATGATAGTAGTGTCTATATAACCAGCAACCAATACCCAGGTTTCTGTGTTGTTCCCTGTAGTGTATGGATTCACCACAGTAGCTTTACACCTGTAGACAGACCACTTTGAGGGAGTACAGCTGCAAAAGTTTTGCTCTAGAGTGGATGGGTGGGTGCACCTGGCAGGGTTCCTACTTTCTTCTTCGATCCTTTCTACATCATAGCAACAAACCAGCGTGCAGCGATCCAGTAGGACTTTTTATATTTCTTAACAATATAATGATGTAATCACTGATTTAAATGGCCTTGTGCATTTTAGGAAACCTTATAACCTCACTGTATCTGTGTTTTTTTGTTTTTAGCTACACATTTAATCTTGTTGGACTTTCCTCATATTCAGTCGACAATCTCTGTGTCACAATCCGAGGATAAATTCAGTTTAAGGCCAGGATAATCAGGCCTAAAGTAATTAGGTTGAGTTTGTATCATTGGAAGCATGTTGCTTCGTTCAGTACACTATGTATATACACGGTTGACTGTGAGTAGCTTATTGTATTACTGCTTTGAAACATTTACAGGAACAGACAAATAGGAAAACATCAGGAACAACCTGGTTCCTTTTTTTTTTGTAATTGAGAAAATACAGGTGGCAGAAAACATCAAGTCAGTTTTTGCTGACTTTTTAAACATCAATGAGTTGCAATTAGTTCTGTCCTCTGAGACAGATACTAATTAAAATGTTCATGTTAGCCTTTACTGTAATCTTCCAAAATGATGGCAATTTCAATTCAAGCATTAATTGGGTGTTTTGATTTGCCCAGATTTATAACATGCAATATTTTAGAAAATTGGAGAATGCATTGATTTTTTAGTGTGTGATTGGTTCAATTTGAATGTATCTACCTCATCTAATGTGTTTTAATATAGATTACATTTACCTTATTAAATCAGACTGAAAAGCAAAGAAATACCTAAATATATATAGTCAAACTAACGTGTGCACTAGTTTATGATAGATAGTTCTGATATATATATATATATATATATATATATATATATATATATATATATATATATATATATTATATACGTTATATAACTGACGCAGAGCAAAAAGAAATGAATAATGTTCCAAGCATCCCCTGTCTGACAGGTCAGGTTTGTTTTTTCCTCCATATTCTCAGCTGTAAATAGTTTTGGTAATACCAAGCCAGTATGTGACATCAAACTAACACAGGATCGTGACACAGTTGCTTTGGTCCCAGAAGCACAGCTCCCTCTGGTCAGAAGAAAGCCTATTAGGAAATGGGAGGAACAGAGAGTGCTGGAGGCAGTGAGACTAATGAAGTTAGATAACATGATTAGGGTCCAGAGCAAAGAACTGTCTTTTTCTCAGAACTATCTATCATAACTGTCTCTGAAGACAGGATTAAACAACAACAGTAATACTCTCACACAGAGTTGTGGCCTAAATATGAAGTAAAGATGTGTAGTATAGGTGATTGGAGAAGAATTAAGTGGATAACAAGCTGGCCTAATACAGAGTTTCCATTGTTGTTGTTTTTCAATTGAGTATCGAAAGACATATAAGACATTCAGCTGTAGATGTTTGATTTGTAAAAAAAGCCAACGCCAAAACAAATATGAAATATGACCTGTATCAAAAGCTCTCACAAGTGATGTGTTGGGTTTCTGCATGTGTGTGTTTCATATGTATGGATGTGTACTCTATATGCGTACATCCTCAGGTGCGTACTTGGAATGTGTGCAGGATGAGCAGCACATTTGTCACATTAGCTGAAGTACTGGAGGCACGAGGGGGACCTCTGCTGGAGGAGGAGGTCTGGTCCCTGCTGCTGGCCACTGCAGAGTCTTTAGTGGATGTCTCTTATAAGGGTAAAAGCATTTTAGATAACCACTTCTTATTGTCGTCGCACATACATCAATGGTATGACTGTTCCATTATGTTTTTGCAATGTAATGTTACATAACCATTTGAATATAACTTGCAGTATTTCAGTTTCACTCTGACTTTACAGTAGAACTGTATTAGCAGCATCATATATGTTATTGACTTCCTACTTTCTTTTCAGGACAGAACAATATGTATAGTATCATAAGCCCCACCTCCTTGCTGCTGTCAGCCACTGGTACGTTAGCATTTAAGAATTGTGGCCTATCAGATGAGGTATCCACCTTCACTGCTCCAGAGATGCTGCAGGGCCGTGCCAGCTCAACCAAACCTGCCATAGAGAGGGTCAGTGCATTCATCCTCATACTTGTCCTAATAGTAACTTTAAACTCTGCTCTGTGTTTTTCCTTGGAGTGTAAAATATCAGGATGTCAGGAGTTGAAGGACAACTGAGGTGTAAGCACTCCATCTAGTGGCTGAGCAAATGAACCGCTGCTCTGTATGCTGCTCTGCAAAGCCCTAATTTATGAACTTTGAGTAGAAAAGACTAAAGTAATTACTAAATAAAATAATTAGAATGTTTTTACATACAGTAAAGTTATTAAACTTGTGTGCGCTTGTCTCACACACACACCTTCAAATAATCTACCTCTCATATTCTTAATCACAATATGTCCTATTAATATAACTCATAGATAGGTTAGCATTGTATGTGTGAAAGATGCAGGAAATGTTACCCTTGCATAATACAAAACAACGCGCTGTCTTATCAGCTATTTATAGAAATCACAACCACTGTTGCCTTTTACTTAACAGATGGGCCATTTACTGTGTAGTCTGTTCAAACAGGCATTTTTAAATCATGATTATTCTTCGTCAGACACCCTATGTAAACTATTTAAGAGAAGAATAAGTTCAAGAGACACATTATTAATCTATTTTTTCATCTATCATAATTTGATGATCGTTATGTCCCTGCCTGGTCTATTATATAAATTCCCTCTCAATTTGTTGGATAATATTTTATTTATAGTTCTCCTGCTTGACCACAAGATGTTGTGTGTCAACATAGTCCTGCACTTTAAATCTAAAATCCCACATATGTCATTTCTGTTCATATGTAACGATAATGATAATGATTGGCGCTCATTTTAAGATTTTAATCATAGTGCAAGGGTTGAATATAAAGTATTATCTGAAAAAAACATCATGAAGCATCATTAAGCACAAATACATGTATGTAAAGGTTTACTTTAGAGCTAGTTGGTAGTTATAGCGCTATGTCCAACCCGTATTTCTTAATAACCAATTCATTTTGTTGCACAGATGCAGGTGTATTCACTGGGTATGACTCTCTACTGGTCAGTTGATTTTCACCTACCTCAAAATCAGGTAGGAGCCCTTCATACAAAGCTGTCGTTTTTAATGCAGTCCCATCACAGTCCCAAACCTCAAGTATTATAATTACTTTCCACTGTCATTCCTCTCAGCCAGTCCAGTTGAGTGACCATCTAAACAGCCTCCTGCTCAGCATGTGTGAGGACCTGGCCCACCGGAGGGTGAATCTTATCTCCATCCTGGAAGGCTGCGAGTTTCAGCATAAAGCCACCATTCTGCCGCCACCCGCCCAAGTCATCAGACAGCTGGTGGAGGAGGTTTTCCATGAATCAGTGAGTCTAATTATCTACCGACAGTATGTTCCTGTCTGTAAGCTATTCAGCTTCTTTGAAGGCCATTGTGTATGTGCCAGAATTTAAAAGCACAATCTGCATAATGACAAAAAAAATTAAATGATTGTGAATAGCAGCGATTTCTTTTCCTCCAGGTGGACCATGGCTCTCTGCCAGACAGTCACGTCCCTTTGAGTGGCAGGAGTCAGATGATCAGAGAGAGACTTCATGGTGAGCATGTTAAGGTCCTTACAAACCTGAGTTTTATTAAACCAGTTGTACAAGTAACATCCAAAGCATCACATGAAAGACGTGAAAGCAGAGATGAAATTATTACTGAACATAAGCATGACACTGAGTATTTTCTTGAATAAGGGTTTTTGACAAAGAAGCAGATCTTTGATTACTTAAATGTACATCAGTAAGTAGTACGCCTTGTTGCTTCTATTCTTTTAACATCATAAATCAATTTGAAGTTTGACCCTACATATTTGCAGAATGTAGTTTGAGTCATTGCTCTTTTAATTCAAGACGGCATACAGGTCAACAGGATTAAAATCTTAACCCTAAAGCAAGCCCAGGATAATGCTCCTGGGAGAGCCAATAATCAGATACAGAGTGTGGATGCTTACAGGCTAAATCCTCCGCCTCAGTTCTGTGAAAACATCTCAGTGTCTCCTGGGAGCACAGAGACGGACAGGAATCAAACATTGCTGTCATTTTTCGTCTCTTACCTGGTTGACAGGAAAGAGAGGGCCACTTTCAGACTTCAGTGAAGGCAGTGGTGAAGGGAGAAGATACTCAACGGACTCTGACTCAAAGTCAGGTACTGAAAACAAGTGTCTTGTGTCCACTTAACAAACTTTTCCAACTCTGGCGTGCAGACGCCATTCTTTATTAAATGCAACATTTTAATCACTAACTTTTCTTTATTGTGTTTTTCAGCAGAAAGGTGGCTGTTTTGACAATTCAAGTGATCATTTTATGTCTCGTTTTCTAGGGAGTTTACCTCAGAGACCTTGGAGACAAAGACCAAGGAGCTCTCCCACACCGTTGTACCAATCTTCTTTAGACCGGTATGTACAATATGCTTGCTTACACAGTAGACCATATGAGGAGGGATGTCATCCCCTATGTTAGCAAAATGACCCTTGTTAACCCCCCACCCCCCTCTCCATCTCTTATTAGCAGAGAGAGTGCAGGGGCAGAGCGGTTGTTTAGTTGACTATGTTAGTCTAATCTGCCTGACTCATTGTTCCCTTATCTGATTGAGGTTTGTGCAAATTACAAATCTTTAAGCCCGATCATGGCTCGAAAATATCAGTAGCCTAAGTGTGCTGTGTATTGATCAATCCATGGCTCTGTCCGTGGTGCTGAAGTAGCAAACGGATTCTTAATTGCGACTTTTTCTCTGAGTCCCGCCCTTCTCTTAGTTTCATCTTGGATCTAAAATCTAAAATCTAAAATCTAAAATCTAAAATCTAAAATCGCCTACTGTGCATACATACACATGATCACCACTAATATTGTAGTTAGATAAAGATTCTTCAACTATTAGAACTATTTGCGTGTGCATGTCAACATAAATAAATCTTTTTTTCGCTCCTTCATTGTCTGTAGTGACTTTAAGGGGACATGACATTTTCTCAGAGTTTGAGTTTTCCAACTTGTCTGCACAACTATTCACAATGCGTCCTTGCCCCATCCCTCTCTCTCCCCTCAGACTCCCTCGTGGGGTTCGTCACAGGGACAGCAACTGCAGTTGGCTTGGTAGGAGCCCCCAACATGACATCTCTCCCAAGACATCGGGCAGATCTCACAGTCCTTCCATCACCTTCAGCGAGTCCTCGCTCAGCCTGAGCCAGAGGAAAGCTAAGGTGAGATTATGCATTTTTTAAATGTTTGTTCAGTTACATAAATGCAAGGGAAATGTTTTTGTAGATCATAAGCTAAAAGTGTATGTTGTGGATCTATTTAGTTGAACAAGAACTGTGGCAGTGACAGTGAACTGTGGAGTATAGTTTATAGTATATTTCAGCAGACAGCAGAGCATGTAGAGAAGCTGTCAGATGTGTTGCTGCTTAAAGAGTTCATATTATAAATGTGTGTTTTGTCAGGCTTTGGGTCCTGAGTTTGTCAGAATGCAAGACGAACAACACATTGTTCTCGAGCTTCCAGGATCTATTGTGGTAAATGTATAATTTCTCTTTTTTCTCTTCTGATCAATATCGATGTAAATTGCTGGTTTTTCAAACTATTTGAATTTATCTTTTCTTTGCATGCTGAACTATGCATGTTTGCATACTTGCATGTACAGTATTCATGTGCATGCATGTGAGTGTGTTTGTCAGTTTTTTTATGTCCAAGTGTGTCTGTGTGCGTGTCCACCACAGTCCAGAAAGGGCCGTTCGTGTTCGTCTCAGAGAGAAGTGACAGTAGTGCTGCCTAACGGACAGTACGTGGTGGTTCGCTGTGACACTAAGTCCAAAGCAAGAGATGTGTTTGACATGGTGGTGGCTCACGCAAACTTGGTGGAACACTTCTACTTTGGTCTTGCCTTTATAGATGGTAAGAGTCACATATTATGTGGAACCTATCTGGACTGCACTGATTGTGCATCACAGTGCAACATTTCAAATAGAAATTCAAATACCCATAGTCCAACTTGTGACTGCACAACATACAGCAATATATATATATATATATATATATATATATATATATATATATATATATATATACATTTTTTACTTAAAAAAGTTGAATTTAGTATATTTTATATATTATCATACTGCATATCATTATATATATTAGATCTTTATGCCTGTTTTGTTGTTTCAGTATGAAGTCAAAGAGGCCTTTCTCTTTCATTCTGCAGATGATGAATATTTCTTCTTGGACCATGAAACAAAAATCTCCAAAATTGCACCTGACAGTTGGAAAAAAGGGCAGATTTTCTCCTTTTTGGTGTTTCTTCGAATCAAATTTTTTGTTGATGATATGTCCTTCATTTTGTAAGTACAGTATTGGCGTTTTACTGATATGTAGACAACCCATTAATAGAAATACATAGTTTAAAAGTCTTTTACTTTATCTTTTGTCCTGCCTCCTAGGCACAGACTGACTCGTCACCAGTACTACTTACAGCTGCGTAAAGATCTCTTGGAGGACAGGCTTTACTGTAATGAGGAGACAGGCTTGTTTCTGGCTGCTCTTGCTCTGCAGGCTGAGTTTGGGGATTACATGCCAGAGGTACCACGGATAAAAAGAAAAATGTTCACCATATGTCTTTAAATACCAGCATTATTTTCAGTGTTACAGCAGCACATTTAGTTTTTTTTGTGTGTCTTTTTAGCTATATGGTAAGAATTACTATCAGCCAGAGCATTATGTGTCCAAGAGGATGCTCGAGAAGCTGGCCCTGCCCAATGTCAAGGAAGAGTTGCCAAGACTACATGCTAGTCATGCCCAGCTTCTGCCTGAAGAGGCAGAAACAGAGTACCTAAAGGTATCCGGACTACCAATGCATCCACTCACACATTATTCTAAATTAATAAGTTGTTTACTACTACTATTTTCCTTTAAGTCTAAAGGATTGTTAAAATAAAGGGCTATAATTTAAAATGTAATGCATGTAAAAAACATGTACCATTTAGATTGCCCAGCAGTTGCCGGAGTATGGGGTTATGTTCCACCGTGTGGGGAGAGAGAAAAGAACAGTGGTGGGAGAGTTGGTTTTGGGAGTCTGTGCCAAAGGAATCATTGTGTGCGAGATAAAGAACCACCTCCGGACTGTCATCAGACGCTTCCTCTGGAGGGAAACCGACACCATATCCACTGGGGTAAAAATGAGATTTTGCTATATAAGATAATACTTTGTACATCTTATTTTGTTACGAAGCTCAAAATAAATGTATGATGACTTGTGTTTGTCTTTCAGCGTCGCAAACTCATTATAGAGTGTGGCGGGCCCAGTGGAAAAAAGCACAGTTTTATAACAGAAAGCTCAAAAATAGCACAGTACCTTCTGAACCTCTGCTCAGCACAGCACAAGTTCCATAGCGAGATGACGTCCCGTCAACTTAACCACACCATGATACCAGGTGAGTAAGTTTGACTGATTGTGTAAGAATGAATTGTTTTTGACTTTGACTATACCGATGCATATTATAGCCAATAATTCCAAAGAATAAATAACACCTCTGTTTCTCTAGATGAAAACATGGATAAGTACATGTCTGTCTACCGGTGTCGTAACTTGGACCTAAAGGGGATGTCCTGCTCGGAGGGCATGTTGCACCATATAGGTTTGACATCTGGTCAACCAGACTCCCTCTCCAAGTCCTGTGACAACCTGACTGCCAAGCTGGAGGCGAGGCTCCGCCAGCAGAGGGAGATGAGGAGGGAGATGAGCAGAGAGCTGAACAAGGAGCTCACTGAAACAGGAGACATCAGAGACATGAAAGAGCGACAGTGTTGGAGGTAGCCCTTATGATAATAACAAATAATATTCTTCTTACAGAAATATTGTCTCTGTGAACATCACACAGCTTTGTAATGCAACTGTGCACATGTGTTGTAGCACTCCAGAGTCGATTCCCAGAATGATGTCCAGTGTCTCGCTACAGAAGCAGGATTCTGAAGCCTCTTCCTCTATACGAGGTGCAAATGTCTATTTTTTGTTAACATTAGGCATCTTTAGTAAGGTGTATTGCCACCATGAGCCTCTTGAGCCAGAAGTCATTGACCTTAACTGTTTTTGATCGTTGTGGTAGAGAGGCCTTAACATATGATTAACATTTTCATACTCTGCATATGCATTTGTTTTGTTTCTCTTCCCATTTATGGAGTCTTTTTCTTTCATTTGTCACCTGTCTGTACGATTATATTAAGGTGTCTCAGTGGTTAACACTGTTAAGAAGTAATAATGTGTTTGGGTCTTATTCCATAATTACCCATAGGTGTGAATGTGTTTGTTTTTTATGTGAGCTAACCCTTTGCTAGATGTTTGACCTGCCCCTGTGACCCTGAACACAATAATCAGGTATTTAAAATATATAAGCAAATTACAGTGGCCCGTTTAAAACATGTGTCTTGCAGTTGATACACCAACCAGGACCCCACCAGAGAGAGAGATAGTCTGTGTGTCCCTGAAGAAAGATCCCAAACTGGGCTTTGGTGAGTTTATTAAGGCAGCTTAGCAGTGAACTTGATGTAAAATTAATGAGCAGACAGCAGAGTACCACTTATCTGATTGTTTAACAGGATACTTTTGTCTTCACTTCCTCTCTGGTCCTGTTTCAGGCTTTGTGATAGTGGGCGAGGACAATACAGGTAAACTGGACCTCGGGATCTTCATTGCTTCCATTGTGCCTGACGGGCCCGCGGACAAAGATGGACGAATCAAACCCGGTATGAAGCACCAATAAAGGGAACTTGGAAACATAGATTCGTGGCTTACAACTTAACATCACTAGGAATAACATTGGGCTGCATGTTGGGCTGCATGTGACAACCTATAACAAGGATTTTGTAATGATTAGTTGATTTTTCCAGGTGGACGTCTTATCTCCCTAAACAAGACTAGTTTGGAAGGAGTGACATTTAGTGACGCTGCTGCCATCTTACAGAGCAGCCCTGACGAGGTGGAGCTTATTGTGTCCCAGCCTAAATGTAAGATCTGATCAATGCTTTCTTCTCTGCATGCACAGTCTGAGAATTTCATACAGTTATGGAATATTCATAAATCATTGTACAGTAGTGACACTTGATATAACCTATATGTGTACTGAGGTCCTCTATCCCATCTGGTTGTTTTCCTATCAGACTATCTGAAGGACAGAATGAATTCCTTAAGTCAAAGTACTCTCGGTTTGGCATTGGAGAGAAGCTTTGGGTCACAGACCACACTGAGTGGCACAGAGTACCGTCCTGTCGTGGAGGAACTGGAGGAGGCCATCACTCTGTCCAACATGGCAACCCCGAAACAGAGCAGGAGGCTTCACATTCCTGTTGTGCGAATCCATGATGCCCAGGTTAGAGATAAGTGACTTTGTTTCCATGGAAGCAAAGTTGTCAGCATGGGGTCAAGAGTTTAACTCGGTACATTGTTAAATGGATTAAGTGCTCTGAATAATGTGATAAAACTCTGAGTGTCCTGAAAACACACTGCTGTCATTTCTTCATTTATTCCTTTCTCAATCTAAAACAAATGTTTTCTGTTTACCTTTTTGCTTCTCTTTATCAGGATTTGTCTTCTAGGTCCCCGTCTATCTTAAGTTTGAAAACTGGGGAGCAGTTTATGGTGGAGCTGAAGAAAAACAGTGGTAGTCTTGGCATCAGTGTTGCTGTGAGTGAATTGTTTTCTTTTTATTATACAGCATTTACCGTATACACTCAGCTGCCAGTTTATTAGGTACACATAGCTAAAACTACTACAACAGCTCTGCAACAAATCCTTTATAGGTAACAAGCTATGATGCACATTAACCTGGATCCGTTTACGATGAGTCAGTGTTTGTTTCTAGCGTTATTTTAGACATTGACTAATTACTTCTCCCTTTTACCAAAAGGGAGGACAAAACACAAATGTGCGATATGGAGGTATCTACATCAAAAGTCTGGTGCTTGGAGGTGCTGCAGAGCAGGACGGGCGCATTCAGATCGGTAATTTTTTCATTAGTCATTTTGATATGTGATCAGGTGGCTGCTAAAACCATGAAAGGTTCTGTAAAGGTTTGATTTTGTGCGGGATGTTCACTTAACTTCTGATTTAGTAGGGGAAATAGTAGCAAAAGCCAATCATGTCAATTATTTGCATTTGTCATCTGTGAATTTATTCTTTGACCATGTTGTGTTATTGTGAATGACATCTCCAATTCGCTTTACATCATTATCAAACGATAGCATGAAAACATTGTGAAATATATGCCAGCTAAAACCTTTATGAATATAAGTGTAACATTAAGGTCACTGTGCTGTGTCTGCATCTGCTTGGTTCATGCTTCAGTGAGCAAGAACGACTTTTAGATTTGTTGACATGCCCATCAACCCCACACACACACACACACACACACACACACACACACACACACACACACACACACACACACAAACCGTTTATGTACTGTATGTTTGTGCATATGACAGGTGACAGACTGCTGGAGGTTGATGGGTCCAACCTGAGGGCCGTGACTCACCAGCAAGCTGTCGAGTGCCTGAAGAGGACTGGGGAGGTATACACACACACACACACACACACACATGCAAACATGCACATGCAGTAAAACACAATTATACATAGACATAATTTCTCTTTTGCTGATATGATTTAATTAATAGCAGAACAATGTGACTGCCCTCTCCAGACATTTTTTTTATTTTACATGTAAACAGCATATGTTCATGTCCATTGTCAATGTTACCCCTTTTCTATTCTCAGTCAATGTTGATTTTCTTTGACGATCATCACAATCCTTCCCTAACATCATGAAACCATTTTATCATTTAATTTGTTGGACCCTTACGACCCTTAAACCTCATCTGCGGTAATCTAGAGAAGCTTTTTCAAAGTTGATTATTATATATATGCACCGAAAAAAATCACAGTAGCTGGTGATACTGTACATTATTTTCTGTATTTGCGGGTGCATGTTGAAGTATGAACTACAGAACATATAAAGCGCTTATATGTGAATCTGTTCCCCATAGGTGGTGAACCTGCTATTGGAAAGGGAACCCACAGTGATCTTGGAGCCCAGACTTGACTCACCCTACCCCCCCTTGGCCCACAGTTCATCACATACACAGCACCTAAGGACTGAAGTCTCCATGGAAACAACCTTGAGTGGTCGAGCCAAGGACTACAGCTTTGTGACTGATGGTGAGAGGCGAGAGGAAGGGGCACATACTCTCACATAGGAGAAAAAAAAGAAAAGATAGACAGTGTCAGGCGCACACACACTTGCACACATGGCCCAAAGGTGACTGTGAGTCATCTGACAGCTACATTGTGGTTGCTGTCAGAGTCATCCAGGGCTGACGCTCCCTTATTCCCCCGAGACAGCATGCACTGAAACCTTGAAGCTGCCTGTTCACTGCCTGAGCTTAGTTAAAGGGACAGTTCCTCATCTCTACAAAGCTTTCCTTCTGAAGGCAATGTGAGACAATATGTGAAAAATGGATAGTCTGCTTGTTCATACTTTGTCATTGGAGAAAAATACATGGGAAGATGTGTTAGGGGAATTGATAAACTCTCTTTTTTTTATCACAATGTACCAAATCTCAGCCCACATTACAGATTAAAGATTACACAACACACATTAATGCTCCAAGATTCCCCTCTGTCTCCTCTCATTCCTAGAAAACACGCATGAAGTGGTGCTGAAGAAGAGTTTGTCTGGCCTCGGCTTCAGCTTTAACATTTCGCAGCTGCACTCGGGTCCAGACAGTGGCAGCGTGGTTCGTATCAAACGTCTGTTCCCGGGTCAACCAGCGCTAGAGAGTGGCCTGCTGCGAGAGGGAGACATCATTCTGTCTGTCAACAAAGTGCCTGTCAAGGACCTCTCTTACCAGGTTGGGTTTAGGGTATAGATTATTAATCCTATCCTAAAAATAAAGCCAGCAGATGTCCACATTCATAAATAGAGCTTGCTAATTTCATATATGTGGTTTTGTTGTGGATGCAGTTTTGTTTTATTCTGTTTTCCAAAATTGAAATAGGGACATAAAAAAGTGGGTGCACAATGTGGTTAAATGTCAAATAATAGATAGACTAGTTTATAAGGTGCTGACTTCAGCCTAAAGCATTGTTCACTAATGGCAGCACTAGGGCTGAACGATTTTGGAAAACTTTTTAACCAATATTGCAGTTAATGCGTTTCTTTTTTTAAATGTCAGTGCTGATACAGGTTAGTAGTGTTGCCCCGTGAGGTAGCAACGTTAGCAAGCAGTTTTTGCACAATGTCAGACGCATCTTCTTTTTTGAAGCCAAAATAGTCCCACACAACTGACGTAGTGTTCCTTTTTAACACTAAAGCTTCCGTAGTGTCAGGTTCTGTCAAGGTAGAAGATGATGCTTTCTCTGTTGACAGCTTTACTCTCGCGTGTCACAGGACCAGAGTGTAATTGCAGCCTCTGCGCTAAAAAAACAAATCTTCTTTTAACATATTGCGATGTTATTGCAAATGCAATAAATCTTTAGCCCTAGGCAGCACAGTGGGTGATTTCGTCTGTGGATAAATAATTGTGAATGGGCTGGTGAGTGTAGGAGCACCACTAGTGGCCCTGGTCTTTCTTAAGATCTCAACCACGTCATTGGTCCACTAATCCTTTAATCTCATGCCACTGAAAATAGCAAGCTGTTTGTGTCATAGCCTTTAGTGTGTCATTTAATCTTTTGTGTACTGCCAAGAAGTTGCAATGGCATTCACACAAGTCGACGTGTAACAATTTAAAAGATTTGCACATTTTGAGTCTATCTCAAGCTGTACCCAAACATTCCCGCACTAACAGGCAGTTTTTTGGTGTTGTTTCAGAGGGTTTTGTTCCTGCTACGTGGAGCTCCATCTGAAGTTCATCTGCTGGTCTGCCGACCAGGTCCTGCAGTACTGTATGATGCAAATGACAACACACTGGTGAGCTCACATGCACACCTATACATATAGTATATATACACACAAAAAACAGCTAAGTAAGACCCAGTAATCCTCATCCTCATGTCCGACTCTGTAGAGTCCTGCATTCTACCGTGAGGTTCGATCTCAGTCTCTGGACATCCGACTAGGAGAAGACTACAGCCAGCTCCTTAAGTTTCAATATGATCTCAAAATATCTGCCCCAAAGCAGTCATCCACCCATGAGGAAGATCTGACAAACACAGCAGAGAACAGCTCAGATCCTCATGCAGCTCCAGCATTCCTGGAGACCCAGGAGAGTCTGGATGGTGAAGTGCAATCCAACGAGAATCTCCCATCTCCTCCTCGCTCACCCCCGTCGCCCACCTCACCTATATCACCTCCGTCACCAGTCTCGCCACCCTCACCTGCCTCCCCAGCATCACCTGCCTCACCTGCCTGCGGCTCTCCCCTGGCTCCACCAGAGTCACAACCAACCACTGGTAAACTAGAGGAACAACAGGAAGTAGATAGGAAGAAGAACAAGGACGGGAAAGAGAAAGAGGAAGAAGATGTTGCAACGACTACAAGCTCAACTGTGATGCTTATGGATGACTGTCCTAAGAGTGCTTCGAACTATGTATATGCCAGGTAATGTATCAAAAGTAGCCACACGTGAAAACTGTTACATATCAGGACATAACCCTATAATAAAAATGTTTGTATCAATTATTCCTCTCTTGTAGCCTGGCGTGCCAGATGAAAACGTTTCACAGAGCACAGTAATAATGCATGTTCTTTTACTAGAATATTGGCATAATTCTTGGCAAAATCGTTCCCCCTTATGGCCTATTCATTGACCAAGGGTCCCGCTCAGGGCAGCTAAGGAGTGAGCTGTGTTTAAAGCTTGTGGTGTGCCATCATCATCAAGTCATTTTATACGTTTTAAGTGTTTAATTAAAATCAAATGATGAATTTAGAAATTTAAAACAGCTTTCATGAATTGATGAAGATGATTACAATTTAAATTCTACATTTTCTGGATAGAAACTTTGAAAGTTTTGAGTGAAGTATTATGTTATGTACATTGTATACAGTATTTCTGTCTGCTTACCTGCAGTGGAGTCAGAGAGGAGGCAGATGGAAGTGTGACCTACTGCCTGATGGGAAATGGACTGACTATCATGGCAGACGAAGAGTACCTGACCATCAGCTCCACACTGGAGCCTCTTCTCAGCCTTCCCTCCAGTGTGGCCGCTCACACTCCAACAACCAACCTCACAGGCCTCCACTCTCAAATCTCCAACAGCTCCTCTAGTTTTAGCTCTCAGAACCCAAGCCTCGGCCCTCACATCCCCACTACTACCTCCAGCTTGCCCCTCAGCCACTCGTCTGACACCCCGACCACTTGCTCCCTGGCCCACCCATCCCAGCCGCTCACAACCCAGCCACCAAAATCCAAGCACCATCCGATCCAGCAGGGACTTCTTCCAAGTCACTACAAAGCCATCTCCAAGAACAGTAACCCTATCATGCCACTACCGCAGACTCCTGATCCCCCATTGACCCCCATTACAGCTCAGGTTGTCCCTTCTGTGCCTCCCTGTGCCAGTCCACCTGCCCTGACGCTGCCCCCCACAATGCTGTCCCCTCCTGCCCAGAGCCATACACAGCTGAGAGAAGAAGCAGAGAAGAAAGAAAGGGAATACAAGTATGATGATTATGAAGAGAATGAGGAGGAGGAGGAAGAGAGTCGAAGGAAGGCAAGTTTGGGATCTTTTGTGTTCTTGGCTCACTTTACCTTTGCCAGCAGAAAACATTTGAAAACGTTTTTATAATGTTTGGGGACTACAAGCTTTGGTACAACAAACCAGTAATTAAGGTTGGCTGTTTGTTTGGCTTGAAACCAACAATGAACAGAGAAAGCGATACTGTAGACAACTAGTCTATTTAAAACATTTACCAGGACATTTTCAATGTATAATTTACATGCAATATTTTAATTGTGATTCCACTATAATAACCATATAACCATAATATAAACCAACAATACCACTAACAAATGATAATAAATGCATCTCTCCTTGTTCTAATACAAGGTTGATGTTTAATTGTGCATTGTCCCGGTTTGAATAAAATGGCATTACGTTACATTAAAAAACAGGACTTCAGCTGTTTTATAATGTTTCCAAATAAATCTTATTTACCAAAACCTTACAGGTTAATCATATCCTATACTTGAATGCTATGTTAAATGCGAGACAAAAAGCTATACAGGCTACAATATAACATACGGTAAATTGTTTTCTTTAAATAAAATATGCTGTACCATAGTTAGTCATCTTAGACTCTCTCTCTTCTGCATAACAGATTGACAGTGAAGTTATGGTTAGAAATCTGTGATTAGAGGAAAATGAACTCTTGGGCTTTGTCCACAAGGTTCACTAAAGTCAACAAAGTGTTCAAGTTTAAGCTTAAGCATGAAGTGATGAAAATCATTCTTGGTGTTCAAGTTATTTGGAGAATTTCTGTAGCTAATAAAAAGATAAATTATCATTGTTTCTTGCCTGTCAGGGATTGGTTAAAGAGTTTGAGCTGACAGTGGTTCTGACCAAGTCCAGGAGTGGAAGCTTTGGGTTCACCATCACTCGAAGCAAACTGGACAACTGCTACTACATACAGGAAATACTGGACAACCCAGCCAAGGCAGATGGACGACTCAGGGCAGGAGACAGGCTTGTCACAGTATGCACAAACACATTTATCCATACATTTATGCACAGTTAAAAACATTATTTTGATTATTTGTATGTGCTGGTCACGTTGACACGTTGCCATTTGTTTCTAGGTAAATGGACATGATGTTACCAATGTGGGAGATGATGTTGCCATGACGATTCTCAGGTCATCTCAGAGAAGACTGAGTATGACCCTGGGGAGGGCTGTTTCCAACCTGGTGGCCCCGCCGTCCTGTGACAGCCTGCCTGATATAGTTCTCTACAAGACACCTTCAGGACAGCTGGGTGGGAACTGCATATATTCACACATTTTGAAGACACAGACACACATCATCAGTATCATTTAGTTGTATCTACAATATATGTGTGTGTCTTCTCCAGGTATAAAGCTGACAGGAGGCATTGGCAGCAAATGGCAGGGCATCTACTGTCTGCAGGTGGTGCCAGGCTCCCCAGCCAGCGAGGAGGGCACCGTCCAACCCAGTGACAAGATCCTCTACATCTGTGGCAGGTGTACCCTGGGAATGACCCTGGAGGATGCAGTCAAAGCCTGTGAGATCGCCCCTCGTAAAGTTAAGCTTAAAATCCTCAGGTATGTGCCTACACAGGCCCGAGAGATACTGATACTGACACTGAAGTAGGCTTGATTTTGTTTCTTGAATGACCGACTCTAATTTTTGTGTCTGTCACAGAGAAGACCAGCCAGTGAACCCCAAAGCTAAGTGGAATGGTAAGGGCTTCTGAAGGATCTGTGGGATGGTTTCACCTGATTGAGTTAACCCAAGAACACATAGTTTGCTTGTTATATGCACTGATGGATTGCCTAGAAACCAGATATGTTTGTGCTCAACTGAACAATAAAAAAAAGTTCAATCATTACCAGAAAGCATTCTCAGTTCTGGGAAGACACCAGTTAGTGCAAGATTTAGCACCAGTAGTTCAAAATAATTGTTTCCTTGTGCAATCTGTGGTAGTGCATTTCTATACAAGCTTTCTTTTGTAGGTCTGTTTGACTGGAAAAAAGAAAAGAAGTTCTTTGCCCGATTTGAAGAGTCCGTTTCTCCAGAGAAAGGCTCTCCTACTGAAGATGGTGAGTTTTTTTCTCCATCGAACTCTCACATGTTCTTTCAGCACCATAACTGGTTCTCTTTCACTCTTTTGCTTGTTGCTCTTTTGTCTGTGTGAAGCCGGAGCTCGGTGCTGAAAGATAGTCCTCTTTGTGTGTGTGTGTGTGTGTGTGTGTGTGTGTGTGTGTGTGTGTGTGTGTGTGTGTGTGTGTGTGTGTGTGTGTGTGTGTGTGTGTGTGTGTGTGTGTGTGTGTGTGTGTGTGTGTGTGTGTGTGTGTGTGTGTGTGATCTGAATGCTGACAGACAGATCCTGGGCTCTCACAGCAGGATTAATAATTAGCAAGCTTCAGGCCCTCCACTGGTGTATTGGACTGCAGGGCTGTAGCCATCACACAAACGCGCACACACAGACAGTGCCATACAGCCAGTGGTCTACTGGGCAGGTAGCTCAGTTGCCTGGTGACGGTGCATGCATCGGTAAGGGACAGTGGAGAGGGTCAGTCTGAAAAGACCAGCCTTGTTCATCTGTCATAGAAGAGACGTACCCATCAACACTTCTCTTTCAAAATGGCCGGAGAGGTGGGAGGTTGGTGTGTGCTGTTTTTTTTTTTTCTGTGTGTCTGTTACGGAAATTTCATTGGCTGAAAATGGTCGCATGGTTGGAAATTGGTACAGAAGGGAAGTTCCATTGAGGGCCGAACTCCAGACCTTTTCCCATATTTAGCTTCTACATCGCTTTTAATGGCTTAATCAATATTTAATTGAATACATTGTTTTGTCTGTCTTCTCACTTTTTTCAGCTGAAGCCTTGTATGGGACTCCTGGAAATTTCAGCTGTCGCTCTCTCACACAAGAACAGGATGTAAGTTTCTGAACATATTTATCCTTGTCCAAAAGCTCATTCTTTCTGATGTACTTCTTCATTTTTGTCACCTCTTGCCAGCTCTATCTGTTCTTTTTGCAGTGCACATATTTTGAAGTGTTTAAACACAAACTGTAACTTGAGTCTACTGTGTGTCAATCTGTGAATGCACACTCTGCGTGCGTGCATGTGTGTCAGGCTTTCTTTACACCTGATTCACGTATTAACAACAGAATGGCATTTTTCTGCCAACATAACGTGCTCCTGTATATACACTGGAAGAAACTGACTCCTCCGAATTCTCGTTTTCTTTCTCCTCCTTTTCACCTCGGGTCCCTTTAGAGTTGCATCATGCAAGTGGAGTTCACAAAACCAGAAGGAGGAGGCCTTGGCTTTGCTTTGATTGGGGGAACCAATGGCAGCATGCTCAGAGTGAAGGAAATCTGCTCTGGTGGAGTAGCTGAGCAGGACGGCCGGCTGAGAGTGGGAGATATTCTATTAGAGGTAACAACCCATAATACACCCAAACTATATTTATTTATAGTGGGGAGACCCTCATCCTCACTGTGTGTATTCTAGGTGAACGGTGTGATCGTGTCCGGGCTGAGCTACAGTAAGGTGGTGGATATCCTGCGTAGAGCTGAAGGCACTGTACAGCTCACCATCTGCAGAGACATCCTGCCCCTGACCTACTCCGAGTCACCTACACCGCCCAACATGTCTGCTCACACTGAAGCTATTTTAGCCGAGCAGCCGGCTCCTGTGTCCAGTCCTGATACCTGTTCCTCTCCTGACGTCATGCTGAAAAGGCCAGTTGAGCGCACCCCTGGTACGACCTCTGACAACTGTCTCTCCTTTTAGCATTCATTTTTAGAAAGGGAATAATGCTGAAATAAAGAGCTGTGTGTGCTACTAATCTTACTTGAGACTTCACTGCCCAAAGACTTGACGTAAGAACATAAAACATAATTAAGACAGCACCTTGACTTGCAATTTGCCTTTGAAGACTTGGACTTGGAAACAGCCCTAACTAAATGTATTGTGTCCTACTATCATTGTCTCAGAGGTGACTTCAGACCCTCCGGTCAATGAAGCAGGAGTGTTTGTTACCTCACCACCTCCTCCACCACGCCGACTGACTGTCGTAACAGATGACACCGAAATTATACAGGTAACAAGCACATGAACAATAGTGTGTGTAGTAATAATGATGTCAACTTCTATTTAACGTAAATCACACCCCTCCTTACCTCTTTACCAACATCTACTACTAACATATTACACCTTCTGTCTGTTGCCTCCTCTGGCTGCCTGTGTGTGGAACAGGAGAGCTGTAACAGCACCCCTTCTCATCAAGCTTGCTGCCCATCCCTCAATGTCACTGACATGTTGCATGGAGCTTCTGAAAGGTAGTAACTTCCCAAACTACTCTCCTATTTTATTGTCTACTTATTTCCTCCCCTTCTCCACCTCCTCATCCTGCTTCTTCTTCTGTTTTGCTCTGTTGGAGTTCCACTGTAAGCCACCATGAGGCAACAGAGAGCAATAAAAAAAAAACACCCTGGGATAAATGCTGTTGATTATGGATTATGAGCCCCAATGAGACAAAAATAGCAGTTAGGAAGTTTGTAGTACTCTTCTCTGTAGCCTAAAAACAAGAAGTATTGCAGACGTATAAAGCTATTTTAGCCTCTTGTCTATACTGTATTTTAGGTGGAAAAGGCGCAGGGAAAGGAAGCTCAGCCTTGCATGATTTCATCCCCTCCTACCGAAGAGTAAAATGGTCTGGTCTCACCCCTGCCCCCTGACTCCCCCAGGAAACAAATTGTGACCAAACTTTTGGACCGGTCCTGCAAAGACATCCGGAAAACCCAGTCAGACGGCTGGAGCAGCGACGAAGAAGATGATGATGTGTTTGATGCCACCGGTCGGGAAATGACCTCAGCACAAACAGGTGTCTATTATTGCTCTACTCCTCTCTACTGTGCTGATGTGTCAGAGTGAAAATTGTATCTATGCTGAGCCATACAGTACTAGCAACTCTTGTCCACCTCTTTTCCTGTTTTGTTTCCTCAGGCCCACCCATAGTATCAGAGGAGGAACTGGCCAGTTTAGCTCTCATTAGCCCCACTACGACCAGCCAGTATTCAGGCTGCAGGGTCAAAGCTCTCATCCAGATTCTGCAGCATCAGCTGGACCAGCAGGAAGTGGTCAAAGAGTTCATGGTGTGTATGTTTTATGGACAAAATTGTTCATGTACATCGTATTTAACGATCTGTGTAATTTATTCTTTGTAAAATTGCCTTAACAAAGGGTCAAATTACACATTGATCAGTTACATTTTTTAAATTCAAGATGAAATCATGGCTGAAATCAACCCAATCATGTTCCCATCAAGCATAAACCCAAACAGCTAATCTTAATGTTGTGAAGTCCTGTTGTAGGACTTCACACACACACACACACACACACACACACACACACACACACACACACACACACACACACACACACACACACAACACACACACACACACACACACACACACACACACACACACACACACACACACACACACACACACAGACATACTCATACAACATTCCAGTTTAGACTGGATACTGTGATCCAGCTGCACTTTTTTAAGTGTTTACATTTTCTTTTTCTAATTGTGCTCATGTTGTTCATTCAGGCTCTGGAACATCTGAAGCCCTCTGACAACTGTCTGGTGGGAAAAGCCCCTGAGAACAGAGATAAGAACCGCTACAGAGACATCCTACCCTGTAAGTCTGAAAGACGACTTCTGTTAACTTTTACTTTCTTCTGACAGAATCTAAACTTTTACTTTGTTCAAACCCCTGCACTTTATTTTTTTTTTGGTGAGCTCAAGCTTGTAAAAGCCGGATACTCACAGACTTGACATTTATAGGATAGCTAGTTTGTTTGCACTTTTTTTCTGTAAGGTCTTTACTGAAGGGAGTGGAGATGTTTGTTTACAACACTTGTCTGCGCAACAAATCATTTCCTACTTTAGTATCAATAATTCATGTGAGCAGCACTTATAATCTCCCATCCCACCAATTAGCCAAGTATGTGATGATGAAAAAGATATCATTTGTTGCCCCTTGTAATTATCTGGGATTTATATTTTTAATAAATAAAGCGACATCAGGATAACATTATATTATAAGCTGTATAATGAATATGAATTTCAGGAGGTAAATACAGTGAGACAAGATGAAACAGAAAAACTCCATAAACGTGTGTGTGTGTGTGTGTGTGTGTGTGTGTGTGTGTGTGTGTGTGTGTGTGTGTGTGTGTGTGTGTGTGTGTGTGTGTGTGTGTGTGTGTGTGTGTGTACGTGTGTACCCTGGAGTGTAATACTTGCTCAACACTGTTAACACTGAAGAAGGTGTAAAAGCTGGAGACACACTCAAATGCGCACAAACACACAGAAGTGTTTACTTCTCCAGCCCTCAGTGTGTTGGATTGAAAGGATCAAAGTTGAAATGGATGAGCGTGATACAAAGCATAGTAACCCCCAGTGGAATACCACCACACCTTACCAAACGTCTTGTTGCTTGCAGCCTGTTACAACTGCTGTTTGTGCAAAAGGTCGAGAAAAAAAAGGGCATGTTATTTCCCGATCCGATCCATTGCTTAGAGCCTTTAACTATTTTCTATAGAAAGCATGGTTTCCAGTCTGTGGCTTTTTTGACCTTACAAGCAGGAGGTGGGGGACCAACCCGGAAAACATTCCTAACTGCCTTCAGTCTATCACCTCTCTCATCATCAACAAACCTCTTCACAGCGCTGGTTTGTTGCGCCCGACTCCAGACCTCAGAGCTGTTTACTTGGCTTTATTTACTGTACGCTTAGATTGCGTGCTTTTGGCGAAACAACAAGGTAGCAGTGTTTGTTGTTTGTGATCAAAAAATGAATGGATTTATCAAACATCGAGAAAACCAACTGGAAGGAATGTCTGCCTGATCTGTTTGTGGGAGGATGCTGCTCGAGGTGTAATTAGTTTGTTTGAATGTTAGGAATTCATGCAGTGGTGCATGCTCACACTCAAAACAACACACACACACACGCACACACACACACACACACACACACACACACACACACACACACACACACACACACACAGTCACAGTCTAAGGTGTTTTTTCCTCTTTCTCTTTCCCTGCATAGATGATGAAACCCGTGTTCCCATTGGAGACAACCAGGGCTACATCAACGCCAGCTACATCCGCATGCAAGTTGGCGATGAAGAGTTCTTCTACATTTCCTGTCAGGGCCCTCTGCCTTCCACAGTGCCGGCCTTCTGGCAGATGATCTGGGAAAACAAATCTGATGTCATTGCCATGATGACCCAGGAAGTAGAACGGGGAAGGATCAAATGTCACAAGTACTGGCCAGAGAAGCTGGGCGTGCCTCTGGACTCCGGCAGGTACCAGCTTCACCTGGAGAACCATCAGTACCTGGAGTACTTCCACATCAAGGTCATCCGCATGGTGGAGACAGAGGTAAAATATTTGTGAGGAATACCTGTCTGCCTGTCTAATGCCATTAATATTATGGTTTACTCTAAACTAAAAATTCTGCTTGGTTCTTAACTTCTTGTTATTCCAGACCGGTGAGACACATTTTGTCCGTCACCTGAAGTTCACACACTGGCCTGACCACGGAGTGCCGAAAAGCTCCGAGCAGCTGGTTCGCTTCATCCGCTACCTGAGGGCAGTGCACCATATGGGACCAGTCACTGTGCATTGCAGCGCTGGCATCGGACGCACAGGAGTTCTCATTTGCACTGATGTTCTCCTGTGCCTCATTCAGAACGATTTGCCTGTGAGTGGAAGCCATTTTATTAGGTTTACTGATTGGTTTACCATAACATTTTGGTATTTTTAGCCATGCTAGTGGCATGTCGATCGGCTTGTCCACTACTTTGGTCCAGACTGAAATGTCTCACAATCATCATGTCTCTCAATTATCAGATGGATTACCACGACATTTATGGTCCTTAGATTATGGATCCTACTGACTTTGGAAATCCTCTGTATTTTCCTCCAGGAGGAGTCATTGTGAGCTTGCTGTTGTTAGCATGTAGCTCAATGCACCACTGTGCCTAAGCACAGCCTCACTTAGCATAGCCTTGTTATTTTATTATTAATATTAGAAATAAACTACCGTCATAGACTAGTTCAAAAACATGCTGTAGTGGTGCCTAATAGCCCTTTGTCTCTGTCTTCAGATTAACGTAAGCAACATCGTAAAGGAGATGCGATATCAGCGGCATGGGATGATTCAAACTAAGGTGAGTACCAACAGAGGGGTTAAAGTTCAAAGTTCAGCTTTAAAAAAAAATGCTGTTTCCATGAGCTAGACTTCCCTTTTGTCTCTCTCGTTTCAGGAACAGTACTTCTTCTGCTACAAAGTCTGGTTGGAGGTTTTACAGGGCATTTTACAGCTTCACGGCAACCAATGGCAACCGGAAAGTCCCCGAGACCACAAAGTAGTTTGAATGTTTCCACCTCCAGTTCACCGACCTGTAAAGCACAGACTGTGTAACCATGTGCAGTCTATCATAATACTGGTTATTCCTTTTTCTTCAGCTGTAGTTATTTTAGTTAGCTATAATAGGAAACCTGAACTTTTCTGTTTTGATACTTTGTGTTGAGGAGGCCTGTTGTTTAGTTACAATGACTTTAACTTTAATGTTTGTGTTCTTGTATGTGCTCTCGGTGCTGTGATTATGTCAATTTAATTTAGATCACTGAGGTTGTTTTGCCTTTTCAGGCTTAATGATTTGCCTTCTGTCTTTAGGATTTTTTTTTTTTAAATGTGTGTCACTATTTGAATGTATCTCATTTATTTTCTCCATGTCCTTTAATTTGCAAATTGCATTCATTTGCAACAGTCATATTGCATGGAATTTAGAATCTGGTAATATTCACATCTTTTATCCGGCAACAATGTTTCTAACGTCATTAGCAAAGTGCACAAGTGAACATAAGATCATCATACCAACGGGAGTATCTGTTTGTAACCTTGATGAGTAGCATTTCATTAGGCATTGTGTCATCATTTCATTAAGTGCATTGTACCCTGGAGAAAAGGGCATTAGCAAAAGAACACTATTGATTTTTCAATTCATCATCTCTGGAAATGAAAAGAATCAAGTGCCTTGGAATGACTCACCGCTTGCTCCACATTGACCCCGAGCCACTTGTCACAAGCGATCGGGAACAGAGAGCATGGAACTGATTTGAGAGCACCCGGTGGTGGTTACTGTAGATTGAATGTGTAGCTTTAAGTCTGTTTGTGGTCTGAGGTGAATGTTTGATTGATCCAAACCAGAGGAAGATTACATCTCATCTTTTAGTTCAAATGTAACTTAGAAACAATGTGAAGTTTGCACACCGCCTGTCAATTTTTTTGTTTGTGGGCCGAATTTATAACAATGAAAGTCTTACTGCACATAATCACAACTTGCACATCCTGATACAGATAAAGAATGATTCAACATAACAAATGTTTGGATGAATTCGTACATTTTCAATTCACTGTTTTACAGAAATTTGAACGAGGCGCTAACTCTAAATATTCTGATTTTTTTGTAGAATGTACAAAACTGATTTAAATTGACTTAAATTGATTGAATAATTGAATTTAAATAGTTAGTTGCTGGGCATTAAGGTGTAATTTGTTATGTAACAACATCCTTTATCTGTATTCCATAGCTATTTTAATACCAACTCAGCCAAAAATGCAAAAAATATGAGGTTTACAAACTTTCCATTTCGCCACTTTAGCTGTATATGATGTGTACATAGCAACAGAGCTGCATCTCCGAGTCACAGATCAAAGCTGATGCTGGTTTGAACCTCGAACTTTGGACGTAACTGCTGTATGTAACTTCTTTTAGCTGCTATCACACACACACACACACACACACACACACACACACACACACACACACACACACACACACACACACACACCAGCTCTCTTATTGCATGCAGACTCTTAAAGTACAGATGTCTGAGCCTGGAGTTTGGCTGAACGTGGAATGTAACAAAGCAATACTCTCCATGAGGAGGGGTGATCAGAATGTCAACTTCTTACCCGATAACGTCTTTCAAACTGTTTGGAGCATGTTGGTAAGACACATGCATTACTCTACCTTTGCCATGTGGATGGCTACGCAGAGCCATCAGCCTCTGTACTGTGTATGCAACATCTTTTCATCAATGCTGGTCGGTTGGTCTCCAGCGATAGGTTACCCTCCGTTATGTGCAAGTTCTAAAATCCTGTTGATATGTTTTCTCCGTCAGATCTTCAGAACAAACAAAAGCACATTTTGCATTCATCTGTGGAAATGCATCTTGTACAGTCAAAGCAAGTGCTTATGCAATAGCATTGTGAAATTGAAGAACCCTTAATTGCACAACTGCTTATTTATGCTAAATTAATCTCTTGTCACTGTACCAGCCACTATGTAACCAATAACTGAGAACAATGTAATACCTCTCTCTTTAATTAAAAACTATTGTGAAACTTGTTTGCATGTTATACAACACTGTACCCCCATCTGAATGCGACATAACTCAACTTGAACAACGGAACAGGAGCAGCAGAGTGGGTTTTCCCTGACGACACACACAGAACAGAAAGTCGGAGGCGGCCGTAAATCTAATTCCACTGAGCCCCCTCTTCACTTTTACTGCAGGGTATACTCCCTCTCGGGTTTTACTGCAGGGTAAATAAGCTGGTCTCACAGGGGATCTTTGTGACAGCATGGAAACACTGGAAACACACTGCACGCTCCACACACATAAAGCTGATGCTGGGGGAAGCCACGGCTGCAAATTTACTCCCTCACCTTCTCTCTCTGTCTACTCTCACTGCCCTTGGGCACTATCTCTACAACCGCCTGCCCCTCACACACTCATATGCAAACCCCCCCAGACACCCACCTCCTCCCTCAATTTCTCCTTGCTCCCCAACTAAGACCTTGTTATTACAGTAAGTTATGGCAGGAACGACCTCAACTCGGCCCATTCCCATTTACGGTTGTTTCAGTTTATTAAACAGTTGTCCTTTGAATTTTAAACCACAAGACAAAGGAAGAATTAGCGACTGGCTCACTGACTCAAAGGTGAAATTGAAAAGTAGGGAAGGTGATAACTGAAAATCAGTTGAGCTGATAACTGCTGCATTAGAGGAGTCTGAGCAATGATCAGGGTGGAATATCTTTTGTACAGTATGTATTCAGGGTCTGACAATGTAGCAACCAGGAGGTTGTAGAGAGATGGGAACTAAGTCGATGGTAAAGTAATTAACAGAAGGCCGTTCGGTCAGAGAGTGTGATTTAAAGGCCTGAAGAAGGTGTAGAAATGAGCTCATATGCTCTCAGTAAATCCTCTTGCTCTCTGCTGGGCTCACAGTGTAACACAGACACAAGTCTGTTTTCTTTTTCTCTATGTACTGATTAAAAATAGCACACAAATTATGTGCTGCCACAATCTACATCCACACACACACATACACACTAATGTTGGTCCCATCCTCCTTCACTGTCAAATATCACCTTGAGTTTCTAACAGGCAACTGCAAGTCTTTGTAAAAAAGTCTTTCAAAAATCATGTACAACTTCTGTGTTTTGTGTGTGTGACTGATCACATTTACATATATTCAGTATCTACTTGTTTCAACGCTTCACTGAAGCTGCAGCCTGCTTACACAGACTGAAATATTCACATTCAAACATATTATGGCTGAAACATTAGATGTTAGACATTAGATTCAATGGAAAAGCATACATTACTTAATGCAAATGTTCCTGCATTTCAGCCTGGCATTGTAGAGACTTTGGGATCTTGACTAGAAGTTAAGATATACGTTCTGTGGGTTAGTTTAAGGTCTGATTCCCCTGATGTCTTTTAGGTTTGAAAAGGTTAAGTATGACCCTCCCACAGCGGACTGAGAAATATTACCCTGCAGGATGCTTGCAAAACAGAACCCGTCATAGACCATTTAGATTCTCAGAAAAACACAGGGATGAATTCCAGCTTGTGGTTTCTGATCAACCAGCAAGATTAAATTTAAGCTGATAAGGGAGAACTATCAGAGAGCAGAGAGCATTCATGGAGGCTAGAATATAAGGTTAGCCAGGGGTTGGCACTCAGAAGACCTCACAGTTGAGAAAATACCAAGTTAACATATCCTAGTTAACATATTAACAAAATGTAAATGTAGGTAGCCTTTTATCGCTGCTTTTGGTCCACCAACTCCTGAGGAAAACATCTGGCTGTGTAGCTGCTAGCTGATCACTTTGTTCAGCAGCTAGTCGTTAACCATGTCTGTCTGCCGTTGGTGCTGGGTAGGTGGCATTCAGTCGGCTTTTCGAGCTTTTTGCTCTAAAACAGCAAAAGCAATGCTGTAACAAAAAGCAATGCTGTAACAACCATGAGAGTGAACCAATAAAGTGAAAATGCCTAAAACACGTCTTAAAGTTCCCCCCATGCTACAGATGCCTATTGTATTTCACTACAGATACTTGTTTTGTGGAACTGAACTGAACCGTCTCTCTATTCCAAAATATGGTATTGATTGAGTTTTAAGCAGAAAAATAAATGAGCACTAATGTGTTTTTCTGAGTTGTTGTGCCCTTTGTAAGTCGACCCCACAGGCTCCTCTGTGATGACAGCCCACTGACAGAGACACAGAGAACCATTCATCCCCTTTCTGAGCAGAATGTCACTTTTGTGGCTTTCCAAACTTTCAAAAACCACAGACTTGTCAAAGGAAGCCGATTATGATTACGGTCTCCTCTTTTATGTTCACTTGTAATTATCTTAAGCTGGTTACGTAAAGGGTTAGCCGGGCTCGCCATTGGGTTTTCTGTGGTGAGCTACAATTGGGGTCTAGAATTACATCTAGTGGTGCTTTGGGAAAAGGATTTAATCTTCTGAGACCGTTAAGTCATTTCCTGGTCTGTTTAATTGTGTCTAATTAAAACTATAAAACATAACACAAGACAAACTACACACTTTACAACTTGGTCTGTAATCATTTAGTTTTAGAGTAAATACATCAGTAAGTAACTACTCATTAAATAGCCAGTTGTTCCTCATTCATTCCTCATTCTTTAATATAGTTACTACCAGTCTGTTTACCAGTAGTGCTCGAATCACAGTTAATCAGTAACTACTCATTAACTAACCTGTTATTCCTCATTCATTCCTCAGTAACTACCTCCATTTTTGTGTACCTTCTTGTAAAGTGTTACCAGTCTCATGAAGATTAAAATCTTATTGTCAAGAGAGATCTGGGCAAGAAGACAGCATAAAAACAGTGTGACAACAACTAAAATAGTTCACATGACGTCAAGAGTTAAGAAAACTGTCACATATTTGGTTTTCGAGCCAATACCAAGTAATCACAGGGCCAGAGTGATCAAGAACAATGCTAATGCCAATGCTTATCATTTTAAGAGCGGCTCCATGTGTCATGATTTATGAGGCGAATGCATCATTAATAGGTTACTTTGGAATACATTTGCATTACCACCAAACATTAATTATTTATTTTTGGTATTGAGATCTCAATGATATATGTGCGATCACACACTGCACACAAGAGCATGAAACAATTACATTATATAAAATATATGCAAAATGTTATAGTTATATAGCATTTAGTTTACAGTGGTTGCGACACAACACACAAAATAAGGTCTCATTGTAAGATGAATTATTATTTTGCTTTCAATCTCCAAAGAAGTAAAGATTTGTTTTATGTAAACTGGAGATAGGAAAGACAACTGAACTGACTGTGGTGTAGACTCCAGCTCCTGGTAATGTTAGGATGCAGCGAATGGATGCAGAATGTTGTAGAGCATTTTGTCTAAAATAAGAAGCTAGCCTGCCATTGATTTATTTTAATCACACAACTACATCAGAAGCAAATAGCAACAGAGTTATTCATTTATCCCTCTCCGGAGAGGCCAGAGAAGTTGAACAATATTGTATTTTCGGTGTTTGGCTTGGTTGTATGTTTTTGAGTCCATCGACAGAACTGAGGAAAGGCCTTTTTCCAAGACCATAATTAGCTATAATTATTATGTGACCTCTCCGAGCAGCCAAAGTAAATGAGCACCTGTCAATGGGCATACACTTTGGTTTTGCTGATGCTCTGTAAAGGAGGGAACAACAATATGTGACACAGGAGGACTACCAAAAACAAATAAATAGATTATAAATATGCTAAATATAGGATGAATGTGCTTATTTTTAGTACTTCTTCTCTTGAAGTTGGCAGTTCAAATGTAAGAACAGTTAATTATGTCATAGGGATATTTGATAAAATGATAAAATGGGGGATGGACAGCACTACAAAAAGTGCAGAGTGCAGCAAAAGACCCTCTTTGTGAACTGAATGGTCTGTGTCACTGAGTGGCAAGGACGATCTTCTCTTTGTCAAACTCCCTCCTAAATCACGCGCCACATCAGAGCAAGGTTGATTAACACCTGCTTTCAATTAAGTGTCTTTCTCATAAAGCGCTGGTTGGAACCAGAAAAAAAGGCCTCACGCCTCGTCACGTCGAAGATGTTCCTGAATTAGAAAGCTATTAAATCAGAGGCAGACGCACGGCATTGCGAGGGGCATCGTTTATCTTCATTTGAGCGGGCCCTCCATGATCATCTCCACAGGGGCGGCTAATTGAAAAAGGGCTCCAGAAATGCGATTGTTAGCAGCGATAATAATTTATTACTCTCAGCTTGTGGAGTCCTGGGAGTCATTTGTATTCATTAGTGTAAATTCAAATTATGTTTGTGATTAAAATGTGACTTTGACAGGCAGAGGGGCCTCAGACAGGGACAGGCACTGATGAGACCTTTGCTCCGGGTCACTGCCTCCCACATTCGCCTCCTACTAAGTACGCGGCGGAGAAGCCTTCTTTGCCTCACCACCATCAATCTGTGTCTGATTCAAGTTGAGACGTTAGCCTTGATGGAACTCTACTTGCGTGTGTGTGTGTGTGTGTGTGTGTATGCTCTGAGAACACTTAGTAAGCAAATGAACCTACCTTCTAAAATACAACACCAATCAGATGCAGAATAAGACACGGGTGCTACCCAGTAAAGAGTGTTCTCTTTTCTGTTTTATTTAGCCGGCAGTCACTGTTATCAGCAGGAGTGCAGGTTATTATTTGTCATGCCTGACTAATATTGACAAAGCTTTTCTCTAAATGTCAGGCAGTGATTTCTTTGACATCCAAGAGATGGCAGTTAAGTAGGTCAGTGTCATTGTGATGAACATCAACCATGGCGGGTCACTGACTGGGCTGCTCCTCCACTTGTCCGCCTGTCACAAACTACTGAGCCAGAGGAGGCAAAAGGAGCTGAGTGCTCCTTTATTGCCTGGTATTAAGCCTGGTAAATTACAAATACAGGCTGTCACCATGTAAAGTGAGGAACTTTATCAGATACACACTGCCAAAGGTCATATTTTATTGACCTGACAGGTCGCTGGCGGGGGCCTGCTGGAAAAGGTGACAGGGCTGAAGCAAAGGCTGATGGTTAAGGGCTGTTTGTGTTGGATATGGAAATGTCAAACACAGCAGCTTTTAAGAAAGAAGAGCTTACATTTTTGAAAGCTTTTTTTTCTTTGCTTTTTAATGAACTGGAGCCACATGCAAATGTTCTGTTAGTACAGATTTAGTCCCCATCTGCAGATTATATTTATTAATTTATGTGGGAATGAAACTAAGTATTTAATATGGTAATGTCCAAAACCATTACCTATTTACTATACAGTATAATGCACTGTATTTACTATCCATCATTGTATTTAGTATAAAAATGTATTCACTTAAAATTCAAGCAATCAAACAAAGAAAGTCCATGGCATGCATTTGTATGGAGTGAATGAGTAAATGAGGGAGTGATTTTGAACAAAGCCCATATTTCATATTGCTGTATAAACCTTTTTTTTATAACACTGGCAATGCTATATTACATGCCTCATGAAGTTATAGCCATTCGCGCCTGTATGATTTTGTTTTTAATTGGTGGGGATACCAGTAGATGGGGCTAAGAAGCCTGACTGTCATTACATTAAAATCCCTTTTTTAGAGGTAAAAATCATTCTTCACAAAGAAATAGCAGTATTCATTAGAAGCTGTAATGATCTGCTGTATGATTACGTTTTTCAATGAACCCTTTAAAAGCTGTGTGTTAAGGTGCCTCAGATCAGGCTATGTACACAACAACTTTCTATGATTCTTCCTGTACATCCTTAGCTGACAGAGAGGCATACATCCCCCTCCTAAAGCTCTGCGGCATGAAAACAGATTTCCCCTCTCAATTACGCATGAATCACACACTTTAAAACGTCATACAGTTTTATGCACACATGGGAAACGTGCAAAAACACATTCACACACACACACACAAACACACACACACACACACACACACACACACACACTGTATACCTGTGGAAAATCCCAGAGTTTCCTACTGACCCTGGTCCACACTTGACACGGGGACAGGAGCACCAGCTTACATCAATGGAGCTTTTCTCTCAGGTGGAGGGAAACCTCATTCACACACACACACACACACACACACACACATACATCCACAGAAACACACTCATAGGGCAACCCCCTCACACACTCCCACGCTCCAGCCTCTGTAAATGTCAGACCGTGGGAGAGAGGGTTTATCTTGGAACAGTATGGTATTTTTACACCTTTCATTACTGCCTGTCATTACACACACACACACACACACACACACACACACACACACACACACACACACACACACACACACACACAGACACTGAGGTCTTCCACTGCCCACCAATGAAGGGCAAACCTTGGCCTTGGTGGCTACCTCAATGTGCACAACACAAAAATAACAAAACACTTGAACATGTATGCTCTGAGACATCCTTTCATGTCTTTGCAAAGTTTAACCAATTGTTAAAATCGGACTCAGTGTCCATAATGATGGGAAACACTACTAGAAATTCTTGAAGGTGAAAAAGAGTTTTATGTCACAAGGCTTATGATTATTTTTATTTGAATAGTAGTAAAAGTCATGTTATTATGAATTTGTGTTTTTATATAGTTGCTGTTTTCCACTTGAGGTTGTTATTGCACACTGCAGTTCCACCTTTTTTTGTGTTTGTCATACGTTATCTGTGTCTGCACAGCTTTTCTCTGCTCTGCCATTAGCGAGCTCCATTAGGGACTCCCTGACTTCCTGTGTTATACAAACTTCCTATCTAGATGCACTCCTGGAAGAGAGGGTATTTTTTTTAGAGTAGATGGCCTTTCCTCCACTGAAAGGTAGTGTTTTCCTTGTTTGAGGTTGTAATGTTAGCTAGGGTTAGAGATTGTGATGGAGATCTTAAAGTGCTTTTTAAAAGTGTGTTTCAATATGTTCAGAAAGCACTGCTAGGCCTACAACAGCTGAAATAGTTTCAAAAAGTGTAACAGTGTTTATTATATTACAAACATATAGGCAAAACCTTAACAAAAGTGCAACTTTTAACATCAAAGGAACAAGGGTTCAGCATGTAAACAGCTTATTTGTCAAGAACATTTCCAGTAGTGCAGGTTTAAATTATACAAATCCAAACATTCAAGCTAAGACATAAAGAACAATATGTAAACAAATCAAAGAAACACCACTAGTTATGTACTTGTTTTCTTCATCAAAATTAAAATGTAAAACTGTACACGTGAACACTTTAAAGTAAATAAGACAAAAGTGCATTATGCATTTAAAATAAATAGCCACTCTAAACAAATTACAAAAAATAACTACAATCATAGTAATCATATGCCTGCGCGGCAACTTCAGGAGACTCGGATGAAGCAGGGACGGATTAAACACACGGTTTCCACATAGTGGTAATCCACCGTGATAATAATTTTAAATATTTTAAATGAAAACGGTAATTGTTATCGTCAACATTTTCATCGTGGTTTACCGTTACACCGGTAATCGTTACATCCCTAAGAGCAAGCCACATCTGTATTCAACATCCCTGTTAAATTTCTACTGTCCTGTCACTGCTCATAAGAGCTGTGACTTGTGATTTTCGGCAACTGTGGCAAGGAAAACTCCCTCTGAGAGGAAGAAACATTGGGAGGAACCAGGCTGTCTGGGGGGAACGCCTTCCTCTTGAGGGCTGGGGGACCTGCTGCTGCTCCTGGCCAGAGGACGTGTTCATCATCCATCCACTGGACCTGGTCTCATCATGCATCCACTGGACACACACCTTGTCATGCCCCACGGTTGGTCTTCTGGACCCCATCCAGAGCCTGACACAATATTTGCCGATGGGTTTAAAGAACTTAAGGAGCGCCCCACTGTCTAGTCCTAAGAAGAGAAACACACTTACAATAAATACAGCGTTTCTAAATCCCTCTTCTCAACTGTAATCAGTCTGAAGTGCATCTGTTGTGTCTCTGTCTCTCCATGATGTATTTCACTTCAGTGCATGTTAAAGTGTGTTCCTCTTACCTGTCTTTTGTAGAAAAGGATGTAGGAGGTGTTTTTCCGCTGGCCACACACAGAGTGACCGCTTGTTTCAGTGACCTTTGCATCGTTGTAGGTGAACCAGCGGTCTGTTGGGTCCTTATGTCCCACATCTGGATCAACCCCATCACATATGTAGTGTCCTAACAGGAGAGGAAGCATTGTTCAGTGTATATCAAAGTCAGGAAAGATTTATATTCTTGGACTCTCTTAAGAGACATGATGTTTTACGATTATTATTATTAGTATTTCTTTTTTTACAGTGACCAAAAGTAGCAGAATTTACAAGACAGTTGTTGTCAAACAAAGGAAAAAGATTCTTCTTGATTTATGAAGTATAAATAAAATATAATAATGTATTATCTTACCATTTCTTGCTGATGGGGAGATGTGGTTGATGGTGCTGACCAGACTGTAGCAGCCACCAGCCTGAGAAAAACACAGAGTCAGTGCACCCACAGTCCACACATTTTCTCATATCCGTCCCAGTCTGATGTTTTTGTTTGCTATCAGGTCATTTAGTTGTTCTTTACCTGGTTGGAGGACACCACCAGCTCTCTGAGCAAGACAATGGGGTCATGGACCTTTTTAAGCTGGAAGGATGGAGTGAACTTGAAGCGCTTCAGGTGCAAGACCAGCACTCTGTAGACAGAAAGAAAAGATGAAAGAATATGCCGTTACAAATTCTTTCTATTGGTGTTTTCTATGTTAAATCAATCACTAAAACAATCACTCCTTTGGGTCAGTGAAACCCAGTTTGATACCATTGGGTTAACCAGAATCATCACTGAGCACTGTTGTCAAGAGTTTAGTCATTTGTGATGGATGTGATGTCTGACTCACTTTGGCAGGGTCAGAAATGACGAGCTCTGGCCTGACGTGGTGGCACCACACTCGCAGTTGTACTCCAACTCTTTCTCCTGCAGCACAGCACAGGACCAACATGCTTTCACTTCTATACTGGATGTATATGCATGACAGCAAAACAACTATGTATCCACACACATGCTGACACAGTGTGCTGAAGCAGTAGTGGTGGGATAGAAATGTGTCAGTGTTTTCTACATCATATGATCATAGCATCTCAGTCGGTTCTAGTGTGAATGAATGAGGAGAGGTGTTTCATACCATCAGGTAATCCTGGAGCATCTGCTCCACGGTTCCGCCTCCAGGTACCAGGTCCAGGGAGAGGTTTGTAAATTCCTCCTCTCTGCTGGATCCTACACCGCACCTACACAATAAAAGGACAATACAGTTGTAATAGTGCTGCATACTGCTGTGTGTGTGTGTGTGTGTGTGTGTGTGTGTGTGTGTGGGGGGGGGGGGGGGGGGGGGGGGGGGGGGGTGCACAACTGTATATTTGTACCTCTTGCAGGTCCTGATGTTAACCATTTTAAACACCATGTGATCTTCCACCGGACAGCTGTAGGATCTGCCCATGCTGGCTGCCATCACCCGAAGCCGTGGGCTCAAAGATCTTATCTGCTCCAGCATGGAGGTGAGGAACTCATGAGCATCCTGCAAATACGCACAATCATACAAATGTATATACAGAGGGGAAACTATCAAGAAGGGTTGAAAACAACAAACCATAAAACCTGATTACTCACCTTCTGGCGAAGATCTCGGAACTCTGGAGACCAAATTGCCATCTTGAATGCACTAAGGAGGCGGAGTTTATGTCTTGCATCGCCAGAGAAGTGAGACCCTTTGATGTCCATAAATGATCTGGAGAGTGGGTAAAAGGGGTCAGAGGCATTGACTCTACCATTAAGATTTGGGTGTTCAGGGTACAACTTATAGATTAAATTAGTGGTTGTGTCTGAGAGGTGCTGTACCTCACAAGTGCAGCCTCAGGGATCAACCTCCAGACCTCCTCCTGACGGCTGATGGCTTTAACAAAATCCTCCAGTGTCAGGAGGCTCTGCAGGCAGGAGTTTAAATAGCATATCTGTGCTGGGTTGGGGAACCTGGCATATAAACAAGACAAGCACATGTCAATATCATCAATTCTTCAATGGCATGTTCTCAAACTGCAGCTCATTTTCTCCCAGGAGCTCTGTTTTACTTTTATTTGATGAATACAGCCTTGTTTCTTGTGTGTGTATAGTATGATGTACTCACCCAATATACTTGACCAGCTGCTGTCTGAGTGTCTTAGTGGGGGAGACCATGCTCTGCACATTCGTGCTCTGCACCTTCGTGCTCTGAACCTTCGTGCTCTGCACCTTCGTGCTCTGAACCTTCGGGCTCTGCACCTTCGTGCTCTGAACATTCGGGCTCTGCACATTCGGACTCTGCTCTTCAGGAGCTGGTGCGACCCGATTTCTTTTCTGTTGGAGTATACAAATAATCTGGTTAAATCACGCAAAGACAATCAACTCATAAATGTCTGGTTCATTTTGAGTGCTGCACTTTGTGTCAAACATACGTACCCTGCAACAGTGCCACCACTGAAGCTTCTGAGCCTTTTTTGACTCGGTGGTTTTGTCGTTTTGTGAGGTGACGACACTGGTGACAAAGAGAAACACTTTTATCTTATTGTGAACTTAATGTATTACAGGAGAGAAAACACAAATAGATAAATCAGCCTGAAGTGACTGTCTGGTAAAGGTAAAATACAGTGTTGTATTAACACTAGGAGAACTCATGCCCAAAACTCATGCAATTGTCTAAGGCCCTGAATGTGCTAGCAAACAAAAAGATGAGTAAGAATAAAGAAATGTAGACAAGAGGAGTGTCTTACCTTTGCTTTTCCTTTTGGTGGTGGAAACAAAAAATTGACAATTAGGATAAACAATGTCAAACATCTTTGGTGACATTTACAACTTGCAAGTCCAAATATAATTCCTACAAACTACTAAAATTAGTTTAATATAAAGCTGTGACACATTCCAACACACATACCAGGGGGCGACCGAAGAGTCGATACCTCCACAGTGTCCCTTCATCCTTCTTGTTGGTGGCAGCATCAGGAGTATCAAGGACAGAGACACTGGTGAAGAAGAGAAACACATTTGTTGTTTTGTGAACTCATGCTCAGAAGAAATCATAAACAATTTACAGGGACCATTTTAAGAAATCAATCACTCTCTAGTCGGTGAATTCAGCCAGGGGCGTAGCACAAAATTCGGGGCCCTGTAGAAAGGCATTTTTTATTCATTTTAGCATATTTTGGGTATTCTGGGTAGTCCCCTTTTGCCCCCCAGTCCGACACCAATGGATTCAGCATTGTACTAACTAAAACCGGTTTGAAGTCTTTCAAGTTGAGTCCAACTCAAATCTCAAGACTCTCACAGTCTTAAAGACGAGTCCAAGGCAAGTCTAAGGTCCTTATAAGCACATTTGCAGTCATAATGCAGGTCTCTTAGGTATGTGAATGCAACAACACGATGGCTGTGCTAATAGTGTTTTTATATAGCTGAGACCACCTACATTCAGTGCATTTTGGTGAGATTTTATTAAATAAACTTTATTATTGTTCCTTTACCAACAATGTATTATCATTCTTTGTTCAATATTTAAAAGAAAACTGCATCAATGATGATCTTGAATACTTTCAACAAGATCTTTATTTTGGCCTGTTCAGCAATGTTCAAGCCCACTGGTTTATAGGACTAATAAACACACAATGTGTGTAGCTACAAAATCTGCCATCTGCAATACTTATTTAGTGTTATTGCTGCAAAATTTACAACTGAGTCACTCGTCATGTCTGACAGGAGACCAGATCAGCTGTCCAGTCTCAGGTGTACAGCTCTGGTGCTAACAGGACCAGGATAGAGGTGTGTGTCTTTTGACATTGTGCACACACACACACACACACACACACACACACACACGGTTTTCTCTCAGCACTCTGTGTGAAATTATCCAACAAACTGAACAAGGAAGCTAATCAACCTGACAATGGATATGAAGTAATAGTCAGGGCAACACTGTTATTACATTTCCTTACCTTCTCTGAGAGCCACTTGTCTGTGCATCTACAACAGTTGTTGATTTCTGTAAATATTAAAGAAGAATAAACAAGATGAAAATTGATGGAAACATAATGTATCTACACAGCTGATATAAACTGACTTCACAGAAAGTATCTCACTGTGAACTTTAAAGTTGAAGTAAGGTCAAGGTCAGATTAACAGCAGACAAATGATAGAAAATGTGCAGTACATCTAGAAAACAAACCTTTTTACAACAGGAAAACAAACGGAAACAAAACATCTTTGAAAGAAACATCTTTGTAATTCTTAACTCTGAAGTTAAAATAGACTGACACTGACAGTAAACTGTTAACATCTGGCAAGGTTTGGTCAAAATCTGGTCAAAACAATTCTATGACAGATAACAATTCTAGAGATTAGTTCTAAAATACCATTCTAAAGAACTGTTCTATAGATCAGTTCTATAATATATGATGTCATGTTACATGTTTGTGTGTAAATATGGTGTGTGTGTGACCCAAACTACATATAGGTCAAATTCAAATCAAAACAAAGAGAAACAAGTTGATGTATCTATAGGAACACCAATTACAACCTGCTGCATTGAGCACTTATAAAACCAAAAATAAATGCTACATAATAAATTAGTACATGTAGTAATGCATTTGGAATAATAATAATAATAATAATAATAATAATAATAATAATAATAATAATAATAATAATAATAATAATAATAATAATAATAATAAGTTAATGTTTGAGATCATTTCACAGTTTGTGCATTGTAATTTTCTGATGGGGCAAAATGAATCACATTTTTCTCAAGTACCTAGCTATTCCTTACAGAGGTCAAACATATATTAAAGTCCTTTACTTGAAGTTACATTAATTAAATGTTGAATAATAGGGGACAGAAAGACACTCACCACATACACACCAGAGGTAATAAGTCAGCGGCCTGTAAGCAGGACTGGCTTCAGCCTCTGTTACAGCATCTGTCTTCAGAAGCAGCTGTCTTATCAGCAGCAGAGGACAGCTAGGAGGAGGAACGGGGAATAACAGGAATCAAATGAAAATATATGGGTTACTTGCTCAGGCTGTATTTACCATGTCATTATGCAGATAGAAACAACCTTGCATTATATAAGTCAAAAGCACACATAATCCATTTATTTGCCGAAGAAAGCCACTAATTTGTCAAATGTGAAATGTGTCATGTGGTGAGTTAGTGAGCTAGCAATTAACTCATGGGGAAATGGCACTTTGAAAGTTCAAGCCGACAATGTGGGCCGTGTTACTAAAAGTGAACAACAAATTTATTTTACAATAAAGAATTAATAGAAACAAATAAATTAACACATTATTGAATAAGTTAATTCAACTCAATTAGCATCCTCAATCAAGCTACATTACACATGGTAACAGCTAGCCCAACTAGCAAAACTAAAGGTGTTAAGTTATAAACTGTGTAGCTACTTTTCTTTAGGCTACTATCTGCTGGTTAACTGAAATCTCGTAAAAAATATAAAATATATTTACTCCAGTAATATGATGAAAACTTAACGTTAGTCATTTGGCCCGGACAGCAGTGCAGTAGTGTGGGCTGCACATGTGATGGTAGAATGCACTGTGTATGCAGAGGGTTGTAATTTTACTGAATACCTATTTAATGAAATGCTGCCCAATTAATTAGGTATACTTCAACATGCCTTAAGACGTAGTAGGACTGCTTTTTTATGTGTATTTTTCACCAAAATAAGTTTACTATTAAAAGGTACAACTTGTATAGGCCTATCGAAATTGCGCAAAACAATTCCCAAGCTTAACTTCCCTTGGAAATGTGCCAACCAAAATTACAACGAACAAGCAATGCAGCAGTGGAGCAGGAAGCTTGATCTCCACCTGCAGTGGATGTTTCATCTTAGTTGTTTCTGGGAAATATGAAGGTATGCTATCACTGTAATCCTTGTGGCAGCACGTGCAATTAAACAACCCGACATTAACCTATCTATCTAGCTACTGATTTGGATTCTAAGTAGCATGTTCATTTACTGTAGCATGTTCCAGTGCACTGGCAGCTGTTGTTTGTTTCTCCAACACATTCAAAATGGCTGTGTGTGTGCTGCAGGAATGGCGCTGGCTGGCAGTGATAGGGCTGACGGGGGCCACTACAATGCCTGTCTCCCTCCCTGCTGTTCCACCCAGGAGCCTAAACTACTAATGGCCCCCTAATGTATAAATACCATTCTGGAGGCATTAGTCACACTTTTTCTCTTTCTCTGACACACACACACACACGTATGCACACTCACACTCAGAGAGGCAGGTCTATAAGGCATTAGTCACAGTGGCAGCCCTTCCTATGGTTGGATTGCAGTTGAGGGCCAAGGCCAGGGGCTGAGGGTCTAAATTCTCCTGCACAAACAATGCATGTCAAAGAGGCCCATCAGAGGCATTCTTTTAGGACGGGAAGATGTTGTTTAGAGCACAAAGAGAGGGCAGCAGGACCGTGCCAGAGACTGGTGAGGATAAAGATGTGTGTATCGAGAAGCGCAGGTTGGTATTGTAATGTGTGTGTTTTTTTCCGTGAGTGCATGCATGCCGTTCTGTTGAATAAATGTCCAGTGAATAAAGCAGCGCTGACAGTTTTGCATGTATAGAATAGAACTGGAAAACATGTTTACTTTGAAGCTGTGTGTGGATGCAGGACGGCGTCTTTTTTCTTTTTATTTCTGATGTTGTGAAGCAGGGGAAGACAAAAGCTTCTCCAATACCCGGGGATTTGTTGACAGCTAAATATCTTCATTCTAACATGAGGCATTACAGATGCAAATTGCTATTTAGCTGCATGTTGGCAAGAACAGCGAAGATCATTAATTTGTATTTAAAGCATCATTTATCACAGCTATATGAAGACTGTATGAGCAGTCATTAATCACTGTATGTTGAGTAAAACTCTTGTGTACGAAAATGAAAATGTGTGTATGCTTTTTTCGTGTGTGTGTGTGTGTGTGTGTGTGTGTGTGTGTGTGTGTGTGTGTGTGTGTGTGTGTGTGTGTGTGTGTGTGTGTGTGTGTGTGTGTGTGTGTGTGTGTGTGAGGCTGTGTGTGGGGTGCATGAGTGTGACCTTACCCTAACATTCTGACATTTTCCCACACACATCAAGGAAGCTATGAGCTGACAACCAAAAGCACTTTGATAAAGTCATTATCTTCCTCCTTCCACCACGTACCTGATCAATCAAATGTTCTTCACAGCCAGCTGAGGCACAGATTTCTAATTGATAAAGGAGTAGCAGGGGCCCTAAGAAAAGATAGTCAATTTTGGTGGGAAACATTAAATTAGACGTGTGCAGGAGCCTCTGGCATACTGTGATATATACTGTAAGTATATACATATATACATATATGATTAATCAACTCACCAGTGTCTTGCTGACTCTGCTAGCCTGGCTGGTCCAGGTTTTCAACACAGTGGAAAAAGTGAAGATAGCTATCAGCTACAACCTATGGTTACTATCCCAACTACGTGGACAAGCAAGATCTCTGCGTCCATCTACATCTCTACATCAGTAGGGGCGTGGAGAAAATTGAACACCGTCTTCTCTGCTGGGTGTTCTGCTGGCCTGTGTTCAGGCGTCGGATGGTGAGCTGGGTGGCCTCTGCCGGTTTCCAGTAGGATGTTGGGAGCTGTGGTGTCCTTTCGCCGAGATTTGGCTGGATCCTGGAGTGCCACCAGCACCATTCAACTGGTTGACCGGTGTGCCGATCTGACGACCACATTCTGCTTTATGATGAATCATGCACAAGTTTAAAGAGCTGATGGAATTTCAATGTAAATTCAATTAATTGATTGATTGTTTGATTGATATGATAGACATATATAAACATTTAACAACTCCTTTGATGCTAACAATCCCAGGAAAGTCTTACATTTGCTTAAACTAACAGATGGTCCTGGGTCAAAAGGCCGTCATGCAGCTGCTAAAGTACAAACCCATATTTAAGTCTATTTAACAATTAGTGAACCTCACAGCATGGGACATGGAGATCATTACTGGAGCATCAATCAGACCCCTGAAATCAACCGTGGCCATGCAACTGTTACTGAGCCGTGACCACTCTGTGCCTGTGAACTTATAACAGGGGCTGTAAAACACATAAGGAGGCTTTATTCACCTTTTTTTTTTTTAAGTTACATAGTATTCTCCTATCACATTGCTTTAACCAACCTATTTTAGAGTGCAAACAATTTAACAGTCTGGTTTATGTAGACACTTTTCTGGTCTATTTTCAGCCAGAATCTGATTACAAGCCAAGACCAAACTGAGAGCCTTGGAGAACATTGATACCTTGTTTTCATCAAAAACTTGTGTATGGTTTGGCGCGTTTGTATTCGTGTAGGCTGTTATGTGACTGACCAGGAATGTGTGTGTGTGTGTGTGTGTGTGTGTGTGTGTGTGTGTGTGTGTGTGTGTGTGTGTGTGTGTGTGTGTGTGTGTGTGTGTGTGTGTGTGTGTGTGTGTGTTAAAATAACAGTGTTTCTCTTAAGTGGCTGGAAACTCTAACGAGCTAGCAGCATTTGGAGGGGGATTCCATTAAAAAACACCTCACCAGGGCTTTCCTCGACATCCTTTTACTCCACCAGCGCGGGCACCCACGCTCGTACACGCTAATGGACAGTGACATGCATACACACAGAGAGAGTGAGGCATGCTAATTTCTGCCTCTCTTGGACAATGATAAAACCCTGCAGGAAGTCAGCAGGTTGTTTGGATTCATTGGTGTTATTAAGACATCAAATAGCTGGAGTGTAGGAGTGCGTCTGCACAGAGCTTCACTACTTCACTACTTCAGTACAACACACACCTGACACATTCTCTCAGCTGTACAGCTGCTACATAGTGAAGCTTTTCCAAGTACAGTGATGAATCAGTGTCTGTACTTTAAATACTACATAAATGTCTCCCTGTCTCACCATTATTAATCCCTCCTCCCTCTCATTCGATTCATATTTTACTCTTGATTTCATTACTGTCCAGCTGATGTGGTTGTAATGTTTTATACCGTTGCTAAATTGCTGGGGAGAGTGGAGCAGTGCTCCCAAACAATGAGGCACACTTTCCAATGATTTAGATGTTTAGGTGTTTACCAGGTAAAGACCCCAGAGAGAATACAGACTGGAAACTTAAACCAGGAACCCGGTTTAACGAGAAAGGGAAAAAAAGACTTTGCAATTCGATTTCACATCACGGCAAAAGAAAAGTTGGCCTTAAAGAGTGTATGGAAACCACCAGAGGTAGTGGAACACAAAAGCGTCCAATCTTGCACGGTAGGAGACGACAAGAAGGTAGCATTTTGGTGATTTTCATTCCAAACGTGGGATTTTAGATACACAGAAAGATTGGCATCCACTGCTCGTTCTGGACTGAAATATATTGAAGCTGAAGTGCAACATCTCAGCACTAATACTTTCCATAATGTCACACATTCAGAAAGCACACTGGCTGATCTCGGGTGGCAGGATGAACTGTGTCATGGAATATCATGGATCGTTTGGCAGTTGATGTCACGTGTAACTAGACAAAAGAAACATTTTTCTTGCCTGTTATTTGATGCAAGAAAGAAAGAGGTTCTGTCTCATCCACTAGGATTTGATGATTATGGCTCTTAGTTATTAACTGACAGTTTTGGACTGAATCTGCCTGTAACTGATTTTTCAGTCATATTTAATGCCTTTAAATGAGATTGTTATGCCCACAATTCCACCAAATTACAATGTCTCAGACAAATTTAGTAACTAGCTGCTGAACGTAGTGAAGCATTTAGCAGCTAAAGAGTCATATGTCCCTCAGGAGTTGAAGGGGACCAAACGAGAGGTAAAAACAGAGTGAATATTGGACTTGTATTCTCCAGTTGACCAGAAACACAACCAAAATTGATATTGATGTTGCTACGTGTCTGATTATAGGCAACTGTTTGCTAACACGTTAGCCATATCAACTTTATAATGTGATAACATATCAATGTTGTTTTCATAGCTTATTGCGCTGCCCCAAAGTGGCCAAAAACTCAATTACAAGAAAGTTTAAAGAATTATTTTATTAATATTGTCAATTGTTTTTATCAGTTGTTTCCGTGCTTCCAGGCTGGATGGGAAACATGAAACAGGATTTATACACACTTGAAGCATGTGGTTTAAAAAACACTATTCCCAGCTTCCGAGTCACAGGTACAACTAATGACTGATTCTACAAATACAGTATAATGCCCAAGACATTACACAAGGTTCATTATAAGTCAGACAGAGGCAGGTGTTTCCAGGTTTTACAGACTGCTGTCCATGAAGCTGTTCAGTAAAATCATGTTTTCAATGCCCAATTTTTTATGAAATTGTCAATACTGGCTGTGTATATATAATTTGTCTAAACTTAACCTAACTTACTAATGAATTGGAAAAGAAAGAATATGTGGTGATAGGCAAGACACACCTGTTGGATCTTGCAACGTCCACATCTGAGAACTAGCCCAGTCTAAATCTCCACTCCATTACACTATTACACCGTTACCATGGTACCACGATACCACCAAAGACGACAACCTCATCAATCTTCTGCTGTCTTTGAACAAACACACACACACACACACACACACACACACACACACACACACACACACACACACACACTGAAAGCAACTAACAGGCCTTTCTCCACTGCACTCCTGCAGGGAGTTTATTATTCTTTCTCCTGTGACATGTTATGTGCTCTTTTATCTTGAATAATGCATGAAGCCTTTTTGAAATCCAGTTATACATTTGGCACCAACACTCAGTTTATTTGGCTTTACTTTTAGATGTTGAGGTGCCCCACACGTTATAAAGTCTGTCAAACCTCAAACCCCTGCTCTATTTCTTTCTCTGCCTCCCTTCTCAATCATGACACACACACACAATTTACAGAACTTTCTTCGGTTGACTTTGTGCAGCAGGCCCCATTTCTGCAGCCAGTCTGGTCCCTGCTTTAGCATGTATAACTATTATTTCTTACAGTATCCTACTTAGGAGAGTCCAAGCCTGTGACTGGGGTATTTCCTTCCCTTGTGTATTGTAATGGTGTTGGGGCGATAATGTAAAGTGTTAGCAGCGGGCCGTGTCACTGGCTGCTGTTTTGAGGCCTCTGTGTTCTCTCAGGCCTCTCGTTTCCCAGCTCCTCTCCCCTGAAGCACTGTGGGTGTGTTTAGAGCATGCCCAGCAGGCCACCCTCAATCACAAAGCCCTCTTCTTCCACAGTCCGAGACTGCCAGCTGGTGAGAGTGTCCAGTGTAAGCGTGTGTTTGAGAGAAACAGAAAATGTCTGACTTAAAACGACTTTATCTACTACTCCCTGAGCAGCTGACATAACCAGAGAGGAGGCGAATGAAAGAAACAGACTTGGAGAGAGATGTGTAGGACTTGGATCTCAATGGTGGAATAAATCAACAAGCTGGACTCATTAGACCCAGCGCTGCAGCTTTTTTATCTCCCCAGCAGGCAAGCAAGGCTGATAAAGCTCCTCCACTCAGTAGCAGCTGCACGAAAGAGAAAAGAGAACATAAAACACAAAGAAAGAATAAAGTGCTGGCTTTGGGGTTTCAGGAATCCAAATTAACTGTGGGTCAAGTCATGTGAGAGCCTTGCACAGAAAGCAAGAAAACGGAGCGGATGAACTACATCACCTTTCTGGAGCAGTGGGCATATCAACCAATCCCATGGGAACTCACATGGTCCCGATGACCTGCCCACCATGAAAGCCATTATCAAAGTATGCAAGTTCTCAAGCAGAAGAGCAGTAATAAGATAAAAGATGCAGTATAGTGAAAATGAAAATGAAGGACACAGTTTTCTGTTTTCTTGAGGCCAAATAGAAATGCTGCACACCCATGGACCTGGCTCAGCTGTATTCTTTGAAGGAGGCAATGACAAGTGGTTGATGAGCATCACCCTCCGATCTAATCCAAGTCCTCAAACCACCAAGAGTGATGCATCTGTCAGCTGTGATCGTCCTTAATGTCTCACAGTCCAAAAACAAAAAAAGAGTCCACTTCCTTCCTCCCAGGCGTTGTGCAGCAGCCAGGTTTCAGAAGAAAGACATTCTGGTGCTCATCACACAGCCCCATGAATATTCACAATAGTACTGGAATGCTGCGGAGGCTAAGAGCTGCTTGAGATGTGGCTGTGGCCAAACTGACAGCAAAAGACACATTTACTGATGCTACAATGTCCAAAAACAATCAGAAGACTTCCTCCGGGGCTGTTAAAACAGCTGGTCATGCGGCCATGTGGGTTAATACTGTAAAGGACTCGAGAGGGAGTGGACCCCAATCCTCTGGCCCGTCACCAAACTCTGGTCTTCTCTAAATAATTTGCCTTTTTACCTAAAATTGTATCGGTTTAAATCATATTAATACAAAAGGAAAACCAAAAGCAGTGTGATACAACTTAAAATGTCTTAGTCTTCTCATTTTCTATACAATTGTTAACTAGTGTCCTTGTGAAGGGTTTTATAGGCAGTACACTTTTCCCTTTTTTTTGTTTGTTTCATTAATATCTGTTGAATTCTCATAAATCTATTCAACAATGTTCACCAACTGCCTTAATGTATGGGGGTCCACTTTGCCCAGGGTATCGATCCTGGTGTTCCATATTTTCGTGTATACACATATTTTATTGTCAGGTTAAATACACGACATGTCATTGCTTGATCATCACTTTCAAAACTACCCATACACTACATCATCCCAACATGTAGCCACCCAAAATACATGAGCATGTTCTTACTAACTCTTGGTGGTATTTAGAAAGCAGATGGTTTGGGGTTTAATTGCTTTGGATTTGAGATATCTGTGAGATATTTTCCTACACAATGGTGCAATAAAGGGAAATGGGATTTAATTCGTGGTGCTCAAAGTATTCAAAAACTACTTTTAAAATATTCAACAATAACATGTATTTTCAGAATGAGGTCCCAGGGTTAGGGTTAGGGTAAGTTTTAGGAGACAGGGCTGGCCAAATAAAACCAAAACTATCGGCATGGCTACACCAATACAAATAAGTGAGAATACTTTCATTTTATTTTTGCCTTATCTTCAAATATATATCATAACCAGACAGACATTTGGAGTCAAGCTGCATAAATGCCCTGAACACATGTTCCATATGGATCAGTCCCCACATTCTGTTAAAGCTGGTTGTTGTGGTCGGCCAAACTGCATACTGGATCTTTTTTCAAAGACGCTCACGCTGATCTCTGCTATTAAAGCAGACACTTGCAGCGCTATTTTGGGAGTAGGCCTGGGGGCCACAATAACAGTGTTGTATTGTTGTGGATGGAGTTTGAAATTAAACAAGCCACTTTTGAGCTTCACTGAAACAATTTCAGTGGAACAAGGAGGGGCTGACTTAATGAGGTGGATTTGGGTGGATAATAATAGGAACAATATGAATTCAGAACACATACTGCACTTGCTGAACAGTGTAATCATAGGCCTTTTGACTCAGGAGGCACACGGAAGCACTTCAGAGAGGAGCTTGCTTGGCTACGGTTTCAGTTTTCATTCCCCAAAACCATGATTATTCTTTTGAATTTCACCCCATCAAAACTGCACTCAGACCTCAAGGCACCACAGCAATCCTCCGGGTCTATGATTTGCATTTTCAGGATTTATGGGGAACATGTTTGAAGATCTCCAGATCAAATGTAATATTTGAACAATGACCTATCCCCCCAGCTCCATTAAAATAATATAAATAATTACATAAGCATTAACAGTTCTAATGACATATTGAGATATGATGAGAGAAGCAAAGCAAAATATTGGGTTGTTTTTACCTTCGGTATTAAGCCAATGAGGAGGAAGGGAAGAAAGTCAAGGGCATTTTCATCCACAACTTCACACATGTAAGTACATGAAGGATGGTTTTATTTCCTGTTTATACACTAAATGGATCCATTTTGTTACCACATAATCCCAATTGCTGCAAATGTAATTGTTTGGAGAAATGCTAAATGGACACATTAACGATTGGCAATCACGATTACTAATGGTGTTAGTATTAGTTTGTAGAATGGAGTGTGTCCATCCTTAGCCTAACAAGCTATATGTAACTGTTAGTGACCACAGTCTGTTCTTTTGAGAGGCAGAGTGACTTATTGGCCTTTCTCCTGTTTGCCTTTGCCTGTCCAGGTTTGTGTTGGCAATGTGGTGACTGAAGAGAAACATAATCGGGGCCCAGGGTGCTGCTCTGTGCCCTTCATTCATCCATCACATCAAGGGCTTTGTGAACGCAGAGCTTCTACAAGCAATTAATGCCACTGAGCTCCAGCCCTGCTCAATGTAAAAGTTGCCTTGAGGCACAGACCATAGAGGTCACAAAGCACTTCCTATACGTCACCTCAACCTTGTAGTGTAAACAACACACAGGCATCAAAGCAGTGTCAAATCAAGATGAAAACGTTCTTATTAAGTTCATAAACCCCCTGGAGCAATTTCCTCATCATAATGTGTCCAGTTCAGCAGCTGATTGCACAAAAGCCTTGATTTTCTTCATAGAGCTGAGAAATGTCTTGTGTCCTCAGCAGAGGTGAGGAGTAGTTCAAACAAAGATTTTCTGAGTTCAAGGCAAATCCCATTTCATCTTTTTAAACAGACAATCTTACAAAAGTATTTGACCAGAGACATTAAGATTAATAAAAGGCTGGCAGTATGTTTCCTGTGTGGAATAGAAGACTTTACACATTGTTCTCGCACTTTTCACCAACTACATTGATAGGGAAAGGTAGTAGCTCAGAGTAGCAGTTCAGGCCAAGCAAAGTGTTTTCCTTGGCTCCAGTCAGAATGGGTAACATATACCAAAGTATGCTCCCAGGATATACCATGACATATTGTACTGTACTTTACATTACAAACATAAACATGTTTTAAAGGCTAAATCAAACAAAAGTTTTCTTCTGTTGCTTAGAGGTTAGCATTCACTTAGAAGTGCAGGGAGGATATTTAGTGGGCACAAAAACACACACATAAATGCAAACATATTTTCATCCAACTGACAAAGACCTTCACTCAATCATGTTCCACCTTTTGTGAAAGCTTTTCATGCCTGTTGCCGTCAAGGCACTTCAAACTAACAACCTCCATGGGGAACTGCATTTCAAGTTGAATCTGAGGCAGCGTCTGAGGGCATGTGCAAAGTAAGAAGATGATAGCAGAAAAAAGTGTAAAGGCCAGATTCAGCATCTATAGTATTAAGCAGGCATCTCTTCACCTCATGGTTCTAGAACTCCAGTGTGGTGTGGCTCTGGGCCACTGGGCTAGAAAGAGAGATGAGATAATCTGGCAATGGTGGAGGTCCACTGTGGAGAGTGTATTGTCTGTGATGAAGCTAATAAAGTCCAGCCATGCTGTCTGATCCCTGATATTTGGCCTAGGTCCAGACCGGGCATACTGCTTTTGTCTCTCCACTTATCGCCTCCTCTCCGCCCCCTCCGAACTGTGACAGGAGGGCTTCCAGGAGCAGCTTTGATCAGTGTCTGCCTGTCATTCAGCATTAGTCACCCCAGGAGCGAAGAGTCCTCTCTGGGCCTGGGATGGACCAGAGAAGGGTTCAATCCTGAATGGAATGGCCCATGGCTGTGTAACAATCAGCTCTGTGTGGCACAGCAGGCGTCTAGGTGTTAGCAGACACTCTGGTGTGTGCCACATGTCTCACCCCTGACACTGTCATGACCCAATCTGCACTACTCGTACAGCTTTATCTCCCTAATATGGCCCCACAACTCTATTAAAAAAGGATGTGTTGGTAAGTTTTCCAGTAATGATTTTTCCAGGGCAAAACCCCTTAAAATAGTGAGGGCAACCAGTTATACTCATTATATCCAGAAGGCAAAAAAAAAACATACAGCTTCATAGTGTTTTAATTCCAACAAATTCACTTATTTCCTATTACTTTTGGGGCAAAATATTTATCTAGACTCTCTAGACTTATTTAGCTGCCAAGCATGACATCAGAAGTCTCCTATTCAAATCTATCATCTGTGTCTACCTCATGTCTGAGGTACTTCAGGTAGAGGGGAGTACAGGAGGCGGAGTGTGCATTTGAGTTTTCAGGCATGCAGATTTTAGACGTCACCACAACTGTTTTTTTCTTTGTTTACCATGCTTTTCAGTTGAATAAGAGGATTGTGGAGTCAGTGTGATGGACTGAGAGAGACATAATGTGAAGAACTCATGGTCCATGGCCTTGGAAGCAGTCACAAGTGCACACATAGACACAAACGCACATGCACACACTCAGTATATACACATGCGCTGTAACATCTGACACCGCTCCCCTGCTGCTCCCACCGTGTCAGGAGGGGAAGTCCATTCGTTTCAGGAAAAAATCCTTGTGAATCAGAAAGACTCTGAAGCAGGACTGAGGTTTCAGTTTACATCGAGATGGATGTTAACGTTAATGTGTCCGCTACATCCGAAACCATTCATAAATAATATTTAGATTTTATACGCAAAGGCAATGATAAGGTGGACTGGGACCATCGATCATGAGGCGATGTAGGCTCCATTGAACCGTAAAAGTAAGGTATAACATGAAATTTGCCATTGTTCAGTTTGACCACGTGCAAAACTTTAGCAGCCAAATGTCTTATTCTACACAAAATACTGCGTTCCATTGCGTGGCTTTCTACAACTCAGTCACACAACTAGCAGACATACTGTATATCACAACCCTATTAGCATTTCCTGTTCACAAACCAAAACTTGAGCTTCATCCAGAGGCAATTTATCATTGATATTGATGTTTTTGTATGGACACACACACACACACACACACACACAGACACACACACACACACACACACACACACACACACAGTAGAGTAAGAATGGGAGAATTGCTGTAGGATTCCAGTTTTGAGGAAGAAAAGGTAAAATAGTCACATGCATAGAAGGATATAAGCCATGGGAAGACTAAGAAAGAGGGAGTGAAAGAAAAAGAAAGTAGCTGACAACCAAAGTAAGGACGGATCATACAGTGTGGACAAGAAAAGAAGTGAAGAAAATAAAGGAGGAGGGATAGTGTTGAGACATTTATTGGTAAGTTGCTAGCAGCAGAGCATTTTCCTTTGGACTATTAAAAAAATCCCTCTAGCTTATTTGAAACAATGAGAGAAAGTGACCATAGGCCTTCAAATAGGAGAACAATAAGACCTATATCTCCCAGAGCACATTGCAAAAAGGAAATACTTCTAAGGTTTAAAACAGAATACAGATTTCAATGGCATGATATAATTAACAAATTCATCTTTTCCCTCTGGCTGTAATGTGGGCATTACTTGTTTGACCAATTTGATTTAAATAACTGCCAGATCAACCCGACAATTAAGAATACATATTTGCTTTCTTCAAATTCCCATGTGCTTACATCAATTGTTTTCCCGCCATTATTTAACAGCATCACAGGACCACAACTCTCCCTACGAACACTTTTTCTAAAACGCCTTGGCGTTCTCCCTAATATGTTGCGGTGCTGGTTCCCTGTGTTAATTAAAAACAATGTTCCGCTCTGTCTTCTAGTCTGATGTCAGAATGGGAGCAATAACGCAGTGAAACCTGAAGGTTTACTTTGTTGAAAACCAGGACGTTATCAACAAAGGGCCTTCACTGATATTAATTGAATCTGCGTTCCTGTGAGATTGGCCACCGCTGCTCTGGGCTTGACCTTACAGCAGGCTTTCTAGGGCTGACAATATTATACATGGCCCTCAGTCTTTCAAACTGTATGTTTATTCTATAGGCTGACCTTTCTGTAACACCACCAGAGACAATAGATCCCATTAGACTCAATGGATGAAATGTTTACTCTTGTATCGATTGCCAGAATCATGAAATTTCAAACTGATTCAACATGACTTGGAAATATAACAATGTGTTTCATTTCAATCTCTATTTTCCTAACTTTCACTAATCAGTCACTTACCACTACCGGGCTTTTCTCTTCCTAAAACTCGCGGACATGACATCACCGGTGCAATGGTCACGTCCAGTTAGAGCCTGGAGAGCAACAAGAGGCCTGAACCCCCACTAATGGGAAATAGATGGTGCAGTTATTACTCTGCAGGAGGATAAATCTATTGGGAAATATCACACACCGCCTCACTGAACGATGGAGACGGACGCAAATTAGAGCAAAGGTCAATCTGACAGGTCCATCAAGCTATGGAAAGACCCTGTCATCATATTCCCAACACATATTACATATCTGCTTTCTTTAGAGAGCCAGAGCTCTGGGATAACAGTTGTTTTTCTTCTGAGGAACCTTAAAGCCATTAGGAAAAAGTCAGCCCAACAGAAACAAACCCCATGTAAATCTCAGCAGGATATTGTACTGAATGTGTGTGGGCATATCTCATCCTGGTAAAACACAATGCATACATGCACAAAATGATCACATCTCACTGAAGGAATATACTCCGTCCAGTCTTCCCGTCTCAGAACTCAAGTTAAAAACACAAGAAATGTGAAGTGAGGAGGAAGTGACAAATAAGTGCCCCTTGATTTGTTTTACAGTTAAAACACTCAAGCTCATTCCCCAAGAGTTTCATCTGTTTTCTGTCAATATTATGAAACCTGCTGCAATTCCCACACCTTAAATAAAACCTCAAATTTCACTTGAATTTTAGAACAAAATGAACTAAAAACAGCGTGGTCTGTCAAGAAGGCCAAACATTCCTATCTTTGTTTGACACAGTCAACTACCAAAGGCGCAGTCACTCAGGCCCCATTGTGAAATCCGAATAATTAAAGGATTTAGCCAATCAATCTCCCAGTGCAATTTCCTCCATCCTGGCTCCAGTCCAATGGGGTTTAAGGGCAGCCTGTGGAGGTGAAGGTCATGGGCCTATGGGACGTGTTCAGGAAGTAGCAGCACACAGCGTAGCCTGTAATGAATATCAAATATCATGGGCGTCAGAGTAAACACAACACCACCAGTCATAGCTCAAATCCCACTCTCTCTAGAATATTCTGCATTCCTGCTAACACTGCAATCTCAGTTACTTCAGTGTTTGAGTGCAGAGCTGCTCGCTTGGTACTGTCTGTAAAATAAGTCTAACTGGAGACTGTATGGTATGAATGGATAACTGACAACCAATGGTGGAAGAAGTATTCAGATCCTTTACTTAAGTAAAAGTACTAATACCACACTGTGAAAATACTGTTACAGTAGTCCTGCATTGAAAATGTTACTTAAAGCTTTAGTGCGTAACTTTTTTGTATTAATGAACACATTTACACAGTTATATTCAAGTCATTGCCAAATCACTATCAGCTCCACACAACTCTCTCTGTATTTCTCAGTACAGGTATGTTCAGAAGATTGTGGCGTCCGGTGACTTTCAGAAACTCGAGTGAAGATCATTATCTTATCTGAAGAGTCCATCATGTCAGTTTTGTTGTCATTACTTAGAATTCCTCATTGGGGCAGCAGAAACTATGCACTATAGCTTTAAGTAAAAGTATGTAAGTATCATCAGGAAATTGTACTTAAAGTGTTAAAATGAATAGTATTCAATGCAGAAAAATACCCACATTTTAGAAACTGGATACAATCCAAACAGTTCTGTCAATTAAGTGTTTAATCAGATAATTATTTCAGCTGGATTTGTAGGCCTGTATATTGCTGGGTGGTTTAATTTATAATAAAACATCATATTTTATAAACTACATGTGTTTTATGGGCAAACAAATAATTTGTAAAGTAACTAGTAACTAAATCTGTCAGATTAATGTGGTGGAGTAAAAAGTACAATATTGTCCTCTGAAATGTAGTGGAGTAGAAGTAGAAAGTGGCATGAAAAGAACAGACTCAAGTAAAAGTGCAAGTACGAGTCAAGTCAAATGTGTACTTAAGTACAGTACTTGAGTAAATGTCCTTAGTTACATCCCACTACTGCTGACAAGAAACATGTTTTTGGTATTAGAAAAAGGCTTTCATGGGAGCAATTATAGTTGGCACAGAAACACAACAACATGAATGTGAACCACAAAAAAATAATAAGCTATTAGCTATTAGTCGAGGTACATAGTATGACATTGATTTTTTACCAGTGAATAACATGGCCATTGAGAGATGGAGACACAGAACAAAGGCTGTATGTCAGACCTGGGAAAGGAGATCAATCCTGCAAGTGTTTGAAACACACACGGACACACACAGACATATATTCCATTTAGTTTCCTTAATCACCGATCAGCCCTCCTGTCAAGTGGTTTGAGCCACGCTCAGAGAAAATACTCAGTCAGTCAGTGAGATCTAAAGCACAATGTGTCTCTCTGTACCTCACCACGGGCTGTGAGGACAAACGTGAACCAAAATCAAACGTGAACCAAAATCAGTCGGACGTCAATTAAGCACGGAATAATACTCCTGGTTCGCTGTGGGATGTTTCTTTCCACACGAAAGTCAGGATGTCACATGAGGTGAAAATTGTGAGAAGTCAGGTTGTGTCCTCCAGTTTAAAAGAAGATTTGCTCTGCAAGTCACTCTCAGTTACAACTGAGAAGGGTCTGGTGTCAACCAGGCTAAAAGAAGACCTTCTCAGATTAACGTGACCACCTGTGTGTTCAGGAGTCGTCTATCAAAGGCAAAGAGCCAGAGGAGAAAGAAAACCCCAAAACACAACACTATTTATTGAGACAAATTCAGAGCAGGAAGGGAAATATTTGGTTAGCTCGGCGGCTAACCGTCGGCAGTGTTGGAGCAATCCACGGTTGAAGTTGGGGGGAACAGCCGGCCCTTTGTTTGCGGACAGAATGGTGCACTCCGTGGGGTCACTGCAGGAGGCCCAACATCACAGACACAAGGACACACACACACACACACAGACAACACACACACACACACACACACACTCTCCCTCTCTCGCACACATGCATGCATGCACACACACACACACACACACACACACACACACACACACACACACACACACACACACACACACACACACACACATACATGTTTGCCTGCACATGCATGCACACTCACACAAAAACCATAACATTCCTCTGCTTCTATGAATGTTTTATTAACCATGTGAATGGGTCACAGAGTTACACCCCCTAGCATAACTATAGTCTCCATAGTCACACAAAAACACGCCCCTGCTCATTCTCACACTCACACCTACCTACAAGGCTACTGTCACACTGTCTGAATCTGGCCAAAAAACATGAATCTCCAGGTGAAGGCAGTCTGTGTTTTACTGGACACTGGTATCCTGGTTACTGCTGAAGCAGGGCATTCTTTGCCATAAATAAGCACTGAAGTATTAGTTCATCCAAATCCCCTCCCAAGAGCATTCACTTACCACTAGTGGTCATTTGAGTTGTATTTGCTGTCACCAAGATTTCTGCTTCCACCCAAGTACAATGGAATTTTTTTTTGTGATGGTAACATTCTGCAATGAAGTGTCTCTAGAAATTGTTTCTGGAAAGAGGTGTTGCTGTTGAGTTTTGAAATGCCATTTTTTAATGATGTGAGCACCACAAAAATTTTTCCAAGTTGTAAGATTTTGAGAAGTCTCAAAATGTGGACAAATAAAACAAAACTACCTGCATGTCTACTACAAGAGAAGAATTTGTTTGACATTTTGTGAAATATAGGCTACTCATTTGTTTTCCTTCCAAGATTTAGATGCCATCCAGACGAAGACGTTAGGATGAAAACGCATCCGTCTTCCCTGGATTCGCTTCAAGAAAATTCACGTCCAGATGAATCCATATGTAAATGACTCAACGCGGTACTTCATATGCCAGGCCTGTAGGCGGTGCTGTTATTGCTACAGAAATTAACGGAACGAAGAAGAGCAGACTTCAGTCACTTCCTTTCATAACATGACTGTTAGCTAGTTCTCTTAGCTTAACACATCCATGGACTAGACTTTAATAACTTGCACCACTGCTCGTTATATAAAGGCCACCTAGAAAAAGAATGTAAACTTTGTTTACATTCTATCGGACATGATTGCAGCTAGCAGAGCTAGCGTTAGCGCGCTAACGCTAGCTCTGCTAGCTAACATCGGCAGTCAAACAAACATCAATGATCCGATGTCTTTTTGATAATCTAGCTACACGTTTTTCTTGCAGTAGCCTTTCTACAATAAGCGGTGCTAAAAGTTACTATAATCCGTTCAAGGAGTTGATGAGCAGACAGATTAGCGAGCTAGTTGATAAGTTCTCTACTTCCACTTCATAGTGTATATATGTATGCTTCCACTTTGTAAACACTTTGTTTTGAAGGCGGAGTTTTGAGTCCGAGGTGTGTGGAGATGACATCATCGATACGCACATACGCGGTTTCGCCGTACACACGAAGCCAAACGTGAGCCGGCTTTTTTTTTTTATTCACCCTGGGACCAGGTTTCAAAAAAGTGCGTTTACGGGCAGTGCGTTTACAGGATTCGTGTGGACAGTCGGCCCAAACGGTGCAAAAGATGTGCGTCTGCATCGAAATACGTTTCCGTGTGGATACCACCTTAGATGCAAGGATCAATACCACTCTCATGTCTGTAATCTGTAATATATATATATATATATATATATATATATATATATATATATATATATATATATAATATGAAGCTACAGAGCCAGCAACCACCAGTTAAGCAAAGCGGTTAGCTTAGCATAGCTTAGCGTAAAGTTTAGCTGTGGTTTTACAGAGGGGTTATGTGCTGAACTATTTCTTGGTAAAACCAGTGATTCTTGGATTCTCTGCTAGTTGTGAGACCATAATTGATACATACTAAATCTCCTGTCCCCACACAAAAACATCTATCAGATCCTCACTGCTGAGCTCTGGAACCAGAAAGTATCAACCAAAACCATGCAAAGGTGTTAAACTAGGAGCATTTCCAGAACCAACCATTGGTCCTTGCACCACACGCACGCAGCTTCCCACACACACACACACACACACACACACACACACACACACACACAGGCATGTTCATTCCTCATGCTCCTTCATACCCCCACAGAGAGCAGAACACAACAACTCCTGTTTGCTTTGGATGGCCCTATGAGGGGACCTCCATGTTGAACAAACTATAACACACCGCTGCCCTGTTACACAGCCGAAATAGTCAGATACAGCAGGCTTCATAGTGCAGTGCTGCTGCAGAGATCAATGGGCAGTAGCTACTCACATCACTTACGTATATATCAGTTACGCAACAATCCACATGGCATCCAGCTGGTAGTTTCTGTTTCATGTCTCTTTCAGCTCTATGGTGCACTGATGCATGCTGTGTATCATGGTGGCTGCAGTTCCAGTTATCCTTTGAATGTAATTTCTGATTCTAAAGACCACATTGCTGCATGTCCACACTTGGCCTGAAAGTGTCTTTATGTGGCTGTATTCATCAAATTCATAATGTGTGGGATTATGATCTCAGTGTGAGCCTGACTACTTCCATGTGTGGCTTTAAAGATCCAATAGCAACATAAGCAAATTCCAATTTTTTTGTGCGCTATGACCTGTCACAGTAATACACCCGTGTTTCAGACAGAAACATTAAAGTAATATTGAAATGACACGTGTAACCGTAGCCTCAGATTACACGCCTGGTTGAGATTGAAACATTTACCAGCGGTTTCTCTGTCCTGCTGTTTTTTTTTTTTTATATCTTATTAGATCTAGTCACAGTGATGCTGCTGTCCCCACAGTTGTGATGGAGAGTGGAGCATTATTGTAGATAATGCCCAACATTAATCTCACACTGCCCTACATATTCAGGGTTAGAGGTCAAAGCCATTTCATGTCATCGTCCTCACGCTTGAACTTGTGTTCTCCCCAGGACTATTTATTATGACCCTAATGTCCTGGCTTCAGATATCACTTTAACTCTCCCTTCCTCTCTCTCTGCTCACAGGAATTTTGGTCATAATTTTGAGGTATTTAAGTATAAACTCCTGCATTTTGTTAAATATAGTGACTGGTCTGAGTAACATGCAATGGTCTCCTTGTTTTTTTTCCATGTGTTACTTTAGAGAACCGCAACGAGATACGCCCATGCTGTCATAATGACAAGGTTTTTTTTTAATGGCGTATTAATAACAGAGAATGACAGCTCAATGTTAGGCAATTATTGTTTGGTTTCAAATATTACTTCCAAAGAAAAGCCAGGGGTTTTGTTTTGGAGCGTGGTCATTCCCAAATGCCACTCTGAATTCTTACATTGTTTTTCTAAAGATGACACTTAACCAAGCAGAAAACAGTATTGCATGTATTCAAACAAATAACCACAACAATTAATCATATTTTGTTTTTCAACAGAGTATAACTCTGTATGGGAAAACATTCATGTGTGCTGTGATAAACCCATGCCACTTCAGCCAACTCCTTCATAATGCTCCTCCACTATCACACGCACACGCACGCGCGCGCGCGCACACACACACACACACACACACACACACACACACACACACACTTTTAAACAAATGTCCAGAATAGTCCAGATTTAAGACCTGTCGCTGGTGTGGAACATAGTGAAAAGGAGTATCCTGTGGGGCCCTTGGGGGCCAGAAAAGTACTATGTAGCTTTGTATGTGTGCTCGTGCGTGCATGTGTGTGTGTGTGTGTGTATTGGTAGAGAGTGACCCGAGAGGCCCAGCTAGTTACAGCCTCTCTGCTGGAGACCACCACTTCTACAAAACAAGCATTGTTGGTACAGAGCTCCAGACACCAGAGAAACACACTGGAAACAACTCGTACACACACATACAAAAATAAATACATGCCAGAGAAAAAAAAAAAAAACATGCGTGAGTTTGAAACCGGCAATCCTAGCAGAGATCATGTTCTGTTTGCAATGAATAAAATCCTAGTAAGTCTTTCGGAAGAGTCTCATCTCACAGCTACACCAAAGCCTTTCACTACAAAACTCTCTCTTACACACACAACACACTGTACAAAAGGTGGATAACTGTCACTAACAATAGCCCATGGGTGGTTGGTAGGACTATTATTGTAGGTGTTTCTATGCTTATTATGTGTGACTGAGAGCATGTCAAAAGCAGTTACTGGAAATGGTGAGGTGGAAAAAAACACAGTTTGATGAGTTTCAACAGTGCTATATCTGACCAGTGCTAAACAAATGAGTACTGCACTGAGAAGCTCGGGCTTATTCAACCAACACCTTCTTCATCACACACTGTGCCAAAGCCACTGGATGTCATTACTTCACGAATGCAAAACAACCTAAGGAAGACATCATCATCGTCAACATCATCATCATCATCAAAGAGAGAGGGGGGGGGGGGGGTCAGCATCATGACCTGCACTTCTGGCTGTGCGCTCTGTCGTTGGCTGACAGGCGTATACGTCAGCACCTCTTACCGCTCCAGTATAACCCCCTCAAGCCTCTGGCGGTCACACAGACGCAAGTGTAAAAGTAGCAGCTCCAACTGTTGCCCGGACTAACCGATTCAGTATCCCACACATTCTGACACAGAGAAGGGAGAAGGCTCACCGAGCACGAAGCGGAAAAGTGAGAGGAGAGGTGGGAGATTTACGCACAGCCTTTTTAAGTCTGGATTGTTTTGGCGCGTCTTTATTAAAGTCCACCTTGGATCGTTTTGGACATTTTTTCCTCTTGGATGTTGTATTAATTTCAGCACTTAAATGGCAGCTCTGAGTATAATTTCCTCGCACCTGTTCCTGTTGATGTTAAACTGTTTCCTGGGTGCTGCATCAGTTGGCATCATGAAAGGGAGCTCTGGGAGCGCACAGGACAGTAGCTTCCTCCAGCCCTCGTCGGACCCGTTCTTAGATGATCTGGAGCAGGACATGGTCTCCCAGCACATGTCAAAACTGTACGAGAAATACAACAGGGAAAACCGCCTCAGAGAGGGAAACACCGTCAGGAGTTTCAGAGCCAGCCAAGGTGTGTGAAGACATTGATTAATATGCCTTCAGTGCGCAATCGATAGGTATCGCCTCTTGCAAAATGCAACATTTAGATTTTTTATTATGGAACAAAAAAGCCTGTGCCATTAGTTCACCAGTAATAAAAAAAATAAAAATATGTCAGGAGTAGTCAGAAAGCACCACTGATCCTCTACATGGATGGCTATTAAAAGGAAAGCGCTCAGTGGGGCTGCATTGCTCGGCCAGACACTCTAAATAGGTAGGATTGTTTTGGAACAGTCTGAGAATGCATTTAAATGATTTTGGGACGCTGTGCGTACACTGTGTTTGTAGCAGCAGCTGTGCCCCTTCTGAGCGGAGTCTGATCAATTACCGCAGACAGACGCGCAAGAATGCATGCGATTCCCTGCGAGCAATGCCCAGCTTCAATACAGTGAAACCTCAGCAGCAGTAACGTGCTGCAAAGGGTCATTGTCGTGGCTTCTACGTTCCTGTTGTGACTACAGGACCTGTGTGACTCCAAGTCCTGGAGTCAAGGGGCTCAAAGCACAGTCGTTCCTCTCTGTCTGATGCTGTTTTTATAAACACAACTCATAGACATTTATATCCCTCATAGTTCTCAGATGGCATATCATAACACATGTGTATTTTTACTGCTGAGGCTTAGTGTAATCCAAGGAGAGATGTAAGAGAGTTTTCACAACAATGTAAGATCTGTTAAAACAGTTGATTATGTATTGGTGTCTGGGCAGACAGTGCTGGCTGTATTAGGCTTAAGGGGAAGCTTTAAGAGAAACTGGGGTAAGCATTTCCATATGCAGACTGAATCCGAGGTAATGTATATCTCTTGAGTCAGTCCATACTTCCGCTGAACTCTTATACAATGAACAATAACTCTGCTGTTAAAGTTAATGTTCATCATGAATATGTTGCTCTCTGCTCAACCCCATCCACCCTAACCAGCCAAATCACCAGAGTCTGGTTCCTCTTAAGGGCACCTTCTGAAATCCTACCAAGGCATGCAGCCGCATACCAGCCACACAGCTCAGTCATGTATCAAGAAAAGTTTTTAATAACACTTTTTAAGATTTAAGAGTGCTTTTAGTGTTATTTGATACCAAATATGTAGTTCTTTCTTTCTCTATACTTATTCTGTCCTTCCCTTGAAATAACTGTTTAATAATAGTATAACGTGTACATTTAAATAAGGTTAAATTTCTAGTTGCTATTGTCTAATTATGTCAGCTAAACAGCCAAAGAACAAACATAGAAATCTAATCGTTTTCTGTGTGGATTCATCCTCTATGTCCAGGATCAGTGGGAAATCTTTTAGAAAACATTTTGCTTTTACAAACATCATTCTGTGGATACAAAAAAAAAAGGTTTAATTGCCAGGTTGTTCACCTGCCACCGACTGATTGATTGTCTTTGCAGAGGTTGTTCACCTGCCACTGACTGATTGATTGTCTTTCCAGACTTGTCTAACCACAGGACGCTGTACCGACTAAACCTCACAACCCTCCAGGACTCAGAGGTCATCCTTTCTGCCACATTCCACTTCCTGCTCGATCGGCACCCTCATCAAAAACCCTGGTACTGTAAACGCTTCAAACGCCCAACCTGTCGTTCCTCAGCCGTCCACCCTTCTCCGTCCATCAGCCTGCTCCTTCACTCTGTCTCCTCTGGGTCAGAGGGCAGATCTGGGCCAATGGGGTCACTTCTAGGCAATGTGACCTTCCACCCCCACAGGAGAGGGGTGTGGCAGATGAAAGATGTGACCCAGGTCATAAAGGAGGCATGGAACAAAGGTCATCTCCTGGTGTCAGTGGAATTGGACTTAGGGCAACAGTACCAGAGGAAACCAGAGGGGGCGCTGCCTGGTGGCAGCATGCCCTACCTGTTACTGTATGCTAAAGACCAAGCCTTGGCAGAGCCCAACAGCGTGGCTGCAAGCCTTCAGAGATATGACCCGATCAACGAGGGAGGAGAGCCCTCACATTCCTCCCTCAGACCTAACTCTTCACCAGAGTTGAAAGGGCGCAAGAAAAGGGAAGCAACGTTGCTCTCTGACCCCATTCAGAACAATGAGCTGCCTGAGGTTGACTACATGCCTGATGGGTACAGAAAGGATCACCTTTGGGAGAGCACGTGGTACCTGGCACTCAAACCTAAATTAGGAAGGAAGGAAAAGAAGAGAAAGAGCCAGGAGGAAGGATTGGAGCAAGGTAGAGGAGCGCATGATAAAGAAGAACCTCAGGTTCTCAAAGAAGAAGAAAGAACATCACAACGGCTCAAACCTGATGACTCAAAAGAGAAAAAACCCAAAGACAGTCGCATGCTGACTACCAGCAACGGACGAAAGCACGAGCGGAGAAATGAGGGAAAGGACGGAAAAAAGCACAAGGAGAACACTAACTCTCAGTCGCCTGTTCTGAGTTTTGATGAACAAACGATGCGTAAGGCCAGAAGGAGACAGTGGGGCGACACCCAGCACAGAGGCTGCTCCAGGAGGAACCTCAGAGTGGATTTTGCAGACATTGGCTGGAGCGAGTGGGTCATAGCACCCACGGCCTTTGATGCCTACTACTGCGCTGGCACATGTGGATTCCCAATGCCCAAGGTAGGAGCACAAACATCTAGGTCCCTTTCATTTGGTTCCCAAAAGGCATTACCTATATATAGTAAATACAGTATGTTGTTTTTTTTTCCCTTTATTGATCATGCCCCTCTTCTCCACTCAAACTCTCCCAGGCGGCGAGGCCGTCAAACCACGCCACCATCCAGAGCATAGTCCGTGCCGTTGGGATCGTCCCCGGTGTTCCTGAGCCCTGCTGTGTCCCAGAAAAGATGAGTCCTCTGGCTGTGCTCTACCAGGATGAATCCAGGAACCCAGTGCTCAAGGTCTACCCCAATATGTCCGTCCAGTCCTGCTCCTGCAGATAGGAAGGGGAGGTCAATGAGGACAGAGGACAAAACAGGGTGGATGTGCAGAGAAACAGAAAACAGGACTAAAGGAGACAGAACCCTACCTCTGTTTAAGTGCTTTCTTGATACTGAGAAACAAAGTCACTTTGGCCGTCGTTATTCCTTGAGAAACAAAGGCTGTAGAGAAATCACTTCCATCTCTTTTGTCCTGCGGCAGCAGACATGAAGAGACACATTGTCTGGCATCTGCCTTAGCAAGAGGAACAGAGTCACACATGTAAAGTCAGGGCTCCGCATGTCTAAGAAGCCCAGTTGTTTTGATTCTGTGTTTGAGATAATATTGAGGATTTCATGGACAGGAGCATGTTTCCTTTTATCTCAGAATATAATTACTTTCCAGACAGCTCACAGTGACTTTGTGTTCATGTTTTCTTTGGACACAAAGGCTATAAATAAAAGACTATCAATGTGTCATCGGGCAGCTTACACAGTCACATACAGATGACAGAAACATATTCCTTCATTTTTACATACTGTGTACAGCTGTTCATACTTTCAAACAAATCATACGCCACATTGTAGATACATGCAACGTTAATTTGTTTGCCAGACAGGAAGGTTATTGTACAGTATATTCTTGTTCTGTATATCCTAAAAAGGAACTATCCAACGGATCGTAGAGAGCATCTGGAAATCATTTACACCGACCAACCCCCTCATAACACTTCAAGAATGTTATAATGAAACCAGAAATATTTTTCTATTTTGAATGTGAAACTTGGTTAAAAATAATTTGTCACTGTTACTAGGTTAAGTATTACTATGTTCTAGATGAGATGGTGTACATGTGTATTGTTTAAATTATGAAAAGGTAGCCTTCTATAAATTAGAATAAAAAAGTAATTTAATCCAATGCTCTTGCTGGAATATTATTGTTTCATACACTGTGTTGGTCTTTACTTGGTCATTACTGCATATGTTTTGATCCTTTTTCATCAAAACAAACCAAAAGGGCACCACTGTTCCAAAAAATAACTTTGTACAAAAGCAGGAAGGTTCCACTCAAAGATAGCCATAATTCCCCTAAAGCCCCTTGAACCCATTATTACCCCACACCAAAGGCTCAGATGTCTGTTGTCCAGCAAATAATGTGGCTGATGCAGCTGCCATGGATTAATGGTTGATGGAGGAAGCAGGCATGCACCTATTAGGACGTCAGCCACTTGAACTTCAAAACATGGTGCACTTCCCCTTTTTCTACCCCTCCATTCAAACGCAGTACATTTCCAAGGGCAGGATGTTCTCCTCAGTAGTCTTTTTTTAAACAGATGGTTACAGACAGATTATATAAACCACTTTAACTCAACTGCTAGTCACTTTTAATCATAAGAGGAAGAAGGTGGCCCATGTGGTGCCTAAACAGTGTGACAAACTGACTGTGAGATGACAGAGGGAGCCTTTTGTTTATTAAATCATTACTCTGTGGTTGTTCTGCCTTGAGCCTGGAAAAAGTTGGCACAGAGTACCACATCTGTTTGCAACAACATAATGCTCTGAAGTTCAAGACCGGACAGTCATTTTGTCTCAAAGACAGAGACGTAACCAAGTGGGGGGAAAAGGACCAAAATATTGAGCCCTTATACTGTTTATTGTAGTTGAGAGTAATGCTATGAGTCTTTTGGCTTGCACTTGTGCATGGAGTCACCTGCATCTCTAAAAAGAAATGGTGCCACGCTTCTGTCTGGATTGCTTTGTCCATTAGATATACGGAGACTATTAAAAGTATTCACCCTCTTGTTGTTATGTCTTGTATTGTCAGCAAAGATGGTTTAATGTGGTTGTTTTTTTTTACACTGAACAGAAGAAGACCTTTTTTTAAAATTATTTTTTGGGGCATTTTCAGCCTTTATACTTAACAGGACAGCTGAAGACACGAAAGGGGAGAGAGAGGAGGAATGACATGCAGCAAAGGGCCGCAGGTCAGAGTCGAACCCGGGCACGCTGCATTGAGTAAACCTCTGTATATGGGCGCCCGCCCTGCCAACTGAGCTAACCGGGCACCCAGAAGAAGACCCTTTAATGTTAAAGTGAAAACAGATCTCTACGAATATGACATCAACTCAACAAAACCTTTTCTAAAAGGGGTTGAATATTTTTGCAAACATGTATTTTGTATTTTATATTTGTAATTAATTTAGTCAATGTTCTGCTTTGTATATTAAACCAGTATAGAAAAGGACAGCTTATTATGTTAGACTGGTAATAAAAGGTAAGCATTCACTGACAAAGTGATGCTGTTTTACTGTAACATATGATGATGATGATGATGATGATGATGATGATGATGATGATGATGATGATGATGATGGTGATGATGATGATATAAGCAGTATCACAACCCTAAAGATTAAAGAATTGTAATCCATATTTGAGGATGACAGAGGGACAGACGAGGGGAGACAGAAATCTGTTTCCTCCATTTTAAACAAGTGGAAATATTCAGCAACTACAAACCTTTTTACGAATACACCCTTTATGTTGTCTAACCTCCATTTAAATTATGATAATGACTGTAATTAGGGTTATTATACATAATGTTTACATTAATAGATGTTTTAGCATCAGAGAAGGCGGGCCAAATGTAATGAACACATCCAGGTTCATTTTTTTCCTCATTTCCTGACTGATCCCTTTTACAGTCCGGACCCACAGTCTGCTATTACAAAGTGAACCCCATGTCAACCGCAATCACAGTCACAGCAGAGTACTTACAATGGTCAATTCCAGCCGAGAAAACCACAGTAGTCTAGGCTCGTGTTCAGAGCCCAGTGTGCCTAAAAGCCAAAACCAAACGAGGCAAGCGGGGAACCAAGAACAATATTTGTTTTTCCACATGATGACTGTTCAATTAAAGGAGAGCAATACAGCCATTATTAGACAACAGAGGATTTTCTGTGCCTGGGCTGAAATGGCTCTTTCCTCACATGGTTACTGAGCTCAGAGAACTAATAGTTCTGTTCATTAGGACACAGCTTTAATAGAGTGACACTGTGCCTCTTAATCACCCGTTTAATCATGTGGTCCACTGGGTATTTTATATAAAAATCTTATTTTTCCTTTAGAAAGTGAAATAAATCTACTTTTACCAGTATCCGAATTTTAGAACTTTAGAACTCAGCCAAGGAGTCCATTTTAGTCTGGAAAGAAATATGATTTGGGCTAAAGATAAATGGGCTTTATGAAAGATTATGAACAAGCATAAGTGTATTTGTTCTCATGGTTTTCATGTGTAGGTTTCAGTGTAGGTTTACATATTATCAGCAGTATGAAGAAACTGGAGGATAAACTCTGATACTCAAATAAAAGTAGATAACAGCAGTGTGGGCGGGTTTACATCCCTGCTTACATTACAGAGTGGCTGAACAGGGTCGAGGCATGACTTTCCCATGAACTTCATGCTTTCTTCCCGCCTCATTTACCTGCAACAGAGACGGCTATTTATGTCCATCTGTCGGCAGCCTGACCTGAATGGGACGTGAGCTGCTCGCTATGGGTGGAGAAACATAAAATCCCAAATTCAAAGGCTTATGTGGACTCCATCCAAGTCTGTAGATGAATGATAACCATGAAACTTTTTAAACTTGATTTCATTTTTTTGCGTGGCAGCCTGGACATCTGCCTCTTATTGTTTTCAGCTCCATTTTGTTTTTCAAAATAGCATGCTGAAATGTTTGGTAGTCTCAAATGACATGCAGATATTGTATTGATGCATCTTTTAAACAATAGTTTTGTATCATATTGTCAAGTAGGTACATTGGAGCAGAGTGAGAAAAAATATGTTCATTTCCTCCCATGCACTACTCTTTTTTTCTATTCATTTTTTCCTCCCATGCACTATTCTTTTTTTCCCTCCCATACACTATTCTTTTTTTTCTACAAATAAAACTTGTTATAATTCTCATGAAGCAAACAAAGCAAAATGTTTAGATGTTCTTTATATTGAATCATCTGCAGGGGACAAAAAGAAAAGTTGATCTCAGTCGCAGCCTGTTGGAAATAAATACTCAACACGTCTGTTTCTTTTTCATAATTTTAGATTTCAAAACGAATGTGCAAACACACTCAATCCACATCTTCTTGTACAAATCAGAGCAGAGAAAAGCTGATAAATAAGAGGATTGCGTCGAGATATTTATGACAATCATGAGCTGTCCTCGAGATATCTCCGTCTTTTCCCCCCTCCTGAGTTCCATAAGGCACAACATAATCATCAACCTAACACACAGGGCTAAAGGACAGACAACACACTGCAGTGAGTTCAGCTTACACGTACCTCTATCGTCATCTAGCGGACAGGCTTTGATGGCCGCGCGTGTCCATATTGCTATTTTCTTTACAGCTACCTACATTCACTGTTATACACCAAAGTCTCGTGAATCTGGAGTCCAAACCTGTTAAATACGAGCACCACTTAGGAAATAAATTAAAGTGTTTGTTGTCCCTTCTTGTCTCAGTTATGAGACGTCATGTGTCTGGACAGGTGGTGCCGCTCCCGGAAGTATTCGTGGCAGATCGGGCAGGTGAGTTTCTCCTCCCGCCTCCTCCTCACGTGGGACTCCGCCGCGAACTCCTTCTTGTGATGAGAGCGCATGTGGAAAACGAGGTCGGAGGTCATGCGGAAGGACAGGTTGCATTTGGCGCACCAGTTCTGCACCGACACGCCGAATGAGGTGAAAGTCGGTGGAAGGATCGTGAGAGAAGATGTGGTCTGCAGCTGAACGCCAATGTTCCTGGGCCAGTGCTCCGGTGCGTAATGGAAAGCATTGTTTATTACAACCGGGGAGGGTACAGTCTGTAAGTCACCGCTCAGGATGTTGGATGCCATCAGATTGTTGTATCCCATAACAGTCCTGGGGGTAAAGGCATCGGTCATCTCCTCTATGCGGCTAGAGGGGGCTGTTGAAGCGCTGCTGAGATGCGCCTGTGGGTCAATAGGGGAAGTTCTTTTACTCGGCTTACAGAAAGCGCTTTTCTGCTCGCCCTGACTGTTGGACAGGACCAGAGAAAATGCACTGCTGCTGCTTGAGTACACACCAGAGCTCTCACCTGCCTCCGACCGTGCGTCCATCTCTCTGTCGTGCGTAAAAGCATCATTCTTACATCCCAAATGATCCGGTCTGATCTTATCAGCTTTCAGTTTCCCCGCAGAGGGAGATGCATCTCCTGCTGTCTGGTCGTAGCCCTTAATCAGCGGTGTAATATTGTCATCGTTTGATATATTCGTTTTCTCCAACAGAACCGTTTTCCGCCCTTTGGGATAAAGTGTTTCCTCGTATTTCCTTCTCTTGGGGAAAATCTCTGCGTCCTCGTTGCCGCCAGATTTTTTGTGTTCCAAATCTCTGGCGATGTTGTGGAAATCTGTCACTCGGTGTTGCCTCTTAATTTCCACATGCTTGTGCTCGTAAATCTCGCGGCTCCAGGTGTCAGTCTTTACTTGAGTACACAGGAATCGGCAGTGAGCCAGGAAAGGATACAAATTCTTGAAGGCCTGGTTACATCTTCCACATTTGAACTCTGAAAGACACACAAAAAAAATCACACGATGGGACTATGTACAGATAAATCCATATATACAATTTAAATAAAATTGACATCCTCACAGAAGTCAAACATGATAGTACATCCTGTAATAACATATTCAACCGTGCTGTAGAGGCACACCCTGACCTCTCACTCGCATCACGGAGCTCTGCTCACCTTCACTTGATCCTCTGCTCATGTCTGTGAAGCCCAGTAGGTGAGACAGCTCCTGGTCGTACCACACCAGCAGCTCTTCCTCCTGCCGAATGTCCCGGATGGTCCGCACATACAGCTGACCCGCTTTCAGAAAGGCCTCTGTGTTCTGCTCCTCTCCATTGCGCGCAGCCTGCACGAGCCGCAGCCAGGACAGCACCAGCGCAGAATTACGCATGGCCTCGGGGTCCACCTGTTGACAGGAATCATTGACATTTTACCCGAGCTCTCACATTTTAATTTCTATCTTTCCTACAAGCTTGGAATTCCTAAAAAAGTTAAATTTTTAATCAGCAGGTGGCAATCTTGACACCGCACCAAAGAAAGCAGCTCCATGACAAACACAGCATACAAATATATTCTCTTAAAATAAAGAATAAGGGACATCAAATGTGTAACAAACTAATCTAGTTCAGTGGTCATGAATTCACCAGGCGAGTTATATAATAACTCACTAAAGCAAAGCAGAGATGCCACAAGAGACATACGTTAAAATGATGCCTGACAACTGGGCACAGAATCGTACAACTCACCCTGAACACATAGGATTTGGCTCTCTTGTCGCAGGATTTCAGCGCTATGAAGGCGATAGTGTCGTAGAAAGTGTTTTGGAGCACACATGGACCAAAGCACGTGCCTGCAGGGATGCTGCGCGTAACGACCACACTGGTGTAGAGATCCGCTGGATGCTGGAAGAATTTACTGTCACCGGTCCAGATGGACCGAGGCAGGAAAGTGTGATCCATCGTTGAACTGTAATAAAATACAACTGTTGTTAAAGAGCAGGTGAACAATATCGATGTAAGTTATTTCAAGATGAAGATAAAATCACCAAGCCTACCTATTCTGTAATAGAATTAGACTAAAATCGTGAGAAGTGTTACAACTTATACTGCCTGTAATTATGTTTTAGTCAAACAAAATATACAGGAACAATTGGGGTATATTAAATAAAATATAGGTTGGAGTGACTTGACATGCCGATTTGGATTCAGATGCCCTAAACCCAGTCTGGATTTTCTTGCATGCAATACTGGAAAAATCTATAAATACAACAGTATTTTATGTTATTTCTGCTAAAGATAAGCGTCCCAGTTGTGAAGCAGACGCAGCCGGTGTTGAGGCAAAATGATTTCTAACGCCCTTTGTCTCAGTTTTTCACTCGGTTTCTCCTTTTGTCTCTCCATCTGCCGTGGAGCCAACTGCCTCCTCTGTGCGCAGGATAAGTTCAATGTTGCTTTTTCCTAATTCATCAGCAATATTAACGCATGAAGATTACGTGACTATTGATTTTGTCCCTGTCTGGTCAATACAAATGATCGGATCTTTAGGGTTTTATCTTTAAAGAATGTTGACAGTTGATTGCACAGCATCATAGCAGCATGATCTAGTGTCTGAAAATGACTTCCTGGTAAAAAATAAATAAATAAATAATGACACTTGAGAGAAAGACCGTGTATCCCTGCGGAGAACACCGAGAAGTCTATTGATAGTGTGGCATGTGGACTTACCCGCTGGACATGGAGGAGGACGTTTGTGCCGTGTGGCAGCAAGTTGCAGCAGGTGCAGCGGACCTCGGTAACGATGCCCTCTTGGTGACGAGTTACTTATCCGACTGAATCTTCCTCCGTACTGTCGCCCCTGTCCTCTCCCACTCCCACTTATCCCCTTCGGATAGCGCACTGAAGCGTGGCGCATTGATGTAAACACGTGCGCGCTCACGCACACACGCGCGCACACGCCTTGGATTTGGACCCTTGGCATATTTCCCCTTGTCTGAATTACAATCAGGGAAGAAGAGAGAAACGGGCGATCGTGAGGAAATACAGTGATAATTTAAACAATAATGCATATTATGGAGTCTTTATAATTGGGGTGTTCATCCAATAAAGCATGCATGACTGATGTGGATATATTGTGCACCATATATGAACAAGAGTAACATTTTCACCTATGAAACGATTTCAGTATATTTGTTCCCTGTGTCTTTACTGTGTGTAAATCGTACAATGTGTGCCAGTACACCTACATTTCCTAAAACCATGAGCTTAGAGGACCACGTCCTCTGGAGCAAGACCTCACACCAGCCTGTGCCAGCCAGCAGTTAGTCCGAATTTATTATAATGTGTGCATGGACCTATTCTGACATCTTATTGTCTCCCATAGTTTTAAATTAAAGTCACTCCACTAATTGTAGATATTACGACTACATTCTATAAACGCTATGTGGGATCCGGTTGGGGATCCAGAGAAATGTGTTGGTCACGTTGCTACACGAGTGGGCGAAGTTGTCCTGGCTAATGTGGGCATTTGGAAATTGTAAAATTGGCCACTATTACATGACATGATGCAGGGTGGTCTGGGTTTGCCACCGGGCAAATGCATTATTCATAAACTAAATGTTTATGTCTAATGAGCATTTAATGGATTATTCTGCATCAAAGCTTTGGTTTGGGTAAATGTCCTGCAGGTTATCGAGACAACTTCCTGTAAAAACAAAGCGGGATATAAAAGCCTTTCGGTGGGGTCTCCAACTGTCTGGTTACAGTACAATTACACTTTAGGATGGAAACTGTTTTATTCCACGTCCCAAAACATTTCCTCTAATTTTAGCAGCCTATCACATTACATTGTGTTGGGAAGTTTGATGACAATCTCAGGAACCCTTGGAAACCTTTCAGCGTCACATCCTGTCATTGGTCATTTTGCATTCAGGCCCATAATTGAATTGTCTTTGCAGTTCCCATGTTTTTCATTTGAGGGCGAAATGTCTGAGACAGTGAATGGATGGAACTAAAAACACAAATTCTCCAAATGACCAAATTATTGATTATTCAAAACAAAATGAGGGATTTAAATATGACATTCAATCATATAGGCCTACCATACTAAAACCGACCTGCTTATTTCATTTCAAAATAACTGTAAAGCGAAACATATTGAGGAGAAATGTTGCATCAAAGGATGTGAACATCATTTTAATTATTCATTGATCATGTCTGGACCTCTGATGGTTCGTGAACAAACAAAAAAAATAAGGCCGACTTGTGCGAGGACTTGATGTTTTTCCATTTTCAAATAGTCTGTTATTTGGGGGGTAATCCCACTCTAGACAGTATATTTATCCCACTGAAAAATGTCTGTGTTAAAGTGGAGTTTTGTATCTCTCCTCGGGTGTCGCTCCTCTCCTCCATCCTGTTTTTTTCTCTCAGCTGAAAGAGAAGACTTGGAGAGCCCGGCTTAAACTGAACAATACTCCTGTATGCTGAATGCACTCAACCTAACAGGACGGAACACCGAGGAACAACGCGTTAAACACGCGCACTCGACTCACAAACAGATGCTAGAGAGAAAATGTGAAGGTCTTTAGTTGTCACAGTGTTGGAGTAGTCAACAGTAACCGGGAAAGATGGCGAGGACACAGACTCGCATGTTCCTCGCCTTGGCTTTGCTGGGAATGTTCTTCCTCGATGTCTCGGTGAAAGGAGAGCTGCAGGGCGAGCAACAGGAGGAGGAGGAGAGGTCCTGTCAGGGCGCCTTCGACCTCTATTTTGTCCTGGACAAGTGAGTGTCCGATATTATTTACGGCTTTGTTACTTTCTCATCGCTGCGCATTGCCATGCAACCGCCCAGTTGTTTGGAAACGCGGTGCGCATCCGTCACATTCAGTCTGTTGTTGTAACGGTACTAAAGAAAAGTAACCTACACGTCTGAGCTTGCAAATTCGGAAGTGCAGCTTTCATTAATAGGCTTGTTGTATCAAAAAAATCGGTTCTTGTTTGATGGGATGACTACACGGAGAGCCCGTCCAAAACCATTTTAACCCTCATTGTTTCTCTTTAAGTGTATTTTCGCTCATGTAGCTAGGCTATACTGCATTGTATTTGAAGTATGAATAGTGTTTCGTACATTGGGGCATGCTATTATTTTTCTTTTCGTCCGGTTCAAAGTGGAGAAGCAAACAGTTTGAGCTTTTACCCACGGGATGTGGGAAGGGCGGGCAGGATGGATAGAGTTTCAGGCTGGTGACGCCTGCAGACACAGCTGCAGCCCCACAGCGGTGCTATGTGGCCTTGTGATCCTTTGAACTACTCTTCTCTCCATCTTGCCTTGGCTACTGAATGCCGATTGTATCCTGAACCGACCAGAACCAGAGTCCATTATTTATTGTTTTTCTATATGAGGAGTTCGATTTCTTAAATCTGATTAGGATTAGGTTGATGTTTTATGGAACAAAAACACCAGAAATATATATATTAGCACCTCTTTCTCAGGCATGTTATCACTGGTAAGTAAGTTATTTAAGAATGCTTTATAGATCAGTTTTAAGCCATTTGTAAGAACATTTGAATTGTCAAATGATGGCAATCCCTTTGGATATAGTGTGTATGGCAGCCTAACTTGCTTTGCCTTTTACCTGGCAATAGACAACTCAACCACATACCTTCCAGAAAAAGGGGCTTCAGAATATCTGAACTAAGAGCTATTTATTTTACAATTTTAAAATCCCTTTTAAAGAATGCCTCATAAAATATGCTGTATATGAAAGTGGTACCACTACACCTTCAGAAATGAGGCATGAGAGAGTGAGAATGACAAAGATCCCCAGCCTGATTTCAATCAGAGACCTTTAGGACACTATGACCCTGTTTCTAACTTTAATACCAACTCTCAGACTAACCCCAGATTAATCTTTAAATATCTTTATGCCATATTTAACACTACCGCCTGCAATAGACTTTTAGCTGTTACAAATTGTAAGCCAAGAGGAATGCAAATCGGGACACCTCACAGCCCCAACAAACATACTTGACTTTATGTTAAATCTCTCACAATAGTACGTTTTTTGAGGCTATATGGTCAGTCAGGATGTTTTTGCCACCTTTTTTCGGGCTGTAATTATCCCTGTGTGATCTCTCTGCAGTCTAAGACTGTGCTGCTGCTCAGACATTATAATTTACATGTTTGTCCTATCTTACCTCCAGTTCCAAGGTGAGATCAAGCATGTGGACACAAAACGATCAGACATGTCAAAACATGCTAAGTGAGCAGAGAGAGAGAGAGATAGAATGACAAAAAAATAAAGTATGGTTGAATTTATTGCCCTATTTGGAAGAATAACAGGTTATGATGTCAAAAGAATGACTGAGAGCAGTGATTTTGCGGTGAAGCTGTTAAACACTGTGGTATTTGTGTAAACATTTGGGAATATGGTGAGGTAATGGTTTTCAAAAAGCTTGCTGTATACGTCCTCAGTTGCCCTATTTGCACCACCTATGAGCTGGACACGTTGAGTGACATTTTACTTTGGTTTTCGACACATTTGATGATCTTTCAGATGTCCACGGCAAACATCTGTCACCCCAGTCTTTACTCTTTGCTTCCAAAAGTTTCGGAGAAGCCTGGGGAGCGTGGCAAGTCATGCATGGCCAAGCCTCTGGTACGCCTCTGTTTGTTTGACTATCTGGACATGCATGCTCCAGCAAGCCTTCAGGAAGCTTTTGCTCTTTTACCCCAAGATGGCACCGACTTGTTGGCTGTTTTTCAGATCTTAAATGCCACACAGTGACCTAATCTAATCTTCAGTGATCGAGAGAATGGAGCAAAATCATGCATGCTGAGAGAGAGAGAGAGAGAGAGAGAGAGAGAGCGTTCCAATGGATGAATCTCAGCACACAGAATGAGCATTAGAAAACATTCCTACACTCCACGTCTGGCCCACAATAAATACCAGACTGCATTTTCCTGTCTATCTGGTTGCCCACAAATAGAATAATAGGTGTTATGTTTTATGGCCGGGTTCTGAGCAGATATTTGTGTTCACTGACCCAAGGACTTGCAGACAAAAATAGATTCTGCAGGAATATTATGCAAACTTAGGAATGCAGGTAGAAAAGACTTATTGCTGAATTGGTTGGATGACGGCAGTGATTTAGGTCTGATGAAAGTAGTAAAGTAAAGTAAATCACAATGCATTAACTGTCTTTGAATTTATAGTACATTTGCAGAGAATTAGAACTTTCCTAATGCAGTATTTAAAAGCAATCAAATTAGCTCATACTGTCTGGAGGGTTGTTTTTATAAGTGATAAATCTCTCAAATAACCTTTTATTCCAAAAAATGTCAGAAGATAATGAAAAATGCACAGAGCCCAGGGTAATGTCTCCAAATTGCTTGTTTTATCTGAACAAAAGTTCAAAACCCAAAGAAATAAAACAGAAAACATCAAATATTTACATTTGAGAAGCTGCTTGACGATTGCCTTAAAATAGTTAATCAATAATCAAAACTTCAACAGTTAATTTTAGATAATTAACCAATCAGTTCCACACATAGAAAATGACAAATAATGCTAATAAGGTCAACTCCTCCTCAGTCATTCATACGTATAAAGATAGATGACATTGGAGCCCTTTGCTTGACTCAGTTTAATGAAAAGAACAGAAGGACTGGTAAACATGTTTTACTTTAGCAATGTTTTAAGGTGCGTTCTGTCCTGCTCACTGGATTGAAACTGATACAACTGTTGTGTATGTGTATCAGTAAACTGACTCTTAAAATAAGATTACAATTGTTTTCAAAGTGGGAGACTTGTTCCCCCAGGAGACTCCTCCTGGATCAGGGCTTTTAGCACACCCTCCCTTCCAGGGGAAAGGATAAGTAGAGCAGGAAGAGACTGGTTAAATGAGAGGTACAAAAGAGCCATCATGAGAACCCAGCTCAGACTTTCACTCTGTTTATGACCCTGTTATACACACACACACACACACACACACACACGCCTTGCTTTTTGCTGTTTGTTGCATCCTTCAATAGACGCTCACTATCACAGTCTGACACTCGCACACATTTACTCCCTGCTGAGTGTTACTTCTGCGTCCCTCTGTTGTTCATGTCACAGCCTTTTCACTCGGTGGACCGCCAACCTGTTGTAAGACTGGCTGTGCTCACTGGGACCATCTGTTCCCCCTCACAGTCACACACACACACGCACAATCACATAAACACAGATAATAAACACACACGGACACACACAGGCCAGCTGCCTGCTACATGGTCCCTGCTAGAGGCGGGCTGCTACATCTGTCCCTGTCTAACCTCAACCCTCTGGCCCAGCAGCAATTAGCCCCCATTAGTGGCCCCCTGGGACTGGGCTTCATTAAGGACACTGTCATGTACACAGCAGCATGTAGCAGGCCAATCAGCAGCTCTCAATGCTCACAGGTTACAGTCCAAACTAATGGAATGTGACTGAGTGGCCAGAGGAATGTCCTTGAATGTGGAGCAGATACACTGTTCCGGTTGTTCCTGAAACATATCATGGCCATTAAATCCAGTTTGTACGTATTCGTACGTGTCCTACAAAACCTACATTAGGCCTTCCTTTGAATCACATATGACAAGTGATGGCCCTATTCAGATAGTTTTGTATTTTTAAAAATTATTCATGAATTGGACATTTCTTTTTGTAGGTTTTGCTTTAGTTTTATGAAGCTTTATGAAGGTACAGTTTTAGCCATGGTTTTGCCTACTTTAGCATAAATTAGTCTACAGCCATGTTACCAGCTCTGGCTGTACTTACTGTACATACAGCAATCGTTGAAGTTATGCTAAATGCTAACATCAGCATGCTCAAATACTCACAATATTGCCAACATGCTGATTTTTAGCATGGCATTAGGTTTACCATGTTCACTATCTTGGCGTGTTGCAAGCTAACAGCTAATTAGCACTGAACACAAAGGTATAGAAGATTGTCATCAGTTTAAGAGGTATTGGTCATTAATGCAAACATTTGAACAAATCAAAATCTTGACCTGATAATGGCACTAAATAAAAAGATTAGGGATACTTAAAGTTATTACAGTTCATCCTGTGGGGACCATGAATGTCTGAATTTCATGGCAATGCATCCAAAAGTTGAGTAGACATCTCACTCAAAACGACAAAAGACCTCATGTCGGAAATAGATGAGAAGTCAGGGGACTCCAAAATCAGTAGGCTTCATCCTTTGGGGACCATGCATGTCTGTATTTCATGGCAATCCATCTGAAAGTTATTGAGATATTTTAGTCTGGACCAAAGTGGTGGACCAGCCATTACAAACTGCCATAGTTTAGTAGTCATCTTTGTTTTTAACTTATAAGACAAAAAAACATTTTGTATGAATAAGCCCAAACGTCCTTTGAGAGCTGGCCACGAATCTAAGTAACCCTGCATTTAATTCAATACAATTGTTTTGGCTTTTCCTGATGATAATTAGTCATCGGTGGCAGCATCCCATTTGTTCCTTATACAGTTGTGTTCTTGTTGTTTCAGATCTGGAAGTGTGAAGAATCACTGGATCGAAATTTACTCCTTTGTTGAGCAGCTGGCAGAGAAGTTTATCAGGTACAAGCCGGATTAGTCATCCAAGAATTTGACATTTTTCTGTTTTTTGTCTGTTAATTTAAACAACCGTATGTTTTCAGCCCCATGCTGCGAATGTCCTTTATTGTCTTCTCCACACGAGGAAACATCATCATGAAACTGACAGAGAACAGGTAAGATCCACACCTGAACACTGTCAATGCAATTCAAAATGTAATTGCACACAGATTTCATCCAGCTTTAGGTAATTCAAAGCATTGAATTCAGTCTACTAGGGATGACTATTGGCTGATGACTAACCTTGGATACTACCTGAGTACTACTACTACTACTACTTGCCATCTCAAACTCTCACTTTCTAACTTCTGTATTGTAAATATTTCCTAATATCTTTTCTGAGAGCAGCCTTCTTTCAATGTATTTTATCAGGCAGTTTGTCTGTTTACCCTACAGGGAGGCCATCACTGGAGGCTTAACGGCTCTGAGAAGGGTTATCCCTGGAGGAGACACATTTATGAACTTAGGCCTGGAGATGGTAAGGATGAGACTGAGAACTCAACAAATAAAATCTCGAGAGTTTAGTCTTCGCTACAAGCTTCATTCTGGAAAATATCTACTGGAGATTAATTGAGCCTGGCAGCTGGAAACAGGGCCAGTTAGATCGAGTGGCTCAGATCATGAATGACTTGCTGTTTCTTAAAACTGCTGAGCCTTGTTAACGAGTATTTAAGGCATTGTAAAATTATGCACAAATCCATACTTCCACGTGGTCTAGTTCTCTTTTTTTTTTTTATTCAATCAGAAACATGTTTTGGTGGTTAAATATTTAACATAATTTCCAAATGGCATCCCAAGTTTAAAAATGTAAAGCAAAGACCAATCAGGTATAGGAAGGGTTCTTGTTGATGTCCTAGCAAAATAGCAATCTTCAGTCATACGGTGTAATTAAAATGACACCTGTCCCAAGCTAATGAGTAATGAGCATCACCAGACCACACTGAGCAAAGTGACATTTGTGGACTGGCTTTGTAACATGTTTGAAACCAGCACTATTGTAATATCTGAAAGTGTACTTCTTTTATTTTTAGTTAATTTAACTGCTTCACAGTCGTTACTACCACCTTCTTTGCAATTGCAGGCTAATGCGCAGATATACCAAGAGAAGCAGGGTAAGCTCTGTCTAATACATTTCATTACATTTAGTGCATTGTTTCAGAGAACATGAAAGTTTTGTGCTCTGCAGGTACAGCCAGCGTTATCATCGCTCTGACAGATGGAGAACTGAATGAGTGGCAGTTTGACACAGCTCAGCGAGAGGTAAGATGGATTATATCCATTATTATTATTATTATAGAGAAGGTTCAGGGACACTTGATGAATGGATTTTCACTTTCAAACGTTGTCACAGGGGTATCAGGGGGTCTTGTTACGGTAGGGTACTGTTCATTCTAGTCCTGTTTGTTAGGTTTAAGTTGTTATTGCATTTCTTTTTCATGATGCTCTTTGTGATTTCCATATATATATATATATATATATATATATATATATATATATATATATATATATATATATATATATATATATAGATATATATATATATATATATATATGACATAATAATGTCACAGTTTAGTTTTGATAGATGCACCTGCAAATCAAATGACTTGGCTGCTTTAGTGCTCCATTAATCCATTGTTTCACATTATTTTAAAGATTCAAGATTCAAAACTTTATTTCCAATTATTTGCTTTGGTGAGCTCACATAACCACAATGAACACAAGTGGTACATGCTCACTATATATATTTTATCCCTGTCTTTAAGTCTGGAAGTTGATAGCAAAGCCTACATTTATTTTTTAATGTCATCAAAACACACACACACACACACACACACACACACAACCCTCGTCCTAAAAGTCATAAATCAATACCAGAATACTTGTTTCATGAATGAAGCGGTAGGCGAGTTGAAGCAGAAGCGCTGTGTGTGTGTTTGACCAATCAGCGATGGTCATCCCTAACCCCACCCTGAAGGTTCCTTTACTTTCACAAAGTACTACCCTCTGATCAGGGACTGTTTGGGGTGTAAAAAAGTCCCAAATTTCTTTTTCCCAGAACTTTGTTTTTGGACTGGTTTTGAGTTTCTCAAATAGTTCCTAGTCCCTGGGAAAAGTTGAAAAAGAATTCATGTGGACTATTTTAGTGCTTGGGTCGATTTTAAAGGTGGTAAATAACTGGTATTTAAGACATAAAACCAACCTTCATATTGGTGTTTTAATGATGTTACTTCAGAGCTAACATCATGTTGTCTCGCTCCAGTCTAAAATTTCTACTGTGTGGACTAAGAAAGTCAGAGATTTTTGGGAGATGTATTTGGCTCCGTAAGCCTACCAGAGTCTCTTTAAAGCTTACTGCATTTTGGTTTATTTGTTCTTTTTTTGCAGGCACAGAGGGCCAGGTCTATGGGAGCCATTGTTTACTGTGTAGGGGTCAAAGAATTCAACCAGACCCAGGTTTGATCCACAGAAGGATATTGAAGATGTTGCAAATATATTAAAAAAACAAACAGATACAAATGTTTCATTCTGTGTCTGTGTGTTTTTCTAGCTTGCAACTATTGCAGACACTGTGGAACATGTGTTTCCTGTGTGGGGAGACTTCCATGCCCTGAGGGGAATCATTGACTCGGTATGACACATACATACAGCATGTATACAGATGCACACTCATCCACATGCAATCATACTAATATGCAAGTAAATTGTCTTGTGACTGTTTTTTCCTTTTGTCTGATCTCTCAGATCATCAAGAAGTCCTGCATTGAGATTCTAGCAGCCGAGCCGTCCAGCGTATGTGCAGGAGGTAAGAGGTGTGAGGTGCACGGGTTTCCCCTCTTTGTTAAGACACTGGGCAGTCACAGTGTGCGATTGTGTCAGATGACAGTCATCTAAAGCCTCTGGAGTGGAACATTAGGTTGAGTAATCGCATGGACGCTTATGACCACGGAGTGACAGAGAGCGTATTGTCATTCACGGCCGGGGGAAATTAGCATAGCCGCTTCAGCACAGCGTGTGTGCAAAAAAGAGGAAGGGGGGGACGGGTGTTGGTCAGAGGAATTAGCTGAGAATCTTTAAGCATGGCTGCTTCTCTGGCCTAGTTTGCCACATCGTATATGTTTATATGGTTGTTTCAATCCTGTCCTCCATCTCATGTCTTCGTCCATGTCCAGCTCTTCTGCTTCTGGACAGCAGTTTCAGGAAGTAAAAAAAACACAGGATAAGAGAGACGGTGAGAGAGAGCCGTTATGTGTAGCCAGTAGGATGGATGAGCTTTGACATGACCTTATTAGGACTCACTTAAGAGAGTGCATTTGCAGTCTTGCTACCAGGACAACCAATTTAGATTAGCATCCATTATGGGATATGGAGAGGAGAGAGGAGGGGAGAGGAGAGGATATTTAGAGCAATGAAAATGTTGCATTCAAGGAGAAAAATGAGGAAGGAATAATAAAGAATCACAGTTGTCCCCATGTGATAATTACTGGTCTGTTGCCAGAACCTGAGTGTGTCACTCGACATGTGCCCAAATATCCTCCAACAGCCTCATTTATTATTCGATTGATGAGCAGCCTAATGGTCAGTGAACTACAAACCAAGGACCCACTTTAACCAAAGCCTGATTCTAATTAATGAAGGGCAAAGAGTGTAGTGCACAAAATACATGCTGCCTTTGTTATAACACAATGTGTATAAATAATATATACAGTAATTACATCTTATGCTTATGGTTGACTTTAAATTGTCCTGTGAAGAAATAACAGGCACTTCTGTCCCTTACTCAAAGCTTATCCTTGCAGTATAATGTGATTTGATGTTATTGTCAAGCACTTGCTTTTATTTTGAACTGCAAGACTGTGGACAAAATTCCCTGTAGGTTTTAATATAACTATCTACCCACATCCATCCATCCTGATGCATTTACATGTACTTACATACTGACATATTGCATAGGTATTGTGACAGTCTCTCTCTCTCTGTCTTTCTCTCTGCCTGCATGTAAAGTAGTCACATACCATACATGCTTTACACCAACACACACACGTTAAGATGTCCTTTAGTCAGCACACACACACACACATTTTCAAGCACATGTACACACATGCCCCTCACATTGATCTGAAGTGACCAGACTGAGCTGCCTGCAAACAGGCCATCAGACTGGACAGTGAACGTTGGGCCACACTATCAGACATGACAGCAATGATTTCCCCCCATCTCTCACACACACACACACACACACACACACACACACACACACACACACACACACACACACACACACACACACACACACACACACACACACACACACACACACACTCATATGGGCCTTAGATCTAACATGACAGCAGAGATTGCTGCTTTCATTAACGTCTGACCCTTTCCTCGCTGTTGTTCCGTCCTCCTTTGCCCCTCCCTGCCCTTCACTGTCCCATCGCACTAACGTGATTGAAGAGCCACTGTTCGGACAAGCCCTAGCCAATTTTCTCCATGCACACAAGACACACGTGCATGTACATGTGTATAGTCGCACACAGCCACACATTCATACAAAGCTTATCAAATGCTCAGGTGTAAATGTAAATGGACATGTAGCCACAGAGGAGAGGGTAGAAACATAAAGTATGTGTTGTAGATGTCAGCAGGGCACCACCAGTCCCTGGCCACCACTTGTCTGACAGCACTGACCTTTTAACTCTGTGTGTGTGTGTGTGTGTGTGTGTGTGTGTGTGTGTGTGTGTGTGTGTGTGTGTGTGTGTGTGTGTGTGTGTGTGTGTGTGTGTGTGTGTGTGTGTGTACCTTTAAAAGAGTAGGACAATAATTAGTCCCAAAGTTAGACAGTTGACTATTTTGGCAATTGAGTAATATCCACAATGTACCATTTCCAAGTGTGTGTGTGTGTGTGTGTGTGTGTGTGTGTGTGTGTGTGTGTGTGTGTGTGTGTGTGTGTGTGTGTGTGTGTGTGTGTGAGCACGTGTGCATGCGCTCATCCGCCCCGTCACAGTGCAGCTCATGCTGTTTGATGGTAACATTGTGTGAAAGGGGAATGACTGCTAAAGCAGGCACGGCACTGAGCATTAGGAATAATTAGTGTCAAGACCTCCAATTAAGTTGCACATTGTTGCAAAACCACATAAACCAGCAGTTTATGTGAAAATTAATACAATCCAAGTTGTATAATATTATATTATATAGTTGTAATTCATTGTTCTGATTGTTGTGGTTTTGTTTTACAGTCAAATTAGGGCAGGAGGAGGGAGAAGACATGGGGCATGGTGAACAGGAAAGAATTAGGCTGTCTGTACTGAGATGTGTGGTTAATTGGGTGGTGTATGTGTGTTTGTGTGTATGCACATGTAGAATCTGAGTCTAGCTGAGGAAATGACATGAGCGACACTGACAAGTTGCAATCTTGAACATCTGTAAATAAGCACAAACACACATGCAGATAGACACAGTTGTATGAGGTTGGCTGTGGGCACAGTGGAAGGATATTAGAAATTTAAGTTAGAGAAGGTTTTATCTTTCTGAGGCTGGATAACGGCACTAATGCAACGTGTTCAGTAATATTTATATCTAATACCTATATCATATCATATATGTAATATGTACAACATATACCATATATACCATATATACACCATATACCTTTTGTGAGAGCTCAATTTTCATCTGTCTTGTACATCACCAGTTTTCCTTCAGGACAGCCAATCGGCACTCTACAACATTTTTTACAGCATCTGTAAAAATGTAGAGATTAGTTTTCTCCACTCAGCTTTGCCTCTGTGTATCTATATTTATGGCTTTCATAGCAGCCTGTCTGACCTTTAAGGAAATACTGTCACATATACACCCTCACGCTGTGATGTTTTTATCCAGTGATCTTCACGCTGGAGCTTTAAATGTTAAAGGTGTGGCAAATGTTCACTTCTATTGGCCAGGATAATGCTAGAGGAAAGCTCAGTGCACAGCCAGAGACCACACACACACACACACACACACACACACACACACACACACACACACACAAACACTATATGCACGTTCAAACACATGCCTGCACATACATTCATGCATGCACATAATGAAGACATGCAGACGCTTAGTGCACACATACAGTATGTACACCATGTTACATGCAGATGCATACAGACATGTGTTAATGGTGCCATAGGTAAGGTCAGATCTACATTGACAGTGCTGTGCTGTTGTCAGCCCTGCAGGCATGTTTTTAAGCAAGTGTTTTTTTCCCGCTCTCTAACATATGCTGAGTAGCAGCCACATAGACACTCCAGCATATGCTGGCAAGCCTCTGTCAGTGCGCTTTAACAGTGCCTGGGGGAAACTAAAGGTCAAAGACACACACACACACAAACCTTCTGGCTACTGCACAGCATGTACTTGTGAATAGCAGCACTTTTAGCATTAGCACCATTGGAGCTTATTACGGCCTTTCCACACATACACGCACACAGATATAAACTAGCAGTAATGAGGCATGCACAAGTTTCTCCTGCTTAAGTCGAGCACATCAGAGAAAGGCAATGGCTGCCAGCACTCACCATAATGGTACAACAGAAATATTCCTATACTTAAAATAAAATAGGAGACCGATTTATGATCTCTCACAGCTGAAAATATTTGTCTTACCACTGTCATGCATGATCATTTCTGATGGGGCCTGCACTCTTTTTATTTGTGTCTCAGAGAGTTTCCAAGTGGTGGTGAAAGGCAATGGGTTTCTCCATGCCAGGAACATTGACCAGGTCCTCTGCAGCTTCAAACTGAATGATACACTCACTGTGGGTAAGTTCTGCAAATGTACACACACACACACACACACACACACACACACACACAAGCGTTTAAGGGATTCTGATTTGGCTTGTGCATTTAAGAAGAATGTGGGAACTGTGTTTAGGCTCCTACATAAAGTGTGATTTTGTTTCTCCCTGTGCAGATGAAAGACCAGCTGGAATAGAAGATACCTTCCTGCTCTGCCCTGCTCCTGTTGTAGAGGAGGTTGGAAGGTAAGTTACACATCTATTTGGCTCTGACTGCCTTTACACCCCTACACTCCTTCTCACTCAGCCATCACTCCAGTTGCCAAACTCTCCATGTTCAGCTGTAACACTCTGAGCCCAGAAATTTGCCAGCTGCACGCAAGTTTGGTGTGGACACAGAAGACTGCTGTCCTTGAACAAATTAGGGCCAAAGTCATTGAGTGTCTGTGATCAATCAGTGTTTGTCACAGCTAACGAAGCCAGACACCAATCACAAGGGGACAACAGGAGTAGAGCCCAGGAACACGACTTAATGAGAGCCTGCTGGAGAGGACCCTCCGCAACCGTGTATGCGTGTGTATGTGTTTCTGTATTTGTGTGTTGTGATGTATCCCAGTCTTTGTCTGACACTTTAGGAGAGTGAAAGTGTGAGTGAAGTCAGTGGGGCAGTGTAAAGTTTCCTCTGAGGGCTTCCAGCTTTGCTACTGGTGATTCTGAGCAGAAGTTTCTTGCGGGGCGGACAGAGCGACGCTGTGGGCTTAGCTTGGAGAGGTCCGAGGTCCAGCAGCCTTACCGTCCCCGCTGCCTGCAGTCCTGTGCATAATTATACACTCAGGCCTGCAGCCTCAGACACCTCCCAGTCATCATCTGTCTTGTCGCTGTCACTCAGATTTCTAGCATACTTTGAGCTTGTCTTGTCTGCCAGTGATAAGTACTGCTTTGATCAGGAAAGAAGACATTTTGTTTTCACACTGTGGCAGCAGGCAGATTTAAGAGTCTGTCACATACAGTATTATTTTACGTTGTAACAGACGCGGGCGGCACTTGGAACTCACAGACAATTTTGGGGGATTGACAAAAAGACAGCAACAATTCACCTAAATCACAATCCATCAATAGTTGTTGCCAGCATGGCTTAGTTGCAGGTTGTGCTTGCTCCTCCTGAGAGTGGAACAGGGAGCGTCATTACACACTGCAATGGTGCCTCAAGCAGGCATCCTTCCATGTAACCGAAGCCCATTAGAGCAGAGTCAGCACTGCCCTAACACCCAGAGTGCTACTAAAGAGGAAGTCAGCTGTGAATGGCTGAAGGGCCCAGAGAGGAGGCCAACAGCTGGCTTATGAGTTCTGGGCTGCGGTGCAGTAACGTGCTGAGAGACGTGGAGATATGTAGTGAAGTGAGAGTGCCACTGTGCAGGCTGGACAAGTGTTTTTTTCTGTTATTTAAGTTTTTATCTTTCTTTTTTAATACAAAACCAAAGTGTGGTGAATAAGACACATTATCAAAAGAACCTAATAACAGTAACAAAAAAACATACTCACCACAAGGTCCACTTGCATGATCTTTCTGAAGCTTTCAACCCCGTCTAATAGTATTCCTCAGTTGATAAGAGTCGCTCCAAATTAAACACCAAGTAAGTGGACATTGTGTTGAAAACTCTTTTTTTTTTTTTTTTCAAGCTGCTGTTTTCAAGGTCAAGAATGAACTTTAAAGCTCAACTGTCCGAGGCAGAGTCATTGAGTGACCAGTAATACACCGCAACAAAAAAGCAACAAAAATATTCATGACACTTACATAAACAATAAATAATACAGATAGAACAAATCAGATGTTGAAAGCTGAACCCACCCACATATCAGGAATTGGACAGATTATACCAATAATATACTGTAGATATCGCCTCCTCCTAATACAGATTACAAAGCAAATTCTTTACTTTACTTTTTCTACCATTTTATTGACCAAACTTAATCAACAATAAAAACAATCATTAGCTGCAGCCCTAACATTGTCAGATCACATTATATGTGCACCTCTTCCTGTTTTGGGGTTTGTAAAGCCTATACATCTGGTGGTGTGAGGGACTCCAGCTCCCAGCATCACCTCTTCACCCAAACCCCAAAGACCCTCACTCACCTCCTGTTCCACCCAAGCCTTGTCGCATATAATGAAGTCATTGACGCTGCCGTCACACAAATCTATGTTGACTGGGAACCTTCCGGATGCAGCTCCCCCTCCTGCATACGTACAGACAGACAGACAGACAGACACACACACACACACACACAGGGCAAAGACATATATAGTGGGCAGATTGATGATTGATGGGGGCTGAGATCTATCTGTCAGAGAGGAGCTGATAGCACCGTGTCCCCTGCCTGCCTGAAATGAGGGCTGACCAAATAATGGGGATGGGGGGACAAAGAAGGGAGGGAAGAAGTAGAAGAAAAGATGAGTGGCACCTGCACCACTAGTTTCCCAGTCTGAAGTCAGTGTCAGCGTGAGTTATGAGACGAGTTACAGTGGTATGGAGAGGATAGAGGAGGGGTGTGAAAACAGAGTCAGTGATTGAGCAAGTGATGCAGGGGTGTCAGAAGGGAGGGACAGTGCCAAAGCCATGTAGAACAGGAAAGGCCCTCCTCCTACCATCCCCCACTCTGTTTCCTCTCTACTACCCCCCCCCCCCCCCCTGCAGTGACCTCCCCCTTGTCAAATCTAAACCCAGAGCTCAATGCCCCACTTGTCTCTGCACCCCCAAACCATAAGAAGAGCACAAGGAGCCTTTCTCCATTCTTTTCCAAACCTGTAACTACAATCCAGCTGTCTGCGTTTCAACCCTCAAACGCCCGCCTATCTGTCTTGTTTTTGTTCATATTTCTAAAGAGCTATATGAATAATGCTGCAATCCTGTGTACAACCTTTGCTTCCATCTGCCTCGCTATCCCGTCATCTTCCCAACCAAAAAGTAAACGTTTTCTCCCGTCTCTTGTCCCTGCCCTGTCTGTCTTTGTGCAGTCATAGCTGCAGATATCAGCACTGGATACTGGAGAATAAGAAGTCATTTAGCTGTCTGTGGTTTCCACATTAGAGGTCTGGGTCTAATCCAAACAGAATAGATTCCTTCTGTGGGTGGAGAACTCCCTGACCTCTTTAGAGACTTTGGCGTTGTGTCTATGTCAGCATGTTTGTGTGCTTGTAAGGCAGCATGTATGGACAAAGTAGATGGAGGAATGTGTTTGACACGTCAAGCGAGCTTGTACAGTAGCCGAAACAAGACTGTGAATGTGAACACACAAGAAGGCGTGCAACTCAAGCGTGTGATGTGCGCTGCATTTCTGTGTCGGATGATAAGACCAGTCACGATTGTGTGTTTTTGCAGGGTGATCTATCTGCAGGTGAGCATGAATGAGGGCCTCTCCTACATCACCAGCTCTGTTCACATCACTACTACTGAATGTGTGAGTACATCCTGTGTCTATAGTCCCCACTATCACAACAAAACATGATGCTATTTCCTTCTGGCATGCTGCCTTATTTGATAAAACTTTTTTTCAACCTTATTTTCTCCTGGTTTTCTAGTCTTCCTCTTCTTTCCTTCCTCTCTGATGTCTCCTCTGTTGTGTCTGTCATCAGAGGAGGCTGTGAGTACTTTCACTTTTCATTTTCACCTTTTTCTCATCCATTATCTTATAGTCCAGTTTAATCTCAATCCCGTCATCCTGTGTTTGTGTGCAGTTTGACGGCACCATCGTGCTAATATCGTTGCTGGTGGTGTTCCTGCTGTTGGCTCTGCTGCTGATGTGGTGGTTCTGGCCTCTCTGCTGCACTTTGGTAAGTTTGAACTTAATGAGACATTAGTATCAGTCATTTGTTGATTATATCTTTGGTTCCCTCATGGCATCTTTTTTTCAACCTGCAGGTGATCAAAGAACCTCCCCCACCTCCTCCACCAGAGCCAGTAATACTTGTTTTGTTTTTCTCATAACTACTTATTAGTGTTGTTATTGTCATGGCAGTGTTGGTGTTAACATTGAAAGTAGTATGTTTGAGAGAATATGAGCTGTGTCATGTAATTGAGTCTAACTCTCAGGACTCAGACGATGAGGATGGGATGCCAAAGAAGAGGTGGCCCACAGTGGATGCATCCTACTATGGAGGAAGAGGAGTGGGTGGCATCAAACGCATGGAGGTATGTATGCACACACACACACACACACATTTTCAACGCTTAAAAGAATATACATCGTAATGAGGCTTTCCTAGGTGCGATGGGGGGAGAAGGGGTCCACTGAGGAAGGTGCGAAGCTGGACAAACCTAAGAATGCAGTCGTAAAGATGCCAGAGCAGGAATTTGAACCGTATGAGCCCAAGCCTCGAAAACAACCACGCCACCGCCCACAGCAGAGAAGGTGGTACTCACCCATTAAGGTTAGTTTTTTATTCAATTACCTTTAAAAGTTAAATGTATATTTAAAGTTGTGTTTTTTATTTGAAAATCTCCCTTTATTTATATATATATATTGCCTTCATTTCTTTCTTTCTGGGTCCTCCAGGGGAAGCTAGATGCTCTGTGGGCTCTGTTCAGGAGAGGTTACGACCAGGTATCTCTAATGAGACCACAGGCTGGAGACGAGGTGAGCCCAACACTCAACTGCAGTCTCATTTCATTTTTATTTTCACTTAAAACATGACTAGAAACTCCGGCGTACCGCAAACAGGCATGATGACTGATACAAAACTATAATTTGGTAATTATGTGTAATTATGTGTTTGGGGGATTGCTCTGTGGGTAACAACCACCTAAAAGCGTTGTGCATGTGGACAATTGAGCATCTGCATTCTGTCTGTCACATTGCATAAAGACAACATGTGTCAGTGAGCAACATGTACAGTCTTTAACACAGCAGCTCAGTACTGATTTTCTACATGCGCACACACACAGTGAGTCATTGAGCTACTGATAGCGGCTCTCTTCGTCAAAGCCGCCATTGTTCACGCACAAGGAGTATTGTACCCTTCTGAAATCCCTGTGACTCTCAGAAAATGACTGGGTTTCTATCAGGTTTCCAAATAGCATGTTACACAATCACTCTCTACTTTCAAGTGATAATTATAGTAGACAAAACCGTGTCAGACTGGGTTTTATTTATTGTGATATATTACTGGCCAATACTGCTGCTCCTGAAAAGTCCTAAATCATGACATCGCTGTGAGCAAGAGAGAGCAGAGCGGCCTGTGTTATCTAACCTTGACCCTGTGTATGGCATCCCATAACCCCACCAACATGTTTTCATCATCATACTGGTTGTCATGGTGAAACAGCTGCTCCGTTGTAAATGGTATCATTGTCGCCTCTCATAGCGGAGGCCATATTGCCGTCAAATTTATTGATTTGTTCTTTGAATGGCATGATTCATCTTTACTATGTAACAGTAGCAGTGTGTGTATGTGTCTGCTGTATCTGACATCTATATAAATGGTCATCATCAATGGTTTTATCCCCTCTTTCCATCTTGGATTCTTTTTTTTCTAAGCGGAACAATTCATCTCTGTCAGGAGAGATGTTTCTAGAGTCTTTGTCAGCCACTTTCTGTGGGGCTGTGGTTCGACAATGACCCCCACAATTCCCTTCACGAGTCATTAACTGAGGAAAATAAAACACTACTTCTCACATGGAAAGAAATGAGGAGGGAAAAATCCACTTTTGTTGCAAAGCAGTTAGTTGTTAAGAATTGGTGCTAATCGCCATATCCGACATGAAAGACTAACAATGATTTGTCATGTCGACAAAAGCCAGGCACAGATCTAAATTCCCCACAGTAGTGATGTCAAACATCTCTGCAAAAGCAAGAAACGGCAGCAGGATGACAAACAGCAGAGTGGGATTACAAAAAGCCCAACAAGGTGGCAAAAAGCACAGCAATAACGAGCGCGGATCAGACTTCTCAATGCAGATTGTTGACCATCAGCTCAGGTGGAGCTCGTCCTGCTTTCTCCCCACATTACATCTACTTCACTGCCTCTGCAAACGGCCATCAGCGGGGCTGCCGGTTTCTGCCACACTCCCCGTTTGCTTTTGATCTCTCTCTGTAGCGTGTGTGCGTGCGTGCGTGCGTGCATGTGTGTGTCACTGCAATGTGTGTGTGTGTCAGCTCTCCCGAGTGAGCGTCACACAAACAGATGGGGAGTTGAAAGGCCACGAGCCATTGAGCCATATTGTGACAGAAGAGATTCCCTTCTTTTGTCCCCAGAGCTGATGGCTCTGATGGCCCCGTCACACAGCACAGACCAGACCAGAGGGCAGTCACCATCCCTCCGTCCTCACACACACACACAGGCGGCACATTGAGCACAGCAGCACCTCCCCTTTACACCCCCCCCCCCCCCCCCCCCCAAACACTTCACTTAAAGGATCGGTTCAAATTACATAAACAAACATTTTGTCACTTAACTCTAGTCGAATATAGCCATGCTGACAGTTTTAGTTTGAGGTTGTTCTCGAATTACGGTGGAAGTTAATGGTATTTTGTTTGTGGTGCCAATTTTGTTGACAAAACAATATCAACTCAAAGACCACTTACTCACTTGTTTTGGAGCTTTTGTTTGGAGCATTAGTAGAGCATGTTTGCTCAGTTGCCATGGAACTTAGATTTTGAAATTATTATTTTTTTATTATTAGCATCATTTGTTTCAAGTAATAGTTTCACTGGTATCCACAGAAAACGCTGTCAACAGTTTTCATAGGGACTATTTCTTCTATGGAAATTAGTTCCAGTTTACTTCATTATCTCAAGCAGTGATTGGCAACTGACTGCATAGTAAATGCATCCAACCAACCTGAGTAAAGGGGGTTATATCAGACAAAAAAAGGCTAGGAACTACTGATCCAGAACAACCGAGCCATTGACTCTGGAAAAACGTGTTACTGTTAGATTTTGTAAGTGTAATTTGTTAAATGTATTGAGCAAAACAAATGTAATTTACCTCCATTGTGTTGGTATGGAGGAAGAAATCTCAGAAACTGATAAGTCAAAACCTCAGTAGATAAAATCTAAACTATTAACATAGCTAGATGCCACTACATGTAAGCGATAACATATGTATTTTTGTAATTTGGGTAAACTGACCCTTTAATACTCAATCTCTCTCTTTTTTTTACACTTTAGTAGCTGTAGTATCATTATATCGCAAAATTCAACCACATTATCATATATTTTCATCATATTGTGCTGTCGATTAAGATCTGGGTCCGAGGATATCATGAAACGTTTCTTTGTCATGGCTGTTTCACGTTCCCATTTAAACTGATAATAAAGTTGTATCGTATGATGATTTAAAAATGCTAATTCATCACGTGGACAGCAACATTATGTTACTGTTTAACTCATTATTTCATCCGTTTCCAGATCAGACAGCTCTGAGACTCTTTAAGAGTTTTTTCGTTCCTCACGTTTATCGTTATCTGCTCAGAAAAACGAGTTTGGTACAAGTGTTGAACACAGACTCACGATCAGCTGAAACAGAAAGAGTTCCTCATCAAATGTCACTTCACAGAACAGAAATTAATGGACGGATGGATTAAAACATGTTAACAGGGCTGCAAGTAACTCAATATTTTCATTGTGGATCAATGGGCCGATCACCCCCTGGACGAATGGACTAGTCGCCCGGCCTCCAAAATGTCATAAAACTGTGAAAAACGTGGATCAGTGTCTCCCAAAGCCCAAGACAGCGTCCCCAAATTCCCTGCCCCTTCCACAACTCAAAGACACCCACTCAATCTCTCCTTCTCAGACCTTTTATCCTGCCATTATCTAAGTATTCCATGCTTCAGAGCAGCATATGTAGTCTATGATGTGTGTTAACTCTCGTGAGCACACATGGAGCATTTTCCTTATGTGAGTGGATCGCTGTAATGTCATGCGAGATGACAGGCAGAGCTGTCAGGTCAAATGTGCGTCTCCTCTCTCTCTCTCTCTCTCTCTCGTCTTTCTCCCGCTTTCTTATAATGGTGACAAATGTGCGCGCGCATCAGTTCCCTGTAAACGGCCGCAAAGTATCTGCTTAATGTGTGTCTGTGAGGGAAGGGCAAAGTCTTGGGGCTCAGAAGAAGAAACAGAGGCTAGACAGAGAAGTGGTGTGTAGAGGGGATGCTGGAGGCGCTTTTAGGGTTTTGTTTTTCTCCTAGAAAGGAGTTGAGGGTTTGAAGTAAACAATCGCCAACAGGGGAAGTAAAGCAGTGACAGACATCACAGCCAAAGGTGCACGCAGGGAGACTGACTATCACAAGTGGCACATTGCTGACCTCTCACCCAATGCATCCATTGTACATACATATCTACTTAAAAGTGGAAGAATCTACTTTTTCTCCAATCTTGTGTTATTTGGTGCTCTCTTGCAGCCAGTCCCCTAACCTTTCTCTCCCTCTGTTTCTGTTATTCATGAGGCCGAGGTTTCATTCAGGCCATATGTTCTCGTGGAGACATGCTTACAGTCACACACACACACACACACACACACACACACACACACACACACACACACACACACACACACACACACACACACACACACACACACACACACACACACACACACACACACACAAACACAAACACACTCATATTCATGAGCTTGTGTTCTCATTGTGTCCATATGCTCTCTCTGGTGTTGTGCTGCTGCTCTGCTGCTCACAAACTGGCCTTTTCACCGCGGCCCGGCAACAAGACCGAAGCAGTCACCCCCCCCAACCGGGCTGCCCCCAATCAATTACGCACCCCTCAAACAGACACAAACTACACAATGGCCCCCTCAGTCACAATGGCCCTTTAGGGCCTCTCTGTTTAATAAGGTGTTATAAGACCACCAAGGGTCTGTGACACAGAGACCTACTCTCCATCCTTCACACACTGACTAAGCAGGACACGAGTTTGTGTGTGTGTCTCTGTTGATGTGTGTCTGAAGAAGGAACAGAGAGGAAAACCATCAATGAGAACAATAAGAGCAGCGTTCTATTCTCCCCGACTTGTAAATTATGTTAAACGCTAAGGGGCCTCTGTTAACTATTGTGGGGATATTGAAATGCCCCCCCCCTTACATTCCAAGTCAAGCACATAAGAGACATAAACCACTTTCTGTTCTACATAAGGAGAGGCCGAGTCACAGCAGAGGCGCCTAGAAAAGAGGAGGGGAAAGCTTCAGACTGCAAGAGTGTGTGTGTGTGTGTGTGTGTGTGTGTGTGTGTGTGTGTGTGTGTGTGTGTGTGTGTGTGTGTGTGTGTGTGTGCGCGTGCGTGCGTCTCTCTTTGCTAGCATCACAGCTATTGTAGTGCAGGTGTGGACAGAAGACAGAAGCAGCTCTGTGTGCCGTCCAAGGCCTCAAACACACATGCCTCTGTCAGCAGAGCTGGATCCACACAAACCACTTTGGCTGGTGGATCTTAGAAGCTCATTGATTTTGCACAAAGATGCACTGCATTTGAATCTGCATTTTGCCTTGAAATGATGATGTGTAGTTGTGGTTTAACCTTCGTCTGCCTGCTTGTGTGTCTTACAGGGTCGCTGTATTAGTTTTCAACGGGTCAAAGATGGGGAGTCCACCCCAAACAACCAGGCTCCTCCTCGCACACATCACTCTCCCTCGCCACCGCCGCCGCCGCCTCCTCCTTCTCATCCGCCCGCCGAACAGCAACCTCTGGTCTCTAACTCTGTCCCTCGTACGAAGCCTCCGTCAAGAGGGCCCCGCACCACACCACCCTCCCGCACAGCCCCTTCGGTGGTCCAACCCCCTCCAGGTCCACCCCCGACTCGTGCACCCCCCGGGCCACCAGGACCCCCGCCATCTCGACCCCCACCCAGGCTCTGATGATGAGGAGAGGGCCTCCAATTAACATGTGTTACGTCAACTCATTTCATAAAACACCCACAAATCTAAGAAGCCATGAGCTCAGACGTGAAGCTCTGTGCTTTGTTGCTGGACAGCAAAAATATTTATGATATCAAAACGTTTCATAAGAAATTACACATTTATAAAAACACAAACCTTATAGAAACAACACGCATGTAGTTGCTTGATAAAGCCTGTATGTACAGTATTAGATGGCATTTGACTTAGGTGGTAAGAGGAAGTGCAATCCAACAGAAAGGATTTATGTGTTGTTGAAAGTTAGATTGTGGCAGTTGTGTGTGTGTATGAATGGTGATGGTAAACGGTTTACTTTGGGTTGGTAGAGAATAATGTTGAGCGAGGATGTGGTGAAAAATGCAGCATGGGGTGAAAGATCATAGCAATGTTGGTTATATTGGCTTTAGTAGTTAATGTACACTCTCTTAGTTGTATACAGATCAGACTGATTTATCATTTTTACCTTTTCAACCACAAAAACATTTTTAGTGCAAAAGTTCAGTGAACTTTTTGCAACTGCAGGGCAGTTTCTCCATATTTTATTTATTATAATACAAGCCCTGTCTGCATTTGTATTCTGTTGAGCATCGGGTGAGTTTCTGAGTTTTCAAATCTTTGAGGGAGGGGAATATCGAGGTGGATATAAGGAAGCATCCTGGCATGGCTTCTGATCTATTGTGGTCTTATTAGCATCAAGTGAAAAAATTGCATTGAAAGTTTGTATCTTCAGGGTTCTCCTGTATACTGCATTTACTGACTGAAATGATCATTTGCATTATTTCTTTATTAACAACCTTTCGTGTCCGTCTTCAATAAACAGTGTTTTTTTAATGTGCTGTCTGGCAGTGATTTCGTTCATAGTTATTAAGTATGTTATATTTCAAGAGGACTTTTTTTGCACAGTCATATTGTGAATCAGCTTACGAACACATTGGGGTCAGTGCAACAGACACCGAATGACATTTATTAGTTAATTGAATATTGCAGGATGCAACATTTGGTGTTCTTTAATAAACTAATTACACTCAGGACACTAATAATCTATCCATGACATTTATATAGGTAGCCTGCAAAATGAATACTAAATTCTAAGATTTTTTTTATCACTTTTGGCTCCATTGAAAGTCATTTCTGGAACACATCACTTCTGATATAACTTTTTGTCACTTTATTTTTTCTTGTTTTTGCCTCGTCATTATGTGTTATTGTGTGTAGCAAATAAACATAATAAAAACTATAAGACAAAGTGTGTAAAAATAAAAAAGTTGTCTGAATACTTTCTGAAGCCACTTTATATACATTTTACCGCAGTGCTGATGATGCCGGTCTGAGAATGTCCTGAATCATTCTGGTCTGCTCCCCTCCTCAGAAACACTGACTGACACACTGAGCTCGGACACAAAAGAGTGCGAATAGGAGATCGCTACATGATTCATTTTGGCTGCAATCCATCTGGGAAAATGAATCACACAAGGCTCATTGTGTGTTCACTTCCCCAGCACACCAACCTAGTTTCTCTCTTAAGCAGCTGAATTGAAGGCACACTGTCCTATGAAAAGTAACCGCAGGCCGGAGATAACTGGGTTTCTAATGAGGAAAATTATAGATTTTTCCTTTTATACTTTTCAGTAGAAAATGGCTTTGATTTAGTTTTTTTTAATCACACTCTAGTTCACCATTAACAAGCCAGAGGTCTTTAGCGCCCTCAAGTGACCAAACAACACAACAAAGGCAGACTTTACTCTTCCCAAACCAGCCTTATTGTCTGTCTACAGCTCTAGACAGTGTTCACACATAAATACATTTATGTTTACCAAAAAAGGGAGTTTTATCTGATGCATTAAACAACAGATTACAGTTGAGTGATTTTTTTGACAGCCAAAGCCTTCAAAGCTAAATGACGTAAGAGTATTTCGAGAGTTTTGAAAGATGGACAGTTTAAAAACAAACTGGTTTTACCTTCAATGACTGTCAGAAACGCACACAGACATACGCACACATCCAAGGTGCATGTCTACATTTTAGTATGTTTATAACACACCACCACACACATGATGCATTCAAAGTCCATTGTGTAAAACAAGTATGTTCTTCAGGCTTTCCTCTTTCTCTTCTGCATTTTCTTTCCAGACAGCGCCCCTTTCTGGGCTCCTCTCACCATGCCCTGGAACTGGCCCTGCAGTTTGGCGCGCTTCCTGTAAACACAAAGAATACAAAGATTTAGCCTCTGACATTCTGATATAAATCAATTCCTTGTGAAAGAAAATTGTGCAATGACAACTGTTACCTTCGATTAAGCTGGGCCTTCTTCAGAGGGATGTAAGCGTAAGGATCAAGCTTTCCTTGTTTCTTCACATCTCCTTTTCCGGTCTGAGAAATGTAGGATGAAAATAATACACTCAGAATGATAGCTTCTAACCAGCAACTCCTGCAGTGTGTGTTCCTGCACGCTGTCAGACTTACCTTTGACTTGTAGTCTGCCCCAGTGTCTTCTCTTCTTCCCAGAGGTCTGTGGATGCCTGAGCCCCCAGCTGAGAACAAAAGAAAAAGTGCTGCTCAGTCAAAATCACAAAGTTTGCATAAAAAGAGTCAATTTAATCCCAAACTATAACTATAACCCAAGCTTTATGCACAGGCTGATGTATCACTCAGGATGTTTGGTGCCAGTCCTACCTTTGTATTTTAGATGGGGTTCAACGTCCATGTCCTCATCAAAGTTGTCATCTCTGAACTTCCTTTTCTGTGACTTTTTCTGAAGGTGATTAAAAAAAAAAACGTAGATGATCAAAGAAAAACAGCAATAACAATGTCTCTACAGCAACGCTAAATAATACATACTGCGTAACATATGTAAGTACTCACACTTTTGACTCCAGCCTCTTCTAGAATATCTTTCATCTCTCCCTCATCTGTGGGAAAAGTAATGAACCTGTTCATACATAAAGCAACGTAATGTACATGATGGTTGGATTAACTACAGGTTTCCTCTTACCTTTATCTTTTCCATCCTCCTCGTCATCCTCTCTGATGATCAGCCGTCCGTCTGATGTCACCTTGAAGCCGTGCTCAACCTTGGCACTCTTTTTCAGCCCTGGGTTGGTGGCTGAGAAACGACAAAAACATTTGAACAAATACCTCCACAAGATACAGCGTGGTTGTTGTTTTTTTGTCTCGACAAAAATGCAGGCTCACAGCAACTATCAAAAACAAAGTGTGTTACCTAGCACTCTCTGGGAAACCTTGGGATCCAGGAAGTTAAGTGGGTCATCTTCCTCTCCTTCTTTAAGCCAGGCCGGTGCTTTCCGCGGTTTTCCTGCTTTCTTCTGAACATTACGAGCCTTTCCTTCATCCTCTGACAAATCACTGTCTGACTCTGCAAGGATGTCCTCAATACTGGAGAGGAGAGGAGAGGGGCTTTATAACAAGAAAAAGGTAACTGCATGAGGAAAGTCAGGGCTTTGGGTGGGGGAACAGTGGTCTACCTTTGGCTCTTCGTTTTAGGTTCCTCCTCTTCGCACTCGGAGTCGCCATGCTGCTCTGCGACCTGTTTCCTCCTCTTGGTGCGAGCCTCGGCCTTGCGGATGTTTATAAGCACCTTGTGGTGTTCTGCAGGCAGCATGCTCTTCACCAGCTCAAAACTGGAAATACAGCAGATAATGAGACACGTAAAAATACACACAGTACATGACAACGTAACATAAAAGTGATGTAGTTGTGGTATAAATGTCCCAGAAGAGACTATCTGGTACCAAGACATCCTGTGCAGAAATGGCTGCATGCAAGTAGTGTCTGAATATATGACTGATCTTCAGCCCTTCCAAAATAATCAGAGTTTAAAAGGGGTCGCCTGTGTTAACAAACAGCTGGTGCCATTATTAAACAACACACCCCTTTGTTAATGTTAACAATAACAGTGCTAGCATGCTAATCCTAATATAAATATAACTTCACTGGACAGACAGTGCTTTAATCATTGGCGTTTATAACAAGACTTTTTGGTTCACTGGTAGCAGACAAACAAGCATTATTTGGCGTTTTCCCACTGGATAGTACTTGTACTTTTTAGGGGAAAAGTACACTTCTAAGCAGTTCTAAGAACTACTCTCCCCCAAAATCTTTTTTTTCCATTTGCATTCCCACCGGCCAAGTGGCCACAGGGACTGGTAGGAGGGGTAAGGGAGTGACGCAAGCACGGCAACGGTCTAAATTAAAATCAGAAAAGAAATACGACAAAAAAAGTATGAACTATATACTAAATCTAATGTATATGTCATAATTTAAACAAGTCTCCCGAACAGAAACGGGTATCTCTGTCTCTCTCTCTGCCTGTGGCCGTGTGTGTGTGTGTGTGTGTGTGTGTGTGTGTGTGTGTCGGCAGTCAAGCTCGCAGGCGCTTGTGGAGTTTAACGGCAAAAAGGCAGTTAACCATACGTTCCCATTAATCTTATGATGGACATGTGTTGTGATATTTAAACAAACAATCCGTCAACGGCAAAATAAAAGCCTTTTATTTACGAGACCTGTCTGAGAGACCGCCAACTTACAGCGGGGCGTCCCAGGATGACAGGCCGACCAGCGAGCAAGCGATCCCGGCCGCCACCAGCTGGCAGTCCCGTCACTTTATGGAGCTTCTCAACTCCGAAGCAATTTGCTTTATCAATTTGAAGCAAATTGTAAATTCAGCAATGATTTTCAGAAGACTGCCTATATTCAAAATCTAAACAGTTCATTTCTCGCCTAAAATGTTGTCAGAAGTGACTTTAATGATGAATAAGATGGTGAAAATGGTCAAAAATGTCCCGCTGTTGCTCTGTCTGCAAGTACAGACGGCGCGCTGCAAGTTCCGGGTTGGCAGTAGGCGTGACTTATAAGTTCGACCAATCAAGTAGACCTAGGAAAAATACATTCGTTGTCTACATACAAGCACTTACAGACCATGATTACATACAAATAGTCATATTGATTGTCCTTTGTTTAAGTAAAAGTTGTGGGATGGCCAAAGAAACAGGAGAAATGACCAACTCAGTCTAAAATAATTCACTTGTTTTGGGAGAAAAAATAAATAAATAAATAAAAATAAAAATCAGCATTTTTTTACTTGCATTATTACACACCGCCACGTCTCCTTCAGAGCTACAAGTTAGCTAAATGGTGCCCAGTTGAGGCTTATAGTTTCTTTAAAAAATTAAAAATAAAAATTATAAAAAAAAAACAGCACTTACCCAAACTTTCTGATAAACTTAGTGAAGATGTTCTTTAGTTTGGTTCTGAAGTGCCTCCTCACGTCGTCTTTGATGTTCCCAACTCCCTCCATCTGAACACAGAGTGAAATCCGTATTAAATGAGGGCACGCCTGTCTCTTATAGCAGACTAGAGTATCTATAACGTCAATGCCTACCATGACAGTGGCATGTGATGCCAGCGTCTTGGGGTCCATGATGAAGAGGATGACCTTGATGAAGCCTAAGGCAGCTTTAACTATCTCTCTGGTACGCGAAGACAGCAGCAGACAGATGTTGTGCAGCAGCTGCTCCCTGGTGGTCTCCTCTATAGCGTCTGGGGAAGAAGGAACACCAGACTTTATCCAGTCCACGAAAATAATCATTTAAAACGCCAACAGGAAATTGCTGGAGAGTCAGCGGGCCTACCTTTATACTCGAACACCAGTCGAGTTAGCGCCAACACTGTACAGGTGATCATGGTGACGGAGCCTGTGAGTCCTGCGTACACCAACACTAAATACTGCTCCATGGCGTCTGGATCAGAGACAGATACTCAATTAGTATTTTAAACCAAATCATCAAAATGAGAAACTTGCATCTGCACGTACATAATAGAAGGAAGACGAGGTGTGTTACCTTTTGTGTTCCCACAGAAGCGGACAAATGCGCTTCCTATTTCCACCAGCAGGTTGTAGGCATTCTTACGCGCTCCAACAGACACCTCCTTGGTGCATATGATCACCTGACAGAGAGAACAACCTCATGAAGATTTTAAATATCGGTACTCGGTGTGTTTGTTTTTGTTTGCAAGCACTCATTTGTGTTTGTACCTCTGGCAGCAGCGCTGCGATAAAGTCTTTGTGTTCTTCGGTGAGCCTTTTCACAATGTGGATCAGACACTTCAGTCTCGGCTGAGAAAGAGAGACACAGATGGAAAGATACGATCAGACAGCGCCGTAAATAAAGATGTACAACTCCATCTAATGTCAGCTTCTTTTGTTCTTCCTCGACACAGCAGTCTCACCCTCTTTGCTGGTGAAGAGGCCTTTTTCAGAGTGTCGAGCAGGACAACTTTGAGCGTTTCCAGATTAGCCACGACAAACGATCTGCACTCATCTCTCTCTCCTCCGCACATCTCCTCCAGCACACGGTACGCCTTCTTCTGCATGCCTGGCTCTTTGTTCTGGAAACAAATGCACCAAGAGACATAGTTTACAAGAAACAGTTAGGTTCGAAAGCTTCTTTTTATTAAAAACTGGACATTCCGTTAAGCACACTGTGTATACCCTTACCTCTAAATATGGCCTAATCAGTTCAAAGGTTTTAGTCATGGTGACCTCATCGACAGAGGGAGCCATGGCGACTACAAGGTCCATCATTGACAGCCTGAGCGGTAGAGATGGAAGAGTAAGTGTACTGATATTTACCCATTTCAAAAAATTTATTTAATGAACAGACAAAGGCAGACATAATTCTACAGCAATATAGTGATATTCATGTCCCACCGTGTGAACTCGGTGGTGTCGGTGCTTCTCAGTCTGTCTATGGCTTTTTGCAGGAACGTGCAGACCATCTGAGGAGGATTGTTTTAATTAAAAGATAAACCAGCACAAGAAATATGACCCACCACAAGAAATATGAGCCTATGACAAATCATCAGTTCATCATGAAAGAAGACTAGACGTGATGCAGGCCCAGCCCTCCACCCCTGGTACACTTCAGAGTGTTCAGTCAGATCATTCAATTATGTAAACAAACATGAAATGCCTCGTCACTGCACCGCATGAGAACATTATGCAGCAGAATGTGCGCAAACTTAACTGACCTGTGTTTCGGTGACAGTTAAGTAGACCTTGATAGTGTCTAGTATAGCCATCCTGTAGGTGCCGGACTCGCCAGCGGCAGGCTGCTGGCCGTACACATTGAAAAGGATGGGCAGGAAGTTCTTGGAGAAGCGGCCCAGTTCAGCTTTTTCTTCCTCTACAGAGACAAAGCAGACAGAGTAAGTAGCTGCAGTACTGTTTATGTGTTGTCTCTCTCTGTGAACATGCGTGTCCTCCTACCAGTGGAGCAGCTCTTGTTGACAACAGTGCGTAGAGCCTGGCACACTGTGAGCCTCAGGTCTGGCCGTTCATTAACAGCCATACCGAGTGTGCGCGCGATGCCTTTGAAGGATGCCAGCAGGTCCACAGGACATGTACAGAAGCCAGGGAGCATGGTCCAAATCTGAAAGAAAAAGTACAGGCATTTGAGGCACTTCTCAACAACTCATCCACTGGAACTCTGAATACACCAGAGTTAAGTCAGTGTAGAGTTACCTGCATCTGTAACGTCTGGTAGACTTTGGCTTCGAGTTTCTGTCCTGCTTGCTCTAATTCTTCAGCTACAACACAAAAACACACAAATACACATAAAAAAAAGTAAACTCAGCATCACAGTCATCCAACCCTTAGGTGGAGCATCACACATATGTTTACCTCTATGCTTGAGTGTAGAAGTCAGAGGGAGGAAATAAGAAGCGAAGAAACCAAGGTGAGTGTTCTTCACGTGATCCCGTATGACCGGGACCAGCCAGCTGCGTGGGAACTCCAAGTCATCACTGGTGGAAACAAAAATCCACACACAGTCAGTTAAACCACTACAATGACATACAGGCAACTCCGCAGTGTTTTTGTGTCCATGTTATTCGCACTTACTCGTAGCCGGTGATGTTGAGGGGAACAGCACCCAGCACAACTTGAGGCCCCATGCTCTCTACAGCTCCTCCTACGGCCAGGTCCAACTCCCCGCTGAAGGGGAATTGAGGGGTGGAGCGCAGGTCTGCCAGAGACTGCAGGGACTGTCCGGGACACAACACAACGACTCAGGCAAACTTTTATTTTTCTCCACTCCCAGAGTGAGCGGCAAGGTTTTGCGGCTATACCTTGGTCATGATGGGGTGAGCTTGTTTCCCTGCAGCTCGATAGAAGCAACCCAGGATCTGCAGCACAAATGGCCAGGAGGCATGGAAGCGATAGGACAATCCTTCTTCTACGATACTGAAACACACAGCCACAATTACCATGATGAGCATTTACATGTAGTCTCTACAAAGAAAAGACTGAGACTAGCCAACAGTGGGAGAGCTTACCGAAACATTTTGCAGACATAGGAGGGGTTCCCTGCAGAGGCTGTGGCGGTGAGCATGCCCATTTCCTCCATGTGAGGGGCAACACATTCAGCCAACAAAGTCTGAAACAGATAAACAAACACAAATCGTCACTTAGGACCTTGCATACATTGTATAAAAAAAAAAAAAAAATGAAAACCACCATCTGACCTTTTTTTTGTTAAATTTCTTTAGCTAGTTAGGTTTTAATGATTTTGCAGACTCCCCTGTCTTCAATTACAATCCAGAAATACCCTGAGCCTTGACAAAAAAAAACTTTGTCCACTTGAGTTACTCAATGTGGAGGGATGACTTCTTTACCTTTAGTGTATTGGTGGCTGCAGAAACCACCTGCGTGTGAGGCGACAAAAGGCAGGACATGGCAGCAGAGAAGAGGCGAGGGAGGTGGCCCAAACTCAGAGAACTCTGCAAACTACACAAAGACACACCAACGGTTGAGCCACAAACGTAACCTTACTAGGAAACAGAGAAAGGATTTGTGATGCTGTTGTTTCATTACCTCGCCAAGTGAACATGTGCCTTCTCCATGACAGCGAGCCAAGCCAGCAGAGGCTGCAGGTCGTTCTCACTGGGAAGGTAGTCGTACAGAGCCTGAGGATGAGAAATGGCATATTAGCTTGCACACTACATTTTGCGTTATAACATTACAGCATTGGTTTTGTTTGTATTCTCTCACCGTGATGATCTGTGCGTTAAGTTCCGGTGAGAGGGTTGAAGCGTTTGGCTTCCCGCTGAAGAGCCTATGAAAGGCTTGCATGGCACTCGCCGTCACCAGCTACAGCCGGAAACACAGCAGCCGTGTTAAAAACTACATTTGAGTATCTATGTAGATGAACTAAAGGGTATCTGGCTGCATCTATGAATGTCTCTGTGCTCTCACCATATGGCTGAGTGTCATCACTCGCAGCAGAGTTTCACAACAGGACTTGACAGCTCCCAGAGGAAACGTCCCCATCAACTCCTTCAGAAGACCCAGCACATGAAGTGTGGTGGTGTCCTCTTTGCTGCCTGAGGGGGGAAAGAAATAGACATGAACTACAACTTGCTGGACAACCATAAAAACTATTTGCCTTCCCAAAGTAAAAAAAAAAACAGTTGTCTTACCTCCTGCCTGTTCCATTTCTTTCATGCAAAACTTGGCCGTGGTCACTGCAGCAGGGTGATGGGTTGGAGCGTTATCTGTAAACAGGAAGTCACTACCTCTGAGAACAGAGCAAATGCCTTGCTGTGCTGCTTTACGGACCTGAGAGGAAAAAGCGGACATGAAATTAAAAAGGCACAACATTGTACGATTTTAGCGTTTTTCATTCAACATGGAATACTTCTGAGGAAGTTACTAGCAGGCTGGTGAGACAAACCTTAGGCTTGCTGTGAACTGTGAAGCTGAGAAGGCCGTGGTAAGCCTGAAGGGTAGTCGGGTAAGTCCAGACAGATGCATCCTGCTTCCTCAACAAAGTGGCCAGGCATGACAGGATCTATAGATGCAAAAATGGCAAACTCAAACCTATGCTGCCTTCTTCAACAGTGAACAATAAGAAAAGACAAATGGACACAGAGACAAATCCACTCACCCATCTAACCGCCGAGGCAGTCTCAGATGTGGCCTGTTTAGACATGATGTCCATCAGAGCCTTGGTGGTGTCTGAGAACTTAGACATGAGCACTGGAGCAGGAACCCTGGGGAACACAACACACCAATCAGATGAACAACATTTAGAGTCGTATCTAATTCGCCTTGACATGAATGGAAAGGTTTGTTTTGGCGACAAAAGTTGTTAAAAGTCCAACCGTTTCATGACGAGGTTGAGGAGGTACGCCACTGCCGCCTGAGACTCTGGTGAGTCCACAACCTCCAGGGTCGTCATCTATAAAAAGCACATGCTGCATTTTCAGACACAACACCAAGTTTTACTATCACCTTTCAACACACCACAAGTTTTTTTCCGGAAAATGTCTAAGTAAACACTTTTATTGATTAAAAGGCAGCACTCACCAAAGCAGCAAAGTACTCCGTTTCAGTCTCCTTCCCTCCTTGACCACGGATCACCTCAGTCACAGCTGCCAACACTGCGCAGATCTGTGAGGCACATCAGCAGACAATGTTACAGCTACAGGAAAACTCGTCTTGGATTTCCAAGTACATTTGTTAGTAGTGTTGGTATCCTCGCATCAACTCCTAAAAATGTCATCCACAACTCCTCAGAGCTACCCGCTATTGTTTTTAGCTTTTTCTCCTAATGCAAAAAGGCAATTTGCCTATATCAAAACAAGAGCTTTGCAAGTATTACCAATCAGCCATTTAAAGCCATAGGTTAATGGGGTTTTGTGAATAAATGATCGGCCTTTAGTGTTTTGCCTACCTCCTTGTGAGCAGCTGAATTGGACTCCCAGTAGCGCTGCACCTTACTGAAGGTCAGGTTGGAGCAGTCTGACAGGCCGCTGAGGAAGGTACCTGAGGTTCTTTCTGAAAACGCCTCAGGCTCCTCTTCCATACAGGCATCTTTACGGCCACCGATCTCAAGCGGACCTGCCTGCAGATCATTGTGTAGCTTAAGAGCATCAACTGTTAGATCACTCTTTCCTGTGGGGGGAAAAAAAAAAGAAAAAGATGTAGAGGTACCCAATTACATTAAGCTAACCTCCCCATAGCGCAAATGGAAGCCATCCTAGGGCATGATAGGGTTTCCACATGCGCACACTTTTTCATATGTAGCCACCACATTTAAGACAATGCGTATGAATGAAGGATTATAAACATACAACCAAAGTAAATAAGACATGAATAGGTCTGCACATAACCTTGACTTAACTACTGTTAAGTATGCATTTCATTTGCTGAGAATCAGGATAAAACGAGGATTACTTGAAGCTTGGTGCAGCACAGGCCTGACAAAGCATCACCAGGAAGGGTAACACATATTTGATCACGTCTATGAATTATTTACTTCCAGCAGTCATTAACTGTAATTGATTTGAAACGTAATATTAAATATGATGGTATTGGTACCCTGACATTGGGGGGGACAATGGCCATGTATAAATAGGGCTGCAATTCCTCATTGTGCACCAAATGTGTGGATGTGAAAACACATTCAAACTTCAGAGTAAATACATTTAAAGTCTAATGTGCTGGAGTAGAGAGCCAACACAGCTAAATGTCTGTCTCTTACAAACTATTTGCTATTATTGTCGAGACTGTCTATTTCAGGGTGTTACCTAAAACGTTATGACATCAGCAATAATAATAATGAGCTTTATCTTAAAATATCGACAAAATTAAACAACATTAATTCAGTCACAAACACACAGCAGTTGTTATCATGTAAAATCGAAGACAAAACTGACTGACACGTTATTTCAGCGGACCAAGGGGAGAAGACAGACAGATAGGAGTCAGGCATTCTGCTGACAACTTTATTTGGTGGCTGGTGAACACTTAATGGCGCAGCATAAAGTTAGCTTGGGCTGTTGCAAGTTAAATGGCTGACGCTAGCTAATGTTAGCACTAGGCAGTAGCCACAGACCCACGTGTAACGTTGATGGAAATCTTACCGCTGGGTCGGCTGAAGAAGCGGCTTTTGGCAGCCTGCCTAAAACGACTCGTCTGCGGGTTTGAGTCGCTACTGTGTCCTTTCTTCCATCGTTTGAGTTTCGACCCCGTCCCAGATCGAAGTTTCCCCGATTTGACCATTTTCGGGGTTGAAAATAATCACGTTACCCCCAAACTGTCTCTGCGGGTCCAGATGACGCCGTCGCTTACCAAAAGACGTCACGAGTGACTCACGTGTCCGATTGCATAGGTCTAACTGTCTATGGTCTGCCCGGGCCTTGTTGTTATTTGCCAATAGATGGCGCTGTTCAGCAAAAAAAAAAAAAAGCACACACACACGCACGCACGCACGCACACACACACACACACACACACACACACACAACATATAAAAACATCACAACATCTTCAAGAGGAACCATTATCAGTTTATGTGTGTGATGCGGTTGAAAGCCCTGAAAAAAACCTCATAGATACATTTATAGAGTAGAATGGCAGAATAATGTATTCCTATCAACACTATTCCTGTTTATTCTTAATAATGTATACTCTTACTAGTTTGATCACATTTTCCTTGTTATGTGTCATTTGAAAGATTTTATAGCTGTTAGTGGCCAATGAAAAATGCAAATATTGAGAAAAGTCATTATCATTATCATCATTATTTGTTTAATTGCATTGCTTTATAATAAGTTCTTATGTTAGATACTTGTGGTTCCCAACAATCAGAGAAGCAGAGAATGGTTTTACATTTTTATTAATAAGTTATTCAAGTACAGTGAGCATCATATTGTACATAAGACTACATGAGTAACCTGTTTGGAGCGATGAAATAAAAAAAAAAAACCTAATAATTTCTCATTACCTTTTAGAACTGACTTTGTTAAATGTGTGTCTTTGTTATGAGTTGTGAATTGTAAAATATAGTGTGCAGCTAGTTACATGACCAAACAACACATATGGAAACTGACATTTAATTATTTTTCTTTTGTCTAAAGTTTTACGTCATCTCTACTTCTCAAATCGCATGACATAAATCTAAAAAATAATAATAAAAATAAAAACATATTCAGTTTAGTACAAACACACATGAGAAGGAGGGGGACCTGTGTAAACAATAGAGCTCTGAGTTGATGTCCACACAGACAGACAGACACTGGGATGTGCATCTTAGGACTCTACTTTTAATCTAAAGTGCGTTTCAATAGACTGCATTTGGAAAAAGGAAAAGTTACAAAAAGGAGCAATATAAAAGCAATAATTTCTTGTATAAAAATGTACACAAAATTACACTGCAGTGCCAACTGGAAAATGATTTCAGTCCCTACTCCTATTCCTGCCCCCCTCTCTGGCATTATATTTTCTCATCTTCATAGCCCTTTGTCTCCATCCTCAGTTAGCTATGACTTGAGGGTTCATATTGACAATCACTTGAACGACAAAGTCTTTCTGGATCTTGGCGTCTTGAAGACGAGTCTTGTCAGTCAGGAGCTTCCCGGAAAAGAACCACCTCTGGCGGGTCACGTCAATTTCTTCCCGTTCTTCCAACTGTTTCTTTAGCTCAGCGATGGAGTCCGCCATGCTGGCTGTCAGACGCACATCATTTCCTTAAAAAAACCACAAGAGAGCATAAAAAGAGTTGACACATATTTCTGAACAAGCTATGACACACTGAAAAGCTATGAATTATGAATCAATCGTCAGCCTAGATGAGACCAGATGTGATGAAATGCTGTATGCCTGCAAGCTGCATAACATGTAGTTCTGTAGATTTAAATGTCATATTATAGGTCTTACTGGGTGTCTCTCACCTGTTGACAATCGCACCCGCAGCTGGAACTCTTGTCTGCACGGAGGGGGTTGAGCTTGTTTCGCTGTGGAGTCAGAGATTTTGTTCTCACTGGACGTTTCAGAGATGAGGTTGACAGGCGGGGCTAAAGTGTAGGCTGGGAGTTGGTAGCGGTTGCCCAGTTCATCATAACTCTCTGTGAGAGAGCCTGCAGAGGGACAAATGGACTACGTAAATAACCGGATTTCAAAAACCTTGTACCAGTAATAGCAACTGACTTTAACCCTGATATATAAACACCCTTCTCTACTCCAATAAACCAGTAGAAATATGAGGTCATCACATTTACATTATATTCACCTACATCGCATTTACATCAACAAAACCAGTGTTCTTGAACTATACGCTTAAAAGCAAAAGCACTCCTGTGTGTGAGTAGATAAATATGCACGAACAGTGTTTATTTCCAACTTACTGTTCCATGGCTTTCTGGGCACCAATCCATTCAAAGTGGTCACGCAGCACTGTGACTGTTATGTAACTATTACAGCCGTAATCTCTGAACAACCAATACACGGGATTCTGTTAAATGTCCTTTGACATTTTGAAAATTATTACAGTGAGTTTATGCATTTGTGCTGGAAGTTCCAGGACATTTACTTGGACAATTGATAGCTGGAAAAAGCACATTTCCACATCTGAGAGGGTGTGTGTGTGTGTGTGTGTGTGTGTGTGTGTGTGTGTGTGTGTGTGTGTGTGTGTGTGTGTGTTCGTATGTCTGTGGGTGGTTTCATACCGTGTGGCAGAGTGATGCAGGCTCCATCCACTATAGCCTGTGCTAGCTCCAGGTCATTGCACTCTGCAGCCAGGGCTGCTGCTCTGAGTGCATCCCAGATCTCTTTGCGTCCATCAAAGGCGGGAGCCGTATCCCAAAACTCATCCCTCTTACTCCTCAGCTGGCCCTCCATCATCGGATACTCACTCTTCCACTTTGGACGCTCCTTTTTTAGGGGCTCATTGCGCCCTGAAAAAAAGAAGAAGGCATTGTTCAGTCTAATCTAAAGACTAATATCATCAGGGCTGTGCTCTGCTGGCCGCTTATGCAAACAACTTGTATTTTTTAAAAGGTGCTATATTTGCAGTGACTTTTTTAATGACATAATGGCCGCAGCTAAACTAGTTTACACTAGCCGCAGCTAGTGTAAAAGGGATTACAGGGCAGTAACCAAGTATCTGGTACTGAAGTTCTGAGAAACCTGCTTAGTATGTAGATGGTTGCCAGGTAAAATAATGCTGAGCCCTCTACTATAACCCTGGGGCACGTGGCAGTTTAAAAAGATATTTTTGTGTAAATCAAATGTACTTTCTATTACTAATATATTGCCCTAAGCAGAGCTATAATTTCTGACAAAATAAATCACAAAAAACAATATTTCAAAGTTTTAAATGGTCTACTTCTTTGAACATATAAGAACATCATCACTGAAAAAAACCTGTCCCTATATAAGATACATTAGAGAAGCTAAATACGTCAAATGTTCTGTAACTTTTTTGTTTTATTTACACTTGGTCACGTAAACACCAGTGAGGACAAAATAAGGCTCATTTTAAGACTCCCATACTGAAGAATCTTCTTATTAATTATTATCTTTTTATTAATTAATTATGCATGCAACTGCTCTTTATCACTCCAACAACACATAAACCAAGTAACTTTATACACCCACTGCAGGTGTTTCCATGCTGGCATATATGTTATATCCACTGTACCAGCATACCAAGGAAGTCCCTTTGATTCACAGAAGGAGAAACATCAAAGTGATTATTTATAGTGCTGAGGATTACTGCAGTGGCTAGTAACACATACACGTGGAGTGACTTGCACTCACACATACACAAGCATACACCAGTGGATTATAGGCAGTAATCAGGTTGCACATAACAGGATTTATTTGTCCCTATTCCATAAGGCATTGGTTGGAGAGATGAGCACTCTTTGGCCAATACAAACACAGAAACACTCTCAGGGACTATTACAAGTCTAAAACAACAAGCACACTGAAATAGAAATACAAAGCTTATACAAATCAATTATCACATCATCTTGCCTCACTTTGGTCCAATATGTATTCTTATATCTGATGCAAAAATGTTTAAAAACAAGAATAAATGTCTTCATCTGTTGATCGAGTTGGGCATTGGGTTATGCACAGATTTAAATGTTATTAACAATGCAGGCCAATATGTATGATGAATGTGACACCATCACCTTCAGAGATGAGGTGATGGCCCGAGTCTCCGGTTGCCAGTTGGATTTAAAGTGCTTTTCTTGCTTGTGTGTCTGTATATGTATTCACTCAGACATACATCATTTACACATTTTATCATTTAGCTTTTATGCATTAGTTAAAAAAAGGCACAGTTTTAATATCAAATCAGCTTTTTCTCGGTTTCAAAGCCATAATTACAATATAGCAGACGTCCGGAGAAAGTAACTGCTATCAAAGATTATACAACCCCAAATCAGAAAAAGTTGTGACAGTATGAAAAACACAAATAAAAAAAGAAAGTAGTGATTTCTAAATGTACTTTGACTTGTATTTCATTGCAGACAATGTGAACAAAAAATATTTCATGTTTTGTCTGGTCAACTTAATTTCATTTGTAAATATACATCCTTTCCTGTCATTCAGACCTGCAACACATTCCAAAAAAGGTTGGGACAGGAGCAATTAAGGGCTAGTAATCAGGTAAATTGGTTAAATAATGATGTGATTTGAAACAGGTGATGTCAACAGGTGATTGTAATTATGATTTGGTACAAAAGCAGCATCCAAGAAAGGTCTAGTCCTTTAGGAGCAAAGATGGGCCGAGGATCGCCAGTTTTCCAACAAATACGTGAGAAAATTATTGAAATGTTTAAAAACAATGTTCCTCAAAGAAAGATAGGAAGGCATTTGCTTATTTCACCTTCAACAGTGCATAACATAATTAAAAGATTCAAGGAATGAGGAGGAATTTCAGTGCGTAAACGACAAGGGCGCAAGCCTAAGCTGAACAACCGTGATCTCCGATCCCTCAGGCGGCACTGCATCACGAATCATCATTCATCTATAAGCGATATCACCACATGGGCTCAGGACTACCTTGGCAAACCTTTGTCAAGTACCACACTACATAGTTACAGCCACAAATGCCAGTTAAAACTGTACTGTGCCAAAAGGAAGCCCTATGTTAACAGTGTCCAGAAGCGCCGTCGACTTCTCTGGGCTCGGAGGCATCTGGGATGGACCATCACACAGTGGAAACGTGTACTGTGGTCAGATGAATCAGTATTTCAGGTATTTTTTGTGAAAAATGCACGCCGTGTGCTCCGGACCAAAGAAGAAAAGTATCATCCAGACTGTTACCAGCAACAAGTCCAAAAGCCAGGGTCTGTCATGGTATGGGGTTGTGTCAGTGCCCTTGGCAAAGGTAACTTGCACGTCTGTGATGGCACCATTAATGCTGAAAAGTACGGCAACATTACAAAGTGGTAAATGCTTTACTGTTCCAACTTTTTTTGAAATGTGTTGCAAGAGCCAAAATAGGAATTTTGTTTTTTTGAAAAAAATAAAACAATAAAAATCATGAGTAACACATTAAATTATGTGCTGTTGTATTGTCTGCAATGAAATGCAAGTCAAAGTACATTTAAAAATCACTACTTTCTTTTTTTATTTGTGTTTTCCACAATGTCCCAACTTTTTCTGATTTGGGGTTGTACTTTATATTCCTCTGTGACATTATTATGTTAATAAATATTCCATAATTTGTACCTATCTTGCATAAACATGTATTTTTAGTATTCATGTCTACTTTTGTTATTGTGGACAGGCGGCTGCAAACTTGCAAAGTGGTGCATTAACATGTAGTGTCTGGAATCCTAACAAGCAACCTGACAGACAGATATTTGCTCTGATCTGTTGGGTGATGACAAATGACTGCAAGAGGTAAAAAACATAAAGTTTTCTGAAACACATTCAGAGATAATGAGGACAAAACCCATTCCTAGTTTTTAGTTCAGAGGGACATTTTTAGGTCATGACGTTTGAAAGAACGGACATGGCCAACAGCACATTACACACTCAACAAAACATGCTCCATAAGAGAGTCCTGGTTGTACACACAGTAACATGACTGTAGGTAACTTTTTGGTTTGATTTTTTTGCTTACTAGATGGACAATAGGTGGACGCATTCAGTGATGATTGCATTATTTGAAGAATGTTTTATCCACCTCCTTGCCTTGCTGTAGTTTTTGTGTACAGTGTTGTGTGAGTGTACAGAGAGCTCAGCTTCGACCGTGTGTCCTCAGCTGTAAGCCTAGCTACCTAGAATCTAAACTTAGCCAAGTTTGTTTTCCTCAAGCTTAAACACTTCTAGTGGATGGAAAAACTAACTACAAATCTACCAAAACAGGAATGGATTAAGTCTCTGTCATGTAAAACAAAGTGTTAATTTTGGGCTATTATCGCTGCACCATTTCTATATACTTTCTAAATAAATACTACAAGTTGTAATAGTCGTAGTATTTCAGTGTTTGAGTGTAAACAGCACAAATGGATTGATGAACACATACTGAAAAATGCATTAAATCAGAAGTATCAGCATTTAGGTTAATAAGCAAGCTTCTGCTAAACATCAGCACTGCAACCTAATATTATCAGTCTCACATCTCTATCAAAGTGACATCAGTGTACGTCTCCGTGAACACACGTATTTCACTGAGAGGCAGCAATGTTGATGTTGTGTCAATTATGTTATGAGCGCTTTCTGTTTGTTCTATTTTCATTTACATGTTTTTGTTCTATTTTCATTCACATTTACATTTATATTGTTTGTTACCCTAAACACCTTCATACAATAACAACAGCATCAACAGCGCAGACAATCTTAAACTCAAAATATTATGATTATTATTATTATTATTATTGTTATTATTATTATAGAGTGAGCAGTGCAAACATATTAACAGAAATAATAAAAGCATTCTTTCACACCACACAAAAACTCTATACTTACTTTTCAGCAAAATCCTAAAGGGTGTGGTTGGAGCGTGATAGTAGTTGTATTCCCTGGAGTTTGGTACTCCCATAGCTGTTCTTACGCAGATGTTTTGATGTGAGTCACTTAATAGTCCACATTAATGTCCTAAAGACACCAACCCTGAGAAAGAGGACAGCCCTGCTGTGTCCAACCAGCTTGTTGCAACACGCGACTCAGTGGAAGAGACAACTACCTGGTCTAGTTTGCCATGATTTGCAGACTCCGATTCAGATGTCACTTAACGGTTGTGACACTTAGCCAGCTGCTTAAAAATGACCACACTCCAACCACTTACAACTCCTCTAATAACAACAGGACACAACAGGATCAGTTCAGAAGGTTCAATGTGTTGTGAGAGTAAGTTGAGTGTCCTAGACAGAAGGTAGCTTCTTTACACAACAGAGCTAATCCTATCAGCTCTATTTAGAGATAGGATAGGCAACCTGCTTAACCCCTTAACTGACAATAAACCTTGTCAGGCTATTACAAGTTGAAGGAGAAGCCACTGTACTTCTGAAAACTTCCCCCAACAGATGACTGCTTTTCCTTCATGAAGGCTCTGCTATTTGTAGAAATAAATGTAAATCTGTCTCTCACATCATGCATCCACAATAATATTAGCTGGGCAGTTTATTACAGAGGCCTTCTGAGTTTGCATCTCACAAAATCACAAGGTCTGAGCCTGTAAACATGATCTGTGAGGTAATGTAAATATATTCCAAAGCAGGTCGACAAAAGGCAAATCATGCACCAAGTAGGTCAAACTTTGATATGAAAAAACTCTGAAAGCAGACCACTGCTGCTGCTGCTGCTGCTGCTGCTGCTGCTCCATACATAATGCATGACAATCCAGCTGAGTGCACAGGCGTTTTTTTCCACAGGGAATGAATTGACCAGTATTTATGTAAAACACTGTCTCGTATCAGCGCAGGTCCTCAGCACAGATTAAACTAAGCCATGAGGCCTGAACCATTTAACACCTGAGACAGTGAGCTCTCAGAGAAAGACGTCAAGGCAACAGGGGCGAAGCTAGAAATCCTAACCCCAACCTGCATTTTATCATAAATGCATAAATTCTTAAGGCTTCATCTTCTCGTATGTGTCTGATGTATCAGAGGATGTGTGCTGTGTAACACTTGCATTTAAATGCATCAATCCAGAAGCAATTTCCCTTTAGCTATGATAGCATAATCTAATTTAATTTAACAGTGCTACTTGTGGGCTCTCTCAAAATTATATTCTCACCACATTTCATTTCTCTTGTAACAGCACCATCTGCAAAAAAAACAACAACAAATATATAGAAACTCTTAGTCCTAGTTTCTGGTTTAAGAGCATCGTATCTTATGCTTAGATCACTTCCATTAGTGCAGCCCTGTTTCTAATGCATTCACAAAATAGTAGGGCTGTCCTCGACTAAAGAAATTCTTAGTCGACTAACACTTATATGATTTTGTCGACTAATCGATTAGTTGATTTAATCGACAGAGCTGTGCTCTTTGAGAGGTGGTTAAGACTAGAAAAGCGCAATATAAATGTAGTCAATTAACCATCTGTAAAACTGAGTTTCTCCGAAGTTAATCCTGCAAAAGCACCACTTTAAATCTTGTGTTCACCAGAAATGTTCTCATAAGTTGCTTGGAAATGAGTAAATAAGCATGAATAAGCATAAAAAATGACTTATCGACTAAAGAAATCTTAGTCGACTAAGACCAAAACGACCGATTAGTCGACTAATCGACTAAGAGGGGGCAGCCCTACAAAATAGGCGTACTTATTTCAGAAACTGAAAGGCTGCAGTCCAATGTGTTCCAGCTTCTTACCTCCACGTTTTTTAGTTCTGGTCGAGCTTCGGGCACTCCCTTGTCCATCCATCCTACTCCTCCCAACACAGCCTCCCATCACTGTCCCTACAATCCACACCAAGGAGAAAAGTATCAGTCTTCTACATATTTGCCATATAAATGCTTTCAAATGAATATGTGATAACGTCGGATACATATACAGTTAATGCTGATGAGAAATCAAGTGCCTTATGTGAAAAGCATCATCGGGGGGAATAATGACGCCTCAGCACTCCTTGTTCCTGTGAGGTCAGACGAGCTGAGATGTTTACGTCACGTGTACTGCCAGCTGACGTCCGAGGGCACGCGCCTGAACCTCATGCCGCCGTTGCTCTGATTTTCATTCACATTGGCTATTAAAATCTATTTATGTTTTAAATTTAAATGACATAGGCTACATCCGGTGGGATGTAATGGGATTTGCCGCCTTATTAGTCACAGGTCTTTTGCTAGACTATATCAGGATTTTTAAATAAACAGTTAATTGTGATTATTTTTGCCTACCGGAAATCCAGTCTGCTAAATTATGCATTCGTCTGCAGTTTGCTTGCCACATCAGAACTTGCTTCCAAGTGTTATCACCCTGGCGCGACGATCAGCAAGAGATGCAAGCAGGTTGACAGACACAAACTGGGAGCAGTGTGTCTGCGCAGGCTGGCGGACTGGTGACCAGTCTGGCCCTGCAGATCGAGCCTCCAGGGAATCTCAGCTTCTCCACAAAAAACAGCAATCAATTTCCGTATTCCCCCCGAATCATCATGAATGCAGCTCACCGGCACAATCCGTTTGCACTGATCTAGAATTAAATCCTTATCAGTCTGCACGCATGCGCATCTTAGACCAATTATTTTATCCTGCTTCAAAGCTCGTCAGAATAAAAGCGGAAACTGAGAATGACCCTTCCAGAATAGTTAAGCGATTGGAAACAAGTATCCATTCAGTTTGCAAACAAGCAGAATTTTGAAATAATAAAAAAAAAATAAACGTTAGGGCTTTTATTGTGCAATATGCTAAACATTTGTAAACCTCTCTTCAGGAGTTTTAGTTTGAAATGCGAGGCGGGTAAGGGTTAGTGTTAAACGTTTCTCCATCTCCTCTCCTTTTAAATAACATTTAGAAATTTAAAATAAAACGCACATCCGTGAGGAGTTCTATAGGCTATGATTTAAGAATAAGAATACAACAGTTGTTGCTGCTGTCTTCTCCAAAAAGTCCAAGTTCTATGAGGTTATTGCTTAGTCATTTACAGTTTTATCGGAATAAAACTGTGGAACCAGCCTGATACACTGCAAAACTACAAATATGTCAGTTTAGGTCGATTCTTTTTGTATGTAGCCTAAATAAAAGCAACTATAAATGTAAAACTATGGATTATGTTATTAGTCTGGGAACAGGTTAATCACATGCAATTTAATATTGGCACAAAACATTAGTTGACTTTAGGCTATCCTATTCATTGATAGTTGTAGTGCATTTGCTGGATATGCAGGTAAGAGTAAAAAGTGCGTGTGTGGTGGAATACTTGATTATTGCTCATGAAGCCAAGCATCCAAATCTTTGAGGGTTGATGTAAGAAACAAGCGCTCTCAATAAAAATGAGGAAAAGTCAATCTGTAGCCATGTCACTCTAGTGAATGGCTGTCCATGCAAGCACATCCATTATGTAACACCAACATACCAAGTACCAGCAGAGGAAATGGTCACAATAAATTAATAGTATGCGGTTTAAATATTACTATTGAAATGTTTTCTAATTATCCAAATTGATGACATATAATTAAAACCAAATTGATAAAAAAATTATTCTAAAAATCTTTTAAAAATATTATCAATCATCCTCCAAACATAAACTATCTAGCTACCAAACTTGACCAACACTGACATCTGCTGGAAGATTGAATATTGACTGTGTGTGTGTGTGTGTGTGTGTGTGTGTGTGTGTGTGTGTGTGTGTGTGTGTGTGTGTGTGTGTGTGTGTGTGTGTGTGTGTGTGTGTGTGTGTGTGTGTGTGTGTGTGTGTGTGTGTGTGTGTGTGTACTCCGCTTCAGACAGAAACAAACTGATCAGTGGCTGGGCTCTCTCATTATCTGCCAATATATTTCTCTTGCATTTTATCCTTTTACTGACAAGATCACAATTCATTTTCTAATTGCCTGCTTATCAAATGCATTAAATGTCCTAGGAGTAGTTTCAAGTCAGCAGGATTTTGGTCAAATTGGACGGGAAATTTCCATATCTCCTCACGCTCATTTGCATTCATCTTTGTGCATCTCCACTACTGTGGCTGCTTGTTTTTTGATGTAATATATTCATATGAATCTGCAGATTAAATCTGCATCTGAATTAGTCCTCGCCTACCAGCAGTGTGTCTCTGCGTCTGTCTGCACTGTGACATAACACTGAAGTAAAGTGATCCTGGAACAAAAAACCTAAACACCATAATTGTAAAAATCCAACCTGTGTATGTGTAATAACAGCAAATGTGTGTATTCACTATGTCCAATTGTTTAAATAAATCAATTTATAAAGATTTATTAACTTAATAGGTACAAAATACAGATAATTAACACATTATCATGGTACTGCAGTTTTCACAACGCTCAGAGTCAAGTAAGAGTTTGTATGACTAAATAAAACCCAGTGCAGAACAAAACATCCATGACATATTGCCTTTTCACTGGTGAAAACACAGGATCCTTTAAGCCAACCAAAACAAATGACCAGTGTAGGTTGGACACAGCAAAGACTGCTGAAATTAGGCTACAAGTATGCCTGAGTAGAATCTGTCATACAGGTATTAAGTCCTTTTTAACTGGGAAGATGTCCCATGTCAAACCATCACCAGGTGGGGTGTGTCCAGAGGGAAGGAGAACACGCGTCAACCAGTGACTAGAGACAAAAGATAAAGCGGAACAGGTTACAAGAATTACAAGGCAGCGTTGGTCATAGATGATGAATGGGTACCTTAACAGAAAATCGTTACAAATGTCAGAGACACACCTTCTCTTCTCCACCCCAAGGAAGTGTTTCCAGTTATTCAGCCTGCCATAGTCGAAAGGGTTTCTGTAAACCTGGCAGAGCAGTCAAAGAAAAAGAAAAAGGAGCATTTAAAAACGAGTGCTTTCACTGCCATTTAAACCGAGATAACTCTTATCTTTTAACTGAGGGTTTGTGGCTCATCGTAAAAAATCTCCCTCAGCTTATCACAACCTTAATTACTTTGACGTGTAAAATATTTAACATGCTCGCCTCACCCGTCCTCGTTTTGCCAGTCGCTTTCTTTCTCTGCTGTTAATGTGTCTTTCGATGCTGGTCTCTCCTCTGGTTATTAGAACTGCATGCCATATGGTCAGAGCTCCCAGGGCCACTGCCACAGTGCTAATAGAACAAAACACATTTTATTTGATCCACTGACGAGATAGTAAAAGACAACCGCCATGTTACAATTCTATTCCACATACTGACAATTAACAGTATGTAGTACAACTATGTTTGGAGTAGGCATGAAAGAAATCAATGTACTTTACTGTTTTGTACTAACAGGAAGTGATTAAAGACGTGTCAATCACACTGTAAACTTGGAATGCATCTGCAAATTACGCTCGACAAAGAGGAGGCAAAATGTTTTTTCAAACATTTCATACATTTGTTTGTTTTCTGAGATCAACCTGGACCTGTTTCACCACCATCCACAATTTTTTTTGCAGCTATGAGCAGCTCCTCCATTTCCCCAAGAGCTCCTGCACACTGCCTGCGTGGCGTGAGTGTGGCATTTCTGCTGCGTTTCTGTTGCGTGGCGTTTTCTATGTCTTTGCATACCAGAAATGTGTCTAACGCAGCGCTGCTGCTGCTAGCCTTGTCTGTACACATGTATGTTTCCCATAAACATATACATACATATATACTGATTTTATTACAGAAAAGACAACGTCGGCCATGCAGCTGACGCGCTGACAGGCAGGCAGTGGGCAGTAGCCCTAATGCATTGCATTGTGGAACAAGTCAACTTAATTGTGTCATTTTTCCAGTGTGAACACACACTGCATACAGAAAGCATGCTCTGAATTAATAATAATAATGTAATGTATACTTTATTAATCCCGAAAGGGGAAATTACAATGTTTTCCTCTGTTATTACACATTACACACAGGTCTGAATTACACACATGTATGCTCAGTACCTACCGTATACATGCACTAATGGAGAGATGTCAGAGGGAGCTGCCCATGGAAAGGTGCCCCGAGCAGGTGGGGGTTAGGTGCCTTGCTCAAGAGCACCTTAACAATGCCCAGAAGGTGAACTGGCGCCTCTCCAGCTACCAGTCCACCACCATACTTAGGTCTGTATGGGGGCTTGAACACCAATTAGTCCTATATGTATGGAAAGTGGCAATATGAAATGCATATTTTACCTGGTAAGCACCCACATGTAGATGATGCTCTTATGAATCATCTTGTCCTTAAAGGTGTACGGAGGTGCAGGTGTCTGATAGTTGGTCTTGACAAAAATGAAAAGAGCCCATATTACATAACTAACAGATAATGAAAAAACACGTAAGCTTTATCATGTTATTGTGTTTGTACTTTTGCGACTGTACCTGGCCAGGGGGGAGGAGCCCAATGAGAACTCCCATCCCTGTTACTGGTACCCCTGGCTTTACCACATCCAAATGCTTAAAGCTCTAATGGAGTGACAGACAGAAACAAGGCAGGGTCAGTAAGGAACAGTTTACCCTTGCAAAGAAAGACACTAGACATGAAGGAAAAGTAACAATACCAAACAAGCCTTAAGGTACAAGGACAAAATGCCGAGCAGGCACACAGGCAACAGCTGTGGTGTGAGTCAGAGCAAATCACCTCAATAGCATTGTATGCATCTAGGAACAGGTCTCTGCCACTGAAGCTACAGTAGACACAGCCCAAGGTCAAGGCGACGCAGAAGGAGAAGAAGTAACGGTGGTTGAAATGGCCCACACAGTTATTCAGCCAGGCTGAGATGCTGATGTTAAGGAAAACCATCCCTTCATAGTCACGTCAAAAAATTTTGAAATAATGTTGGCGAAAAGGATACGACAATGATGGTCCATTCTCAGAATGCACCTGCAAAGGAAAAATGAAATATGCAGTCTGAAACTTATATAGACAAGACTTCTTCCAGGTTTTTTCTTGCTTAACATGAGGCAAAAGAGTTCTTGCTAGCCAGGTCTGTCCCCTGTAAGTCCATTATATATTCCACTAAGCAGCCGAAAGGAGATTGGTCTACCAAGACATTTTTAGTCTTTATTTATTATTATTTATTATTATTATTTGTTTATTTATTTTTTAAGATATTTGTTTGGGCATTGTAGGCCTTCATTTGTATAGGACAGCTTAAACTTGAAAGGGGAGAGAGAGAGGGGGGAATGACATGCAGCAAAGGGCCGCAGGTCGGAGTCAAACTGCTGCGTCGAGGAGTAAACCTCTATATATGGGCGCCCCCGCTCTACCAAGTGAGCTACCCAGGCGGCCTAGTCAGCTATTTTTAATAATGTCTTTTCATGAAGATTGAGCAATCAGATATTATAACAAAATGAGAGTCATATGGCCTGGAAACCAGGTGAATCTGCGAGCTCAAGATTCATTAGCTCTGGCAGATACACATTTGCCAACTATTCTGGCGATGCCACGCCCATCCAAATTAGCTAGACACTCAGACCACTCATCAATTAGGGAAATACCAGAACAGAAAAAAAACAACAACATTGACTCACCTGTTACAGATACCACAGTGGTGTGTTCTTGCTGGTTTGGGCATGATGCATCTTTTGCAGACTGATACAAATGGACTGTCATTTTTTTCCTGATTGAAAGAAGACATTTCCGTTGAATTACTAAATGTAAATTTATTTATAAAACCCAGATTAGTAAAGCTATATGTGGTTCTGCAAAAAAAAAAGTGTAGTTGATATCTTACTGTAGGGGGGTACCCAGGGGAAGTCGTGATGGCCTTGTAGTAATGGAAAACAATCATGACGATGTTCCAATGTCCATAACAAAGGTGCCAAGCAATCCCTTCAGGGGTGTATGTTTTGAGGACCATAGGCAGTATGATCAGATAGCATATCACTAAGATGGAGCTCACCAGTATCACCACCAGCCAAACAAACAGCTGTCAGACAAAGACAGGGGACATCCACAAAAAAAAAAAAAATGTTCTTCAGAGAAAAACTTTAAAACTCCCTGCAGTTAAATAATTAAAGCACACACACAGACAAACACACACTCACCGTGCCAAACCAGCGGGTGACATAATCCACAGTCCAAAACACTGGTTCAAAGACTGAGTCGAAAACCACATCTGAGTCTGTGAGAGAGTTGAAGTAAAAGGACTGCATCAGCAGTCTCACGTACGCCCATATTTCCCTAATCCACAATGGCAGTGTGTTCCTTCCTCTCCTGGGACATGACCGTAACCGCACACACCGCAGCAGGTGGAGCGCTGAGCTGGGACACCACCGCATTCTGCATCTGTAATATGCACGCACCTTCGACAGAAAAAAAAAAAAAAAAAAGATTAGCTGCTGTTTGACAAACAATCCAAAACCCATATTAAATTGACTATAGACAAGCGGCCCTCCTCACAAATGAGAAGCTGTAAGCAGACAACGTTTTGCATTTTAGATTGAGAACATGAAAACAATTCAATTACTTTTAAAAACAATTAATCGATAAGTAGGCTAGTTGGCAATTCTTTTTCTGTCGATTGACTACCCTAATCCAGTGTATTAAATCAAACTTACCAAACGCTGAATTTGGGAGCCAGTCAACTTGAAAGTTGAGTTGTTTTTAGAACTCGCCACATCTGTCTGTGCCAAGTTGTGCCAACTGATATTTAAACCTCATCAGGTAACAGCCTACACTTTAAGGGTGCAGCTAGATAAATAAGACAGAGCATTCACTTGCGAATAGAATTAAATAGAGGAAAACCAAACCAACATGTAAAAAAAAAAGGGGGCTGGCTGTTAAATATGCCAAACCCTAACCTAAAGTGAGTTGCTTTACTGCATTCCAGACGGGGTGGAGGCATGGGTGGAGGTTTTGCAGCCACCTGAGGTGATGACTGAGAGGGACAGTCTGAAGTGGACGAGTTGACTTTTGTCAGCAGCGGCAGCATTCACACATCATCAGGCAATGCTATAGGCTATTACAGACAATAACAGATCTAATATAGCTATATCGCCTCGTTATGAAAGCGTTATGATTTTAATTTGGACCATTTAGTCCATAGTACAAATTTATGTGGACTGACTCCCATAATCCTAACGCTCCCAAATCCCTTTTTTTCTGGATGTCATCCAGTGCTTTCCTCTTCAAATAACGTTAACGTTACCCGACGCTGTGTGCTGCGTTCTTATTAATAACACTTGATTTCAGATTTATTTTGGGGTATACTCACTGTTCTATGAAGGCAAGATACCTGCCGAAACCACTCCTCCCGTCGACATTTTCAAAAGCAAGACAAAAACGGGATTATTGCCACATATTAGCGAAGAAGAGCAGAATCAGGGACTTTACATCTCAATCCTGATCCGGAGCTTTTGCGCGTGCGCCAATATCGAGGCGAAATGCATCGTGGTAGTCTGAGTCAGGAACTAATTACGGAATTTTTTACATCATGGATGTATTATATTATTGTGTTATATGCATCTAAACCTAATAAATCCATGACGTAAGCCTAATTACACTTGACAGGAAACGGTTACTTTACTTCATTAATACGAAAAAGTTAGCAGCTGGGCTTCGGTTATGATTCTCAGACTTCTGGGATTTGTAGGTCAGGTCTGCTAAGCTACAAGCATCGCCATGTGGAGCTTGCAGTAAGCGGGGATACCAACTTTCCAACCTCAAGCTAGCTGTGTGCGGTGTTGTCAGTCATAATGTCATTTTGTTTTAACTTCGACGTTCCAGCACGAACAACAAACCCGGACGACGTGGATGGAAAGGAATTGCAAAATGGAAAAAAAGACACTGATGCTAACGCTGTGAGTAACGTTAGCACACTGATAAATTGTGTTCTTGGTTAAGTTACTCAAAGCGGTCAGGTCGTGATGTCACATTGTAGTTTCCTTTGAGTGGTGACTTCTGCCAAGCGACATTCTGGCATGATAATGGCTCTTAATACATCCATGGGATCTGGTCGTTTTAAAAGAAAGTTACGATTTATGCATGCAGTGGCGGGTATACTTTTATAAGGGCTAGGGGCAGTAAGGGAAATAGCATGACCCCCTAACCTTCCGTAAGGCACTAGGCTTATGCTTAAACCAGTCTTTTTAAAATGACTTTATTACTGTACAATATCAACATTGCATTCCCATCTAGCAATGCCAGGCATCTTAATTCAAGGTTCACTGGTCTTCATTACTTATTTATATATACTTACAAAAGCTTAGATCCAAGGGGTTAATAACCCACTTTATAAAACAGATTTCATAAAATATGTACCGAAAAGGGAACTGAGATGACTAAAACCTAGTTTGGCTCAACAGATGTACATTGCTGCGATAAAGCCTCACGTCTATGCTTCACCACCGCCCAGAACGTTTGTGATTGGTTTAAACCCCCCACACACACACACACATACACTATGCATATGCAGATTATTTTCATTTGGTACTAATTATGTCCTGTGACATCAAGGCTCATGAGCAAGGAGCTAGTCAGAGGCATGTCAATAAAAAGTAATAGCGGAAAACATACTGATATTCATACTGAGAGTAGTAGACTGTGTGTTGTTAGTTTAATGTATGAAACCAAAGTTCAGAGGTATGTTAAAAAAAAAAAAAAATACATATAGAATCTAGCAAATTAAGTAAGTCTGTAGCATTATAGTACACTAACATCCAGTCGAGCGCAGCACTGCACGAAGATCTTACGTGTTCATGGTGTCTTCACGTCCAGATCAGCTGCTTCGTATGACCTCACAACATTTCCTAATTCCATGAGCAGATGTCACGTGAAACTGAAACCCATTTTACGCCAATATTGATATAGTTATCAAAGCCTCAAAAAGCAGTTTTTCAACATCACCTCTACTTGATTAGTAAGAATTAAAAATAAGTTAAGTGAAGTAAGGTGGTGAAGTTAGGTGACAGCTTTAATAATTCATTTTAATTGTTCTAATAAAACATGATCAGTGTTTATTTTGATTCTTTCCAAAACACTTACAGCACACAATACAAATACGTATGCTTATATTTATACCTCCGCAATTTGTAGGAAATATCTATGAAGACCAAAAAGCATTGTGACTAATTCAATCTGAACATTCCTGTGCTATGAGTAGTTGCTTCTAGCTACACAGATTACTTGGATATCTTTGCTGCCAAATATGCCTCAAGCCATGATATTTTCAACTTGAATGTTTTACTGTAGTCATAAATGCACACCATCAGATACATATGGAAAACATCCCTAACCTCGCCCACTGCTTTGTGTTTTTCAGATGGAGGATGATCCCAAACCAGCAGAACCAGTAAACGAGGCCAAAGAGCACCTTCCACTGTCTGACCCACAGTTTCTCCTTAGGGATGCTGTCACTGAAACGGTTACCATAGGAACTCTTCCTCCTCTTCACTTCCTCAACGAGACCGTTTTTGAAAAGACGGCCTCAGAGAGAGAGGACGGAGAGAAAATTCTGTCTCGCACTGCGGAGCAGAGGTCTGATCTCATCTCTGGCGTGTACGAGGGAGGGCTGAAGGTGTGGGAGTGCACTTACGACCTTCTGGAGCTGATTGAGAAAGATGGAGAGACATTTGGGGGGAAGGCAGTTTTGGATTTGGGCTGTGGTGCGGGGCTGCTGGGGATATTGGCTCTGCAGAGAGGAGCCAGGCAGGTCCACTTCCAAGATTATAACAGTACAGTTATTGAACAGCTCACAGTGCCAAATGTTATAATAAACTGCCAAGAGGAGGATGAAGTAGACAGTGAAGACGACAAAGAAGGGAGGGGGAAGGGAAACATACAGGAGGAAAAGAAGGTGAAAGAGAAACAAAAGGTAAAAGATGGCATCCCACCACCTAAGAAAAGAGCCGCAGACCTTTCCCAGCACCCATTACTAGCCAAGTGTCGTTTTTTCTCTGGTGACTGGAGCACATTTCTTGCTTTGGTTAAAAAGGAGGACCCACAACCCAAATATGATATTATATTCACCTCAGAGACCATCTACAACACTGCATACTACCCTGCGCTACACGAGACCCTCCACAAACTGCTGGCACCCGATGGACTGGTCTACCTCGCCACCAAATCCCATTACTTTGGTGTAGGTGGTGGACTGCACCTGTTCGAGACCTTTGTGGAGCAGAGGGGTATTTTCTCTTTGGATCACCTGTGGGATAGGGAAGAAGGACTTCAGAGACATGTAGTAGTCCTGCGTTTTACAATGGCACAGGGCACTTAAATAAGTAAAGCAGTCCTGGGTTTAATATGCAGCTTTATTTGTGTAATGACTGTCAGGGACTCTGTTAAAGAATAATTACTGCACAGTTTAATGCAAATAACAACATTAGGATTTCTTTTCTATTTGAAGCTTGTAAATTGTATGTTATTGCAACCATGGTAAAACAAAGACAAGCTGTAATAAAATATGCTGTCTCATCTCCTGTTTGCACTTTGGTTACCTATACCTTCTTTCACTTCCTATATAGAAATTTGAATGTGTCTGCCAGTAAGTGAAGTGCAGTTGAAAGGGGCTGTTACAGGTCTTTAGATGCACATGGAGGAAAGAAAGGAAATGGGCTCAGTGACCTTTGCAAGTGATTTCCCCAGTGTTCAAACAGCAGCATGAAAGCCAGGCTTGTTTCTGAAGTCTGGCGCAAAATGTCAATTGCAACTTATCCCACCAGCCCAAGGATGTAGTTTGAAAGTGGATTCTAGAGTCACTGCACATCAATGGTGGGACTCTATGGGGTCTCTGTACCTTTTTATTCAAGTAATGGCTTCTCTTGATTCTGTCGGTTTTTACCTTCAGTTAATGTCACTACGTAATCTGGGTGTACTCCATTGCAAAACAAAGACATGACACATTGAGTATGTACATAAAGGAAATATGTGCCAATATACATCCAAGTACAGGAAGTAAACTATGCTGTAATTTTCCCAACACAATGTGGAATCCCCTTTTTGTCCAGGTCAAGGAAATCAATTGAATTAATCTGACCGGGCTTTTTTCTGAGGAAGTATGCATTAAATACAGACTAGTTTCTCGTATTTGAGGGGACTAGGTAAAGAGGATGAGGAAATCCAGAGGGTTTTTACTCAAACACTGAACAACAAAACTGTTATGGATATAACTACTCTTGCTTGTTCAATAACTGTGGGTTTACCCTGCTGAACCAGTCCTGTCATGTTCAGCTGATTGAACACAATCAGTATCACATCCCTGTCATATTTGACTAAGACCAGAGAGCAAACAAAGTTAATTTAGGAAGGCTGGGTTATTGAATGCACCCCTATCAGACCTAAACTGAATAAATGACTCCAACTACACAGACATGCACATGAATCGATCTCATCGATCTCGCATGCCCATGACGCAAGTAGTACACGCTGCCCTTCTGATAAATAATATTTTGCTAAGATAAAACACTTGTATAGGAAACTTAGTGTCACCAGTTCAAACATGACTGTGCATTTCAACACCCACGGTGTGTGGATAGAATTTCCACCTACGTATTGTGTAAATATAGTGTAGTGTTTAAAAACTATTTCACTCTTACGCACATACAAAACACCCAACACGGTTTCTGTTTGTATATGCCCGGCCAGCAAACTTCCAGTGTGTCCGCTTCGTCGTCATCTCTCATCTCGACAGCTGTTCATGGCCTGTAGGGGAATTCCTGGTTCCTCGAGTAGACACAGCTTTTCCCCTGCTTACTTTATGGGAACAGGGGCAGGGCCAGTCAGATGGTTTTCCTCAGAAACTATTATGTGTTGATTCACTGTGAGGGGGCGTGCTGTTCACCACTCCCACTGTTTCCTTCTTACTGGGAAGTGACTGTCAGGCTTACCGAACGGAGGGAGCGTATGAAAAACAGATAGAGAGGAGGGAGGGAGACTAATGGGTGATGTGAAAGGTGGTGGTATTTAAGGTCCGTTGCTCTGAATGTCAGACAGTATGCTGTATCCTTCCTTGGGACTTGAAGGACATGGGAGAGCGAGCAGAACATGCAGGTGAACCGGGCAGGGATGGCTTACTGTATGTTCATTCAGTTTTGAGAGACTTGCTGCTGATTCAACGCTAAAACGTCTGTTTTGTTGAGATGGGACAGTCCTGGGAGGCCTTTTATGAGGAGATGTATTTATGATATGTCCAAGATCTGGAGAGAAAGGTTTCAGTGAATGACTGGGGTAAGTATATAGTTAGAAAACAATCTCAAACTGCTCAATGTATGATCAATTTAAAAAATATATACACTGGACACATTGTATCTAAAACTGTCAGAAATGCATTTACAGAACTACAAGCTACAAAGTTTCAACATGTTTTAAGTTGTGAAATTCTTGGATTAGTTAGAAAAGAGTTTTCACAAAGAAATACCAACTTCCACATTTTCTGAGCACTGGCAGATGAAGGGTGTTAATGCTGTCCTCATACTATGTTATTAATGAACCTGATCTTTCTGTGAGAGCTGTTTAAACTAGTGCAGGCTTTAAGACTGAACACATTCCCTCATAGGGGAATTATTTTCTGTAACAGACCGTAGAACCGGTTGTTTCCCAGTCCAACGGCCGGAAAGATAGGAGTTTCCGGAACGTGTTCAGGTGTGGCCTTCCTCAGAAAGTTCATTGTACTCTATTGCATGTATCCTAAAAGAATGTACACTCATACTGAATAAACCTCTGTGACTGAGATAACATTGAGGAATTATCTCACTGTACTGTCACTGTAACTGACTCCAGGCCTTGAACGAGGTGATTCCGCAGGTCGGTTAATATCAAACTTACGTTAAAGGAGTCAAAGATATATCGACCAAGTGTATGTCAGTAATCACACTGTCCCAAAGTTCTTTTCCTGGGAGTGTATGGCCATACATGATGAGTCATTTCATGCCTCAACCAGAGCACTATCACCAGTGCTTGCATCAGACCAGTGAATAGACTTTCATTTCAGTGGTTGAGAAGCATTTCAAGAAGTACTTAGGTTAGAATGGTTGGACAACCCTGAAACTCTCCATAGGCTCTGTCTAACCACAGCATTGGATCTATTCAATCATAATGGCATTCTGGAGGTTTGTTTTCCACTCTGGTTTTTATTTCACTTACATAAAAAATGCCTCTCAATCTGTTGCCAATTTATGAAAAAGTCTGTCTTAAATTACATAATGCTCTACTGTATAATGCAAATGCCAACTGTGATTGATCACTATTTAAGTTGAACTTTAGTTGCCACTGTAATGGTCTCTTGCTCAATCTTCCAACGAAGTAGGGCTGACGTTATCTCATCACCACCCTACATTTCTTGAGAAATAGGGAAGGTCATGAGTGACTTAACCTTAATGTGCTGCTCAACATCTTGAAGATTGTGTATCTTAAGCCCACGTTTATTGTTGAATACAAAACTCGTTATGCTGTTTTATTGATTATGCATGGTTTTATTTCATTAAGACAGTAGTAAACTGAGTTGAAAATTACATTACAGTACATTACAAGGATCATTCGAGGTTCCTGAAGACCAACTTTTGATAAGTGCTGTACTATGAGAACTGAATTCCATAGATGGTGGCGTCTTCAGGTGTCATCTATGGGCTCAGTTCTTTTGGAATGGTACTAGTTTGTCAGCCTTACTGCACACCACCAGAGAGCGGAAATCATGACCATCAGAATGGATTAATACTTGTGTGGTTGCATGTCTACGCATTACTTTTGTTGTGTTTGTGTATATTGTTACCTTTCCTCAAATGATGATTGAGGAATTAATTTCAAATTGAATACAACATTACCGTGAATAAAATAAACTTGTAAATTACCAATCAGAGTTTATCAAGCATATTGTATATTGTTAATAAAATAAATCAAAGTTAATTATTTCCTCTGTAATTTGTTGACTCTCATGACATTTCTGTTGAATTTTAAAATAGGCTACTGCAACATTTTAATACAGTACAAAGAGTAACGATGAGTTGCAGAAATACAGGGGCTACCATGCAACATACAACCCACACATGCAGACCACATTTTTTTCAGATCTTATCTCAGCTTTAGTTCCATAAAAATCTGCAGCCATGTCAGTTAGATAGATTACTTATCAACAACACAATATGATTAGATGTAACAGCCAACATCCTTTTCAATTACAATATCATGGGGAGCTAATAAAAACGTCCAGCTGCAACTATTGAAGTACAAAATACAAAACAGCATGTTGTTATGTAGACTTTTAAGAGAGGAAGACACAAGCATAGATACTTGTAGTATACCAGAACTGGTTTAAATCAGTTTTTTGAGGTACCTGTAGTGTCTCAAAGTTATTCATGTATATGCCATGCACTGTCCTTGGGGCCCTCCTGATAAACTCTGTACTTGCACATATATCTCCCACATGGCTTGAACAATAAGGTATATAGTAGTGGTTTTATTTTCACCACCCTGGTTTGCTAAAGTTCCTGGCCTTCAGGCTCCAGGTATGGCTGGGTATAGCGATAATAGGCAGAAAAAGATGGCTGCTGTTGTACCACTGTAGAGTGAGGAAACCAGTTGGCTTATAAAACATTACTTCACTACCGTTGCTCTACTCTTACATTCAGTATTACGAAAGAGATGACAATGCCATGATTATCAGGGGATTTTTTTAAACTATAAGTTCCTCACCTAAGCATGTTGTTGTTTTTTCTCTCATGAGAAGTGTCTGCAAATGCGAATGCAGTTTCTGAAATAAATTAATTGCATTCTACAAATGGGCACTCCTTCCCTGTTATCACTCATTTAGGATACAATAAGGCCTCTGCCTGTGGCTAAAATATACAGTTGGCTATGCACTCTCATGCCAACATTACATATATTCTATTTTCTAATTAAATAATTAGAATTGATTTAAGGATTTTAATTCAAAACATGCACTATATCGCATATACAGTGTACAGCACAGGGGTCACGGGTAGCTATACATTTACTACATTAACTTAGTTAGTTTCAGAAGGAAAATGATTGACTTTTACTTTATGATGTGAAACCAGGTGATTTTTATTGGACCAGCTCATAAAACATGATGCATTGTTACAGTATAGATTAAACAACCTATTAAGATGTTCAAATTAGCTCCACCTCAACCAACTACAACATTAAAATTATAATTATATGTTAATGCATCAGTATTTACAGTACAATATTAAAACTTATACTCTCACATGGACAGTTGTTATGTGTAATGTATGCTTTAAATACGTTAACTTTACTGATCATTATTATCAGTAAGAGGTAGGCCTATTATGAGCTAAATTAGTAGGCTACAGAGGGATACTTTTACTCAAGGAACATTTTGGATGCAGGACTTAAGAAGAGTGTTGTTACATTTTCGTATTGCTACTTTTACTTAAATAATGAACAGCAATACTTAATCGTTTGTTTACCCGTTTGGTTCATCCGTCCATCATTTGGCCACTGAAAAACTTTAAAGCCGCGACCCCCTTGATTGACAGTTTATCAGCCAATCACAATCATCATAAAATCCACACAAACTTAAAACCTCATTCTTCATTGGCCATAAGTAGTCGTCAATCAGTTACGTCACTATACCATCCAACCAATTGGGAGGTAGTTTTTGTTGTAGAGCATGAGCAACAGGCTGTGTCCCACTGCTCCTGCTGAGAGTACCACAGCGGTCGGTGTTAAACCTGTATTTTGTCGGTCAACATTTGTAGCGTGAAGCCTCTGTGATTTAGGGTTTTCTCGTTTTGTTGAGCTGGGGCTAGATAGCAGAAGATAACTGCATATACGTTGTTGTTTTTTTAGAATAACCAGATTTGTTCCAGGCCGTGGCATGGATGAGGTACGGCCTACCAGTGGTGCTCAAGCCCACGGACTGGTGCCGCTGTTTCCTCCTGGGCTGCAGGCTATCTACGGGGAATGCCGGCGTCTTTACCCCGAACAGGCAAACCCGCTTCAAGTTACAGCCATTGTAAAATATTGGTAGGTACCCCGTATCGTTGTTGTTTGTCTGACAAATCTGTGAGCCCTAGCTACGTTTGTGGCACAAGTTTATGTAACGTTAGTGATGCTTAGACGTTTGGCCAAAGTAGCTGCTAAGCTAATGTTAACTTTACAACTAACTACGTCCAAGAGCCCTGCTGTAAGTAACTGCTACTTTTGTTTCGGGGTGTTTAAGGATTCAGTCATTCATTTCATTTAAATGTAGCTCATAACTCTTATAAGTTAGCTATGGGCTATGGTCTTTACATAGGTGTACTTAAGAGTAAACGCGGTCCACTGAAAACAATAACAATTTTTGACATGGCCGATGGTTTTCATTTTATGCTTCTCACAGGTTAGGGGGACCTGACCCGTTAGACTACATCAGTATGTATAGGAGTACGGGCTGTCCAGCTCAGGACATCCAGGAGCATTGGCACTATGTCAGCTTTGGACTGAGTGACCTGTATGGGGATAATAGGGTTCATGAGTAAGTACGCTAATGTAAATATTTGACTTCCTGTTGAGGAGTTGGGGTAATTTAGACACGTTTGATGAAATGAAGAGCTTATATATATTTGAGAGTTTATATATTTATATTTGAGAGTTTACTTTTCATTTAATTAATTTTACACTGTAAAAACCCTGGGAAATATGTACAACACTTCAGGCCTTTAAGTTATGCCAAATATTTTTTGCATTTGCAAATATATGTCAGGAGAGTAGGCCACCTACTCTGTGTGTGTGTGTGTGTGTGTGTGTGTGTGTGTGTGTGTGTGTGTGTGTGTGTGTGTGTGTGTGTGTCAGATTCACAGGGGCAGACGGGCCCAGTGGGTTTGGTTTTGAGCTCACCTTTAGACTCAAAAGAGAGACGGGAGAGACTGCACCACCAACCTGGCCAGCTGAACTTATGCAAGGCTTGGCTCGCTATGTGTTCCAGTCAGGTAAAAGCACAGGGTTTATGGGGGGGTTCAGTAGAAACGAAATAAAGCTCTACTTCTTGCATCTTTGCATGGAGTAAGCTACATGTTAAAACATCCCAAGATCAAGGCAAGCATTTGTTCTCATACTCTATTGCAGGGGTCTTCAACCTTTTTTAAGCTAAGGACCCTTTAAGTAAGAGAGAGAGAGCAGGGACCCCCTACTACATTTATTGTATGAAATTAAGTTGCATAAACTGGGCCTACAATAATGTGTAGGGCGGCCTAAAGCCTTTATACATACCTTTTTTTTTTTGCATAGAATACTAAGCTATTAAAATAGCCTAATAATTGTTGCAGTGCTTTTATAAATCATGTTTTAATGTTAAACATACATGTGGCACAGTGAATCCTTAGGATTAACTGTATCTGTGGATGGCTGTTATTTTAGACTTTTTATGGAGGAACTGATTAATTGATTAATCAATGAAGTGACCAGAGGTAATGAGAAACATTGTTAGTTCCTGCCCTACATTCTTCATCCTTCACCTGTAACATGTTTGACAAAGAGACACACTTTGTCAATGATTTACTATCTGCACAGGTTATGATGGAACAATTCTTTGGCATGCCTGCTTGTAACGTCTTTGTGAATGTGAAGAATGTGTTCTTTGTAAGGGTAGCTTGTAATTCCTGTGATACATGCGAGTATGCTGCAGTCTTAGGTTTGTTGGAGCTCTGGGTATTGACAGGAAGTCTATTCTCCCCTTTCTTTCCCTTTACCATTTTAATAGGATTGTTTTTTTACGAATGGCAAACAAGACTATTGTTGTAGTGTGTGAACGTATACTCTGTGTGTAATGGGCATGTACCGTGCTGCTATATTCTTTAAATCCTTCAGTCGTGTATTATAATGTGCACAAGAAAGTGTGGTTGGGCCGGGGCATTTAAAAGCCATGAAAGAGAAGAAGGCTATTCTCTCCAGGCTCCCCTCTTCTCACCACCCAACCTTCTCTGCTATCCAGCTGGGGTCAATTTGCGCGTGGGTGGGCTGAGCTCCTGAGCTAAATGAAGGCTGATTCCTGGCCATCTTCCCCTCGCTTTTCTCCTGCAGTGAATCTGTACTGGGTGCATGTTACCGCCCAAGCAGACAGATTCCTCAGATGGTTTTTATGCTTTTTTTTTTTTTTGCCCCAGTTAGTTCTCGATTTCTCTTTGCTCGCTCTCATTCTCTCGCTGATCAGTGTCCCCTCTTTTCTTACTACTGCAACTTTCCTTTAGCAGTTCTGCACTATAAGCTAATGAAAAATAGGACTTCTTCCCACTGGTGGCTGAAGGTACAGGACTCTGCAGACCATGTGCATTCTTGACGACTTAAAACAGCATGTATTTATTTTAAAAATGATTGTCTACTTTTGTTGTCACTTTTACAGAAAACACATTTTGTAGTGGCGACCATGTATCGTGGCACAGTCCACTAGACAACAGTGAATCTCGTATCCAGCATATGTTGCTTACAGAGGACCCACAGATGCAAGCAGTTCAAACGCCATTTGGCTCAGTGAGCTTTCTGCAGGTGAGTTCAACCATGTGATATTCACTTTGTTTAAGTAACTTTAAATCAAGCACTTTTGGGATATTTTTGCCAACTAAATTAAAGCCGATAACGGGCATTTGGATAAAACATGGACCAGCACTAGCAGAGATGAAGATGACCATAGCACTGCAGTTTAAAATATGATGATAATGCAGGACACATTTAGTTATCCTAAAATTCAGTGCATTTGGCTGAAATGCCAAACTAAAATAATAAAAGTTAACACATGAAATAAAAACCTTTTGTGTAATCTTAAGTAAAAATTCTGTTTTGTTGTCCAGTAAAATGATAGATCTGTGGAGCCCAAGCGTGTGTGTGTGTACACACATCTCGTTCTTTTAGATAGTTTGAGGAAATGAGTTCATTCAGTGCATGTGTTTCTATGGCACCGTGTTGCAGTGTCTCGGTGTCCTCTTTGCATCAAGTCACATCAGCTGTGTTGTTAAATGAAAATATTAGTATGCAGCTGACTAAACTCACTATGACATTTAGTTAATATTACATAATGGCATCAAACATCAATTAAAAATGGTGAAGCAGCAGTACACTAACTTATGACAGTGTATTTCATGCACATTCTTTTCCTTTAAAGCTCTTCACTGTCTCCTATAGATTGTGGGTGTTTGTACAGAGGAGCTACAGGCGGCCCAACAGTGGAATGGCCAAGGCATCCTCGAGCTGATGCGTGGAGTCAGAGTGTGAGTACAACTGTGCATCAGTACGTGATTTGGCTAGATAAAGAAGCCATGTTTTTAGGATACTTTACACACTGGGCTGATATTTTCCTTAGGTTTTATTTTGTTTGTGAAGTGATTAGTCAGAACAAGCTAGGTTATTTCTCTGTTCCATAGGTTAGGATTGCTATGTCAATATAAATATCAGTCTTAGCAATTTTAGTATGTGATGGGATACTCATCATTTGGATTTGCAGTAAATATAACTTGACACACACACCTTAAGTCATTATCGGTCCTTTTTTTTCTGAATTTGCTTATGGTTTTTCTCTATAACCTTAAATGACATAATGTAGACCAGGTCTGCTTTCATTGTATGGTATTGGCAAATCAAATATACAGTAGATTACTTTGTCTATTGTAACACAATATTTAAATTCCCCTCCAAATGGTCAGTCATTGAAGTGAAAACAGAAAACACTGTTGGCATCGATGCCACTCCAGTAAAGTAAAATGTAAAATGTGTGTCTAGTTTGAGAAATACATTGTGAGCAGCAAGTGAAGCGCTTAGTTACTTGTTCATTTATTAACCCAGTGATAAACTTGATTAATGGTTAATGCTGTCTGGGACTAATGTTGATGATTGTCCTGTGTACAGAGCTGGTGGCCCCTGGCTAATCACAGACATGAGGAGAGGGGAGACCATTTTTGACATTGATCCACACCTACAAGTAAGGCTTTTTTAAGTTCTGCACACTCCGCAAAGTGAACTGTATTGTATTTATAGTGTGTGAGATGAGCAGTAGTCTTATGTTCCACAGCTGCTAACTGCTTGTGCCAGCCAATTGTTTAACCCCCTGTTCAATCCCCTGTTATATTGTGCACTTGGTTTATTGCGACAATCTGGGATTGGATAGATGGTCAGTAAAGGGTATTATATTTATATTTATTTATTTATTTAGAGAAACAGGGACGGCGTACAATAAACATTAACCTCAAAGGGAGAGATGCATTGTACCGGGTTTTAGCTCAAGAGCTAATTTTCACCCGTAGTCCCTGGGCAGGCTGATGTTAAGCTAAAATACATAAAACATACATGAGTAATAGGATTTACAATTAGGTAAAAACGTGGAGCTAAATTGTAAAGAGTTTAGTTGAAAGTGATGCAAAGGAAACTGATTGTCCATATAAAGATATAAATAGATGAAAGGAAGCCATTTATAACTTGGACTGGCCTGGAACAGGTCAAGGATTTATCCTGGAAGAGACAAAGTGACCCTGACATGTATGAATCATTTTAAAGGGAACCCTTTTAAAGATAATGTAATGTTGTTTTACAACTACTTCTGCATTATTTTTGCTGTCTGACAGTATTTAGTGCCCCCCGTTGGCCCAGAAATCTGTATGCAATGTCTTCTTCTCATTTCTGAAAACATTAACATGTGAATTTTATGTGAGCTAGTGTTGATGATTGCGTGTATTTCTTGCTCATCTAAGCAGGAGAGAGTGGACCAGGGTATCGAGGCAGAGGGCTCCAACCTGAGTGGGGTCAGCGCCAAGTGTGTGTGGGACGATCTGAGTCGCCCGCCAGAGGATGAGGAGGACAGCCGATCCATCTGCATAGGATCCCAGCCACGGAGGCTCTCAGACAAAGGTATGCCCAAAGGAGTGAAAAGAGTAGACCCTCTAATTAAGGACCGAGCAGACCCAAAAATGCTTAACCAATCTATACACAGGAGTTCTGGTTTCATGCTGTCAGCAGTGCATGATGGGATAATTCCATGCTGATCTTTGTTTGTGTGTTGACAGACACAGAGCAGATCAGGGAGACCCTGAGAAAAGGACTGGAGTTTAACAGCAAGGCAGCACTACCACCCATCAGCAGCCAGAGACAGAGCCACGAGAGACCTCAGTGAGTGTTCCTCCCACACACACACACACTGACATGGGTTTAGCTCAGCACAAGGGTTGCACCAAGATAACTCCCAACGCCATGTGCAATGACTCACAGTGCAACAGATATCTGAACTCCTTTATCATGTTTCTTAGCTACCAGCATAATATGGTGGTTTATCACTAATTTGTTGCCATTTTTCTGTCTGAAATCGCTGCGTCATCCGCAAAATCAGGTAACTGCTCCGTGAAAGGAGTTGTGAAATCTGTGTCTCTACATTTCCGTTTGCAGACAAAGGCCAAGGAGCTGCCATTTCCGTCACTGTAGCCGTTTTTCACAGACAGCCATTCTCATATTGCTGATTGTACCATATCCGACTTCCTCACTTATATTGCCCTTTTGTTGCATCTTCCACTCTTTCTTTTCTCTTCCTCGTCTGTCTCTCAGGAGTCGGAAGGACAGTTTGGAGAGTGAGAGTTCAGCAGCCATTGTTCCTCATGAGTTGGTCCGAACACGACAGTTGGAGAGTGTCCATCTGAAATTCAACCAAGAATCAGGCACACTGCTGCCCCTCTGCCTGAGGTACTGCACCACACTCTCTTTTACTCCCACACATGATTTTCATCCTTTTGGAATGTCCCAAAGACAGACAGATTAAAAAAAAAATAGTCCAAACATTCAGGTTGGATGGGTGCAGCAGAATGTCTTTTTGTTGAAAAGGGCCTTCTGCAAGTCAGACCCAAACTGATTTTCTTTCTTCTACTTTTGATGCCACTTCAAAGTGTCTAGAATTAAAAGCTAGCCAGTGAATTATAAATAAATAAATAAATGTAACCCGTCACATGAATAAATTGATCATCATGCATTCATTGTCAGCCAGCTTGTAACTTAAAGAAAGGATATGGACTGGTCCCCTGTATTTGTCTGGCATGTTTTGTGCGAATTACTTCTTTTCTGACCCTTGACTAACAAAGGTTATTACTGTACATTGACACCATATTTGTGACTCTTGAGTCAACACAGCTCATGTACGATGTCTTGCACTCTTTTCTGCTCACCTACCACTCGAGAAGTGCATCAAAGGACAGGAAGTAGCTTTAGACGGACAAAGGTCATAATCTGCTGAAATAAAATTGTGATTTTCAGTGATATAACTTCTATAACAAAGTTGCCTTATTATTGTGCATTAGCTATCATATGACCAATGGATCCTCACCATGTCAGCCAACTTACATTTAAGTCTAACAAACATAAGGGCAATCTTCAAAAACCATTATAGCACATGTGCTATGAAAACACAAAAAAAACATTCATACACAAACGTTATTGCATATTGCTATGGTGACAAAGCAAATGGTAAAATGCGTACATAGAATTTTGCAGGATCTTAACATTTGTGTTTTGGCTTTCTCTGATATGCTCTGTGTCTTTTGAAATGTACACATCCGTTGCTAACCTTTTTTTTTTTTTTTGGGAATGTTGACATTTTTTACAGACAAAATGCCACCTCCCAAGCAATTACTGTTCAATAGGAACTGTAGTTATTTTTTTTTATTTTTTTTTTTTTTAAATAAATGCTCCTCTGGTGGTGACAAACCTGTTTTATGTAATCTCTATTTGAGGAAAGAACAAGACCAAAGTTAGCTGAAAGAGACCTTTGTGGGAGAGAGGGAGAGATGCGCCGGGAGGGAAGAATGAGAACACGGTGTAAAGGGCCCAATTAGGTGATACTGACGTGGTGTGTTATTAGGTCAAATAAATGTTACCTACAAACTATATCACTTTTAAATATCCTTTTTGGTTGTGGGTGATTTTGATTTAATCACAAAGCCACTCTGTTTCTATCAATGAAATTTGCCTATCACATTATCGTAATGGCAGCAGATGTGAACAGTTTGGTTAGTATCTTAAATTATATCTAAATATTTCAAAATGTTGTTTCCAAATGTCTGCCAATAATCAGGGAAATTGGCACAAGTCCATAAAGTCAAATGAAGAGACATAAAGATTAATTATCTTAATAATTTGCAAACATTTTAGTCCTTGCAGTGTATTTCTTCAACAGATTATTTCTTTAAAGCTATTCTGTAAGAGTCACCTTAAGCGATAGCATGTTTTTGTAAATATCTTCAGTCATCACAAAAACATTTGTATAACTATCCTTTAAAAGCTTTGCTAGTAGTTGTCACATGGTAAGAGAAGTATTCTGTTATGGTTCAAATAAATGAAAACACACTCATGCACTTGTACTGACCTTTTGTAGTTCATACTGTACTGTATTTAATCCATTACAGGGGCCGGTTGCTCCATGGGAGACACTTCACTTACAAAAGTATCAATGGAGACACAGCCATTACATTTGTGTCTACAGGAGTTGAAGGAGCTTTTGCTACAGAAGAGCATCCATATGCAGCCCATGGCCCCTGGCTTCAGGTATACACACAGACTTGCACATAAACTCAATGTTTCCATGTGGTGCTTTGATATTTAATACATTTATTTGACCTTCTGCTCTCTCTGTGTAGATATTGTTGACGGAGGAGTTTGTGGAGCAAATGCTTGGGGATTTACAGGAACTTAACACTCGTGAGGAGGTACGTAAACCCCCCTTGTATTTCACTTTTATTTTCAGTTTGGTTTTGTTCAACTGCCAGTTTAACCTTGTATATCCTTTCTCTTTGGATAGACAAAGTTACCAAAGGAGTACAGTTGGCCAGAAAAGAAGCTGAAGATCTCTGTCCTGCCAGACTCTGTGTTTGATAACCCACTGCAATGAGACAGAGACACTTAATCACCAGCAAACTCTCAACAAAACCCCCTGCAAACACACACTTCCAGAGTGGACCGTCATGAACAGGAGACCTCTCAGAACGTGCAGCGACCCTGAGCTGTCAGGGCACACAGATATGTTGTTCCCACACTGGACGGCCAATTTCACTCCTGAAAATGATCTGAGGGATGATCTAAACACGTTGACTGTTACTGCATTCTCGGACAACATTTCTCTGAGGCCTGAATGCTTTCGAGAATGTCAAACCAGCCTGTCCAGATGGTTGACCCTTAAAACGGTAATTATAGGTGACACACTAGCTGTAAGGCAAAACAGGATGTTGTCATTCCTCCAGTAAGGCCTGCCAAGGTCCAAGGTCCAAAATATACGTCACTAATACAGTTGAGAATGCATCCTGTGATCACCAGACAGTGTGTCCCAAGCAATAACTGTTGCTGTTCGCAAAAACAGTTTTTATTTATTCCACTGGCCTTAGAAAGGACGGAAAAGTCACATGTTGAACAATTTTATCAGTGTTTCTTTCAATTGAGCTCATGTGTATAGTATATTTACAAATGCTGGTCATTTTTCCCTTATGTGTTTGTGGTCATACCAAAGTTTTAACTGTTGGCAGCGAGCCGTCTGTGTGTCATGATTCTGTAATAATGACATTACAGGCTGAAATATGATAAACTAATATTCACTACCTGTTTGTCTGGGATAATCTAACAAGCATCGGACCTGTTTTCCTAGGTATCTGGCAAATGCTGCAGGTATAACCACCTCTTTTCCACTTGGCCAAGAACAATATTTTTTTAATGAAGTTATAAACAACTGGGAATCTGTGGTCAGTGTCCTCTCTCAAGTGTTGTCTCCACTAGCCACATAAATATGAATTTTGTTTTGTTCATCAGTAGGACCTGCCTAAAAATGAGTTTTATTAAAGTTTCTCAGTGCTTTGTGTTGAAAAAGGACTCCATATTTGGTGACTCTTAATGCTGCCTACGGCTCCTAGATTGTTAGAAGTGAATCTGACCTTCAAGGCTGCTGCCTTCAGTCTTTTTCTGATACTGTCACTGCATTCCATTTTAAAACAAAAACAAAGAAAAGACTACTTTTACTACAGTTTCTAACAAATGTACTCTTATACGTGTGATGGCTTCTTATTTTTGTTTGTATTTTTCTATTAAGAGTGACAAATGTAAAGTTTAGACATCGTTATTATGGTATTTTGTAATTACTTTTTGTTATGAATGAACTGCCTGATTGTAATCCCCAAGTGCATTAAAGAGTGTAGGTATTTACACAAATAAAGATGGAACACTAATGCACAAATACAGAGGATCTTATTTCATTTAAATATTTTGTATGTAAATGGATGCTTTTCTCCATGTGTGTAACATCTTGCCTCTTATTCAGACAAACGCACACCAATGCTACCATGCAATGTCAACATGGTGGTTGATGTGTATACAGTATACAATACATATAGTATTCTTATGTTCCTATGAATGCCTGTAATCGACCTATAATGGGGATTATTTAATGAATAATAAAATGTATATGCTTTGATTTCTTATAAAATACATGCAAATATTGCACGTTTTATAAAGGGTTTAACATATGGCGTACATAACTGTTTCAATGTTTCCCGTCATGCACTAACCCTAGCTCTCATGGGCCCCTGGGGGCCTCTTTCCCAGCCAGCCAGGACTCGCTTTAGAAACCATGGTGCAAAGGATGTCAGGTCACACAAATGTCTCCTGGTCATTTACGAGCTCTCCGGTAGAGTATGCTGTGGCCGTTCCCTTGCCTTCCTCGTCTCGGCTCCTCCCCGTCGATGTATCAACTCTGACGGGTCACGTTATCGGAGGGGGGCAGTCGGTGTGAAAGCACTGAGCTCCTTACCGACGAGTCACAGTCTGCCTGCGCTTACCATTAAATATTAGTCAAAGAGTTGACGGGAAAGCGAAACCAGCCGGGATTGTTATAAAAATCCCGACGTTGAGCAGTAGGTCGGACTCACGGCTGTAATCTAAACGGAGGAGCTAGATCTCATCGCGAGCTGGATGCGAAGCTCGGCATTGTAGGTGCATCGGAGTCTGCCGACGACATGGGAAATAAATAGTTGGTAACGTTGCTTTTCTTCTATAAGAACACATCTAATATGTTTCATTGGACTGCTATAATTCTTTATTGACAGTAGGAACGAGTATCTGTGCGTAAAAATAAAATGTCAGTGTAGCCCAGAGTGACATTTCCAGTGTTATTCTGAAGCAAGTTGTCACTTGCTTTCAAACGCCACAGCTTGTACCGTCCTGTCGTGAATTCCCCAACGAAAATGTACAAGCCAAATGTTATTTTTTGTCATTGTACGTAATGTGAATTGTTTAATTGTGACAATAGTTTGGGATACAGTTGTCGAAGTTTCACTGAGGTTGGACTTCGTAGGACACTTGAGTTAATCTGACCTGTTTCTTTTAAGTGGAGTCGTCGCCTGCTAATGCTCCATTTGCTAATTGTTGTCCAATTATGATATAGCTAGGCCTATTCTTCATACGCATTTACCTCAAAATAATTTCTCTACCTGTGGGCTTGCACGGCCCACATCTTTCTGTTCCATTTTAGACCAGATATATGTCAAGTAGAAATACGATGTGGTAAGATTAATTTCCACAAGGGTATTTCTTTAGAGCGCCCTGCAGAAAACAGTATTCCATGTTTAGAAATTAATTTTCAGTTTGTTCTCTTTTTAGTCACACAGTATCAGTTTGGATCCAGCTGAGTCATGGATGAAAGTTGGAAAAACTGCTTCGAAGAGGAGCTTCTGTGTCCCATTTGCCTGAATGTCTTCGATGAACCCATTCAGCTGCCATGCAAGCACAACTTCTGCAAGGGTTGCATCTCTGAGGCTTGGGCCAAAGACAACGCTGCGGTCCGCTGTCCCGAATGCAACCATGACTACGAGCAGAAACCCACGCTGGAGAAGAACTTTAAGCTTGCCAACATAGTGAAGCGGTTTAACGCATTGAATACTGAGAAAGTCCCTGCTGTGCTGCACTGTGTCCTCTGCAGACGAGGCCCCCCTCTGCCTGTGCGGAAGGTCTGTCTGCGCTGTAAGGAGCCCTGCTGCCAAACTCATATCCAGACGCACCTACAGCAGCCGTGTGCAGCCCCGGGGCACCTGTTAGTTGATGCTGAGGAGCTGAGCGCTTGGACCTGTCCCAGTCATGAGGAGTACAGGCTTCTCCACTGTGAGGAAGAGCAGGTGGCTCTGTGTCCGTTCTGCTGCATCTCTCACTGCACTAACCAAAGACACACAGTCTGCGATGTGGATACGCAACGCATACAAATGCAGGTACATAAATCGCTCCCACGCATACTCTCTTACTTACCCATTCACTTGAAACTATCAGCTGACAGTAAGGTGACTGTCAAAAGATTTGATAGATGCACTTTCTTCAATGGATTCTTCTTTGAATTTCAAGGAAGCCGCAGTTTCTTTCAGTTCATCGGTCTATAAAGGCCTTCTCTCTTTGCCTCTTCCTTTTAATCTTATCTGACGTAATAGGACTGGACAGGTGAAAGCCACCCCTCGGGGCAGATGATGGCACACACACGCACACACATCTAGGCATATGTCCCAAACAGCTTTTAACCTTGATCACACCGCCCATTCTACACTGCCACGCCTTCACATTAGCCGCCCTTTGCCCGCGGGTAAGTGCTGTGATGCAATCTGCATCCGCCGGAAACGATGACCCCTGTGCAGTGGGGGTGGATGGATCCACATGTAGTTTGTTTATGTTAGCTACCCTGATCAGTTTTCAGGATTTGTTTAGGAGGAAATGAACACTGGCATGGCTGCAGAGGCTGATAAACTAATTGAAATACTGTTTTCATGAGAAGGAAATGTGGTGATTTGTGAAAATGTTCTCAAGCCAGCAAGTTTATAACTTTGCTTTTTAACCATTCTCCACCGGGAGTTGGACATTTTCAGGGAGAAAAAAGGTAGAAAAGAGGAAAATAGATTCTACAGTGTGTGTGTTTGTGTGTTAATCTAACTGACAGTAGGTAAATAATGAACAGTCTTGGCAGGGTTAACCTCTGGATGAATAGAGGAATGTGTTTTGCATAAGGCCAGGGTGTCGTGGCTGTGTCCACTTCTGCTTTTCTTTAGTTCTATACATTATTTCGGTTTGCTCTCTTCTCACAAGTCTAATGTAAGTGGCAAGGTGTAAAAGAACAACCACCCACACTGCCTTATACACATTTATTCCCTGTTTCATCCTGCGGAGCATCTGCCGCCTTGCTTTCTTGTAGATAGGTTTGGTGATCGCATTATTCCAGTTGGGAAAGTTACAGACACATTTCTTTCCAGTGTGTGGATCACAAAGTTCTAAATCGGTTGTCTTGAGTCTTTAGTGCAAACTGTTGCTGTGGGTCAGAGCTATTATTGGGACAAAAGATGTCTGTTCAGCCCTTTCTACAGCTGCTGTCCACACACACACACACACACACACATATATGCACATACCCACCCATCTTTCTGTTCTTTCACAACTGTATGTTTGCAGGGTAAATGGAGTTATCCAGGAATCAGAGTTCCTGGCTCTTCTCAGATTAACACTGCCCATGCTTGGGCCTTCAGACACAGAGTGCACTCTAATACTGATAAATGTGGCAATAGCCAAAAGTTAGGCTTCTCGTATGCTGGTTCATTTCTTCGAGTAATTTGAGGCCGAGTGGCTTCTCTTCATTTCTTACTTAGAGGTTGTTCTCCTTGACAGGGCCGTAGTCTATTTTGGTTAAAAGGATTTTAAATTCCCCTGGCAGCACTCTTGTTACTTTTGGGATAAACAAAAAGGGAAAAACCAATGGAGCTATGTTCATATCTTTGGTTTTCTTTGGCTCTCAAAGGAGACTTTTACAGTAACCTTTTGTGGGCTTGCTGGTAATTTCAAGACGAGAAAGGAAGAGTAATATAATAGTTATGTCGTCCCTGGGACAGGCGGAGGAGGAGTCCTCCCACACAGCCTCACCTTGGTTTTCTCAGGCACCTCAGCAGGAAACCATTGCTCATGGAAGCTCTGCTGTTTGCAGTTTCTTGTATCTGGGCTGAAGTGAGTCAGTTCCCCAGAATGCTGAGGGCAGTCCATTGACATCAGAAGTAGGGAATAGTTGTCAGTTGATTGTGAAAGAGACTCTCTGTTCATTGAGCCTGAGGCTCCTCATTTAAACATGAGCTTCCTGGCAACCCGCGGGTGTCTGGATGCCTAAATAGGACAGTGGGGAAAGTGATCATTGTTGGATTTAATCTTGATAAAGGTAGGCTTTCACGCTGCTACAGAGAGATCAGCAAGCAGACAGTTCCCTCCCGTCTCCTTATGCTATTTCAAGCACACAAGACAAAAAAGGGTACTGGAGGAAACATGGCAAAATGAGGAAGACACGGTTGTTGAGCAGAAGCATCTAGTCGCAGTGAAGCTGTTGCCATTATGTGAGGCCAAGTCACATCGCAAGCAGTTCATACACTGTTTACGAAAGCAAACATCCCAACAAAGTGTTCTAACAGTCACACAGAAGGTATGAGATACCACTGAGCTTTTAATCACTGTGTTAAGACAGTTATTATTAATGTAGGTGTGTTGTCTGAAAATGATTGTGCACACAGTAGTAGTACATGAAAAACTGGATAAAACAAGAAACAGCCAAGTAACTATGTAGGAGCCACGTGAGTTTGCAGGGCAGAGTCAGGTGTTATGGGTTGTTTGAAGAGGACCGTTCAGCTTAAACTGCCTGTATAAGCAATATGTAGTGTGGAGATGTGCTATGAGTGCGTGACACATGATTAAGGACCACACACACACACATGTTTCAACACGAGTACCGCCAGTTTCATGTGAGAAAATGACATCCAAGTGAGACCCCTTCAGTGCTGACTGTTGAAACTGCAACAGGGATGCTGCATGCATGATCATATTATTGAAAATGCAATGTTTTAAGCTGCACTGATCAATAATTTTGTCTGAACAATAGATTAAATGACTCTGTGTCATCTGAGAGGGGTCTCCCTAGCGACGAACCCACCGATAATAATCACCCATCTCTGCAGTTCTCCTCAGCTCTACGGAGCTTTTTAGTGTATTTCAATTGGGACTTTGGTTTTATGGCCTAATGGCAACTTTACTGATTTGGTTCACCCTCACCGCTCTCATCAGCAATGTTTCCAGCCACAGCAAGCAGCTAGAAAAACAGCTTTGATAAAGCCAATGTACACTTCCTGCCCAGCACTAAATAGCAGACTGACAAAGGTAGCAATTAGCTAACATTAAAGTTAGCTAACAGTTAGAGGCTGTGTCTGAAATCACTCCCTCATTCACTCATTCACTACTGCCTATATAATAGAGACACATGCATTGCATTGTGGGATTGTTAGCAGAAAGTAGTGAAAAACATACTTTTGTCTTTCCATTGTGGATTTTCTTAGGACACTATATAGTGGAGAAATTCACACACTCAGGAGTAGGACAATCAGTCAGAGACTAGCTAACACTGAGGAGCATTTAGCTGCTCAGAAGCCAGATAGGAGTCGGTGGAGACCTCAACAGTGCTAATAGGAGAATGATTAGTGGACCTATATTTGTTGGGTGGCCAGAGACATGAAGCCAAATTAATTTGAATGTTGGGACTAGTCTGCTGGATGTGTAATTCGGCTACTGTTTACATTCACCAACAACTGTATATGGTGATAGCATGCCAATGTGTTTACAGGTTGTTCCGCTGTCCCTAAGTAGCCCAAAATGTCACTTTAAATTCTGCTTTTGTTTATTATGTGGTATTTCCCTTGTTAGTACATCCGTTGACAATAGTTCAAAGTCCATGTCATGATCCAAGTTATCTTAAAAGCGAATTCGAAGAGATTGTCAGCACTTCACTAAAAGGACAGTTTAAAGAATATACAAACAAGCAAAAGCGGGTATAGTATTATGAATTTGCTGGTATTTAACATAATTTAGAGTCTTTCTTTGCCGTTTTTGTTTTAGAAACTGATGGACTGTTGGTTGAAAGTGCTCACTGTGGTATAGTATAGTTGCCAGCCAGTTGTTGTACATAAGACTCCATGAGTGTTGTAAGCAGCTGAAGAGGCCTGTTGCTGTGATACCACAACGTAGCTACTCTGAAACTCGCTCACTAGAGACCACAGGAATGTCCTCATTCTCCATATCTCTCTCTTTTTTGATTCAAACTTTCCCTCTGTTGGTTTCACTCTCTTTTTGTCAGTCATAGTCACTTTCTTTTTGTCCGTTCTTGGCATGTGCAAGCAGAGCCCAATAGCACTTTTCCTCTCGTTCTCTTTCTCCCATGCACACTCATGCGGAGGGAGAGAGCAGACCCCCAGCATTATGCACACAGACATGACAATCTGTCACTGACACAGAGGCCAATGCAAACAATGGGAGTGATGCGTGTGGCAAAATGAGAACGCAGAGAGGGGTAGTGAGACACCCCCGCGTTTTGCTCCCTCACGTACACATCAGCTTTCACATATAAATACATACACACTGCTTTGTTGCCATGACAGCAGGGTTTCTTTTTTGGGGGGCATGGTGCCTTTCCCATGCAGATACAGTTCATTAAAAAGTGTACCTGCCCTCCCATGTTCCTAGTTAGCTGTCAACCTGTTACTGTAGATGGATTTCCATCTCCTGCAGTAAATGGAGGAGGATTATGTTTTCTTCTGTGCTCTTTTACTGGCCTTTGGCTCTTTTTGCACTCTGATTCAGCCAACAGAGGAAGTAGGCTGGTCCCAACAATGGACTTCACTTGATGTTGTCACTGTGACTAACTTAGAAGCAATTAGAGATGGATTTTTTTGCAATTGTGTTTTCCTTTTGCTGGTGCTTTCCTCATTGATACATGCATGTGGTTGCTGCTGGCAGCTGTTGTTTCCTCTGTCAAATCTGGATTGTGGATCGGGAGGTTGTCTTAGTTACTCACGAACAGCAGCCAGGTTTGCTGAGGTCACAGCAGAGGTCTGAGTTTTAAGGGTTTGTATGTATGTTTTTTTTTTTTTTCTTCTTCTTCTTTTTTTAGTATCCTGTTGGAGATAATCTGTCAAACACATCTCTTGTATGCCATGTCTCCACAGGCCATGCTAATGAGGCAGCAAGGCAGATTGGATGGTCGTGTTCAGAACATCGACGAGCAGCTCACCAAGCTGGAGTCAGACAAGACACTGATGAAGGTACAGTACGACACGCACATTCCATGTGCTTACAGAGACGCATTTCTAAACGTTATCAGTACTTGCCCCTTGGATCTTTGTCGTCATGTGGGTTTTGTGCTATTACTTCGTCCACATGCTGCTGTAATGAAATGACTACTTTGTTCACTGTTGCAAAATGAAAAGAAAATGTAATGTATCTCTAGTTTTGAATGGATGGTGGATTAGGGTGGAAAATGCAAATTTGCAAATGACTTTGCCACTTCACAAAAGTACTGATTCCCTGAACTTTAACCTACAATACAGCCTACAGGTTTTTACTTGTTTTCTGCTGAATGGTGTTAATAGTCATTAATGTAGTAAAGATGCTTATGCTAAAAAAAAAAAAAATTGCAGAAATAATTGGTAACAAGGCAAAGTTCTTTTGTTAAAATTGGCACTCCAGTATTTCAATATTACACCTTCAGGGGACTCGCAAGAGACAGATTAAAGTAAGAATGAAGTCACCAGTGATGACCTTTTAGTAATTTCTTCTCAGACATGACAAAAGCCTCCGACCCACCAAAGACATTATACAACTATTTTCAGTCATACTCTGCTTTGCTAGTAAATTCATTTTTACATGTAAAGGAGGTGTGCGTGTGTGTGAAAATTGACTTGTCTCCAACCTGTCCTTTCTTCACAGGATGCAGTGTCTGAACTGAAGGAGCGTGTGAGAGCTCAGTATCAGAGGATGCATGCGCTGCTCGAAGCGAACCAGGCTGAAACCCTGCAGATGCTGGAGAGCTCCTACACCATGTATGTGAGGAAAAACTCCCAGCAGGTTTTGCAGCTCAACGAGAAGCGCCAGGAAGCAGAAAAACTCCTGAGCTCAGTACAAATGTTCTTCAAAAGAGCAGACGGCATTAACTTCATGAAGGTACAAGTGCATTCAACATCTGTAAACAGCCACACATAATACACACACCTGCTGAAAATGTTTTACAGTATTTGCATCAACATTGTCGCACACAAACCTCATTTGCTGAAGCGTTGATGCATGTACTCGGACAGACCACAGCAGGGTCATTGTCTATGCATTCTTCTGTTCTCCTCATACTAGCTGTTAGTGAGATGTTTGATCTTCTTATTGTCTTTTTCAGAACACAAAACCTTACCAGCTGCTAATGGACAGGTAAGCATTTCTACGCCTGTTTGCACTTTACTGGGACGTGATTGTGTTTAGTGTTCATCATATGTTAGACAATCAGGGGGAGAATGTACATAGAAGTGCATAACAACTTTAGAAATATTAATATGCCGAAGTGGTTCATTTCTTTGAAATAAACCAGTAAACATGTTTTTATGCACACTTGTTTTGGTGCACTGACCACTACCCTGCTGTAATCAAATATTATTTTCCCAACCACAATTTATTTTCCATATACCTGTGCAAACTTGGAGGACTCTAGCAAATACAGAAGATATAGGCAATCAACCATACTTTTTTTTTAAATCTCATTTTTAATATTCATATAATCCTACTCAAAAAGTGTATGCATAAAGGAGAAATGTGTACTTCACTGTTGCATGTAAGGTATACGTCACCAACAAAGTAGCCTTCCAGTGTTTGTGTCAAGTAAAGTGCAAGTCTCAAGGTGCAGAATGCATGTCAAGCAAGGGTGCAAACGGCTTATTAAATCTGGTCCACAGTATTTTATGTGTCACCTTTTTTTATTTTCTTTAGGTCAAACTCGCACATGAGTAGTGCTATCCCTCCATTCAGAGTGGGCCAGCTCAACTCTAATCAGTTGCTATCTGAACTTTCAACAAGAGAAAAGAACATGCGGAAAATGCTGGAAGGTAAGAAAAGGAGTAAATAAAGATGAGGGAAAAGTGTATTTTAGGATATTTTAACATCAATCTCTGGGATATAGTATGGTCAGAATTAACTATTATCTCTTTCTGCCACACCACTACTTCTCAGAACCGTTCAATGAGGCGCCTATTCTTGAGCTTGTCCAGTCTCACAGCAGCTCTGCTGGCTCCCACATGGGGACTGCTTCAGGACTACAGAAGAGGAAATATGGCATGGCTTTTCTGGAGAGTAACACAGCAAACTCCACCTCCCACGATCCTCCACCGTTGCTCTACAGCAGCAAAAAACCCTTCCTGGCTAATCAGAGCCATCATGCTTCATCCATATATTCCTCTGAAGGCCTCTCCCAAAATCCTCACGATGGACCCAGCCATAGCCGACTCCTTGACACTGCAGCCCATCACATGGTGGGTCTAGGGTCCAGCTCTAGCCACCACTCAGGGACCATATTCCCCTCCTCCCATTTCTCTAGTGGAGGTGCCTCGCAACAAGCCATGTACGAAGGGAGGAAAGTACTGATGTGCACTCTGAATAACTGCTGCTGCTCCAGGGCCCCCGCTGCCCGTGCCCGGCCTCCTTATCCAGCATCGGACTCCTTCCCCTCCATGACCTCTCAGGAGTTTCCCCCACATGCCACGCTACCTGCAAGCCAACCACTGCAGCATTTTCCCATGAGGGGACTGATGGAAGCCTCCCAGGCAGCCAGGCACCCTGACTTCTACGGCCTGTACGGCCAGTCTTCAACCAAGCATTATGGGACCAAGTAATATACCAGAATCAGCATTTGTTCCGTTTTTATGAAATCAGAATTTCCATGTTTGCTTTTTGTTCCTTTCCATTTTGGTTCAGTTTGTGTCTGCAACACGCCTTCATAATAATGTAATTTACTTGACCCCATTTTGGGAACCCATGCTCTGTTAATGTTGGTATCCTGTTTACTTCCTAAATCACAGTGACCGTAATAATGTTCTAATTTTCAAAACAGAGTTAGTATTTTTATTTATTTTCTGTTTCAGTCTTAAATCCATTCAAGCGGTGAACTAAAGAAACAACATATCCTTCATCACGGTTCCTGACATAGGACACCAGAGACTTCAGTGCCTAAAAAGACTGTTAACATGCTCTTATTGTACTCGCAAGTTCCTAGCTCTTGATTATTTCCTGTTTGTGGCTGAAAGCATGCAGGGAGCCTCTCCATGCACTCCAAAGTCCATGTGGCTTTAAAAACACACTGGACTCCAAATGCTTGTCAGGTTTTTCATGAATTTTTATACAAGATTATGAATAAACCAAAATCAGTGGAAAATATTGAATAAACAAGCATATTAATTTACCTTTTGTCGTAATTTGAGCATTTTAAGTTTACACTTTTATGTAATCTTGTGGGCTTTTATCCATGCTTATAGTGAAAACTGTATGGTACGTTTGTACTGAGAAGCACGTAGTGTGGTTAGTTTAACTCACTGGGTTACAGTTGAAATGTCAGAACTTCCTGTAAAAAAAAAAAAAAAAAAAAGAAGCAAAGCCATTATGGCAGTGCATCCCACCCTGCACCCACGATCTATTCATAGGAGAGAGAAGAAAAAAAAACAGTGGATGACCACATGTTTAAGAGGAATCTTAGAACACGGTGGAGGAGGTTTGGACAATGATTTGTTACAGACCAGGCCACAGCAGGCCCCATTATCTGCCAATTTAGGACAGTTCACTTCCTTGTCAACATCCTGGTCTCTGGCAAAATCTCTCTCATCCCTCTGTCTCATTATTGGAGCTCATTGTCAAGATAGGTCAGAGAACAGGAATAACTGATGAGCAGCAGCTCCCTCCCCTCAGCTCTCTCTCTTCATCTCCCGACTCTCTCGAGGTATCATTTGCCGGGGCTCGACACATAGGAGGAGGAGGATTTGACTGGCAGATGATATAAGCGCAGAGTTTTAATGAGAGCTGGGACAGCATAGTCATCTACTTATCTGTCACTCATACTCCTTTCATCATAGATAGAGGGAGGGAGCTGAGGGGCGGGGTGGAGGGCTTAGAGGGAGGAATGGTTAGAGGCAGGGGGGGGGGGGGGGGATACAGAGCAAGTGAGGCACATCACTTATTTATGTGTTATAAAATGTTCTGCCTTCCTGTTTCGTTCTCCTTTTCTCTCGTCCAGTCTGTTTTTTTTAATTCAAGAGAATGAATACATTTCTTAAATTTCTGATATCCTTACCAAAGAACCCGGCCCCTTTTAGCAGTGAACACATAAGGGGGAGTAGGAGAAGGAGGAGCTGAGGTTTAGTTACAGCGTGTGTGTGTGTGTGTGTGTGCGCGCGCGTGTGCGTAAGCCTATTAGCATTCCCCTTGAGCACTGTTCCTTCTGTGTTATTAATAAAACATACAGTAGATATCCTGAAGGAGGCCATACCATTAATTTAATCCATATAAATAATTTCATCTGTAGCTGCATGTTTATATCAACGTTGCCATTTTAAACTGTAAAATCATCAAACATTATGGATTTAAATGTTAAACATGACTTGAATTCGGTCGTATTTTAGTTTGAACAGTATTTGGAATGCCTACTACAGATCATTACATAGTAATTTACCAACATTTGTATTAGCGCAAGCTTGAAAGAAAAAGGTGTGCAGCTTTGTGTGTTTGGTTTGTGCCACCTTCTGTGCAAGCTTACTGTGAGTCGATTCTTGCGTGTGTTTGTGTGTGCGCACGCACAGTGAGGTTACATATAGGGTAAAGGGTGATGTACTTGACAGCTGTGCTCTGTTGTGGCAGGTGTGTTGGAGCTGTATGTGTATGAGTACAATACGCCCCTGCCTGCAACAGGACATGAGCCTGTGTGTATGTGTGTGTGTGTGTGTGTGTGTGTGTGTGTGTGTGTGTGTGTGTGTGTGTGTGTGTGTGTGTGTGTGTGTGTGTGTGTGTGTGTGTGTTGTGTGTGTGTGTGTGTGTGTGTGTGTGTGTGTGTGTGTGTGTGTGTGTTTTCAATGCATGGGGAACCTGCAGCTGTTGTTTGTGTACTTTAGTCAATGGCTAGATCTACTTGGAGTTATTTTCTACAGTGGGCGCCCTCTCTGAGTCTGTCACACACACATTTTCTTGCCCAGAATTTATTATTATTAAAATGTTGATACTGTAACAGATGTTTGCATCCTGAGATGTCAGTAATAGCTCTGTAACACTCACATCACAGCCACAGATCCACTTCTGCTTAAGGCAGAGATCTTAAAAATGTTGGTGTCAGTCCCTTAGAATGAGCTTTGTAGATTTGCCATTTTTGCGCTGATAAACACTTCATCAAAGAATAACTCCTGGAATCTACTGAACATCATAGACTGATATATAGCAGCTGAGGGTGGGGTTTTCCTCTGTAACTCAGGCCTTTGATGAATAATATTGACATAGTCCCAAGACATTTGCACAGCTTGCAGCTTGCATAACCGTCCCATCGGTTCAGGGGTGGACGTGAGAAGTGGCTGAGATGGCAGCCTTAAGTATCATAGTATGTGGAATAAACAAGTGGCCATTAGTGCTATTAGTCTGGGCACACAGATTGTCAGCAGTCCTTCCAGTTACACTGACAGGAACATGGACATGTACAGCATAATGCATGCAGAGTGGCTATTCATCAACCATGCAGAATGCTAACCTTCATCTGATAAGGCCTTTGAAATCAGTGCCAATCCAGGATAACAGTGTACACACACACACACACACACGCAGTGCAAAAACATCAAATAAAAAGATCCGTGGCCAATGTTTATTGATCTCTGAGTCTATTTTTGCCTGTGGAAATCACTGTAATATTAACCAGTCTTCTGTCGAGTTTCAGCTGAAGGGAAATAAAACAATAAAACAACGTATATAAGTGAAATAAGCAAAGACAGGAAGGGTGTGTGCAGGGTAACTGTACCAGTTTGTATATATGAATATGGTAGGCGTTTTAGACTCCCTCTGTAGAGAACATCTGCATGCAGTTATTGGGTGAGAATACAGTGGCGTGCCTCAGATGTTCCCATAGTAACTCTGGACCACACTGGAGTGACACATGCACGTGTCAGAGGTGGAAACTGATAAAATATCTTTACTGAAGTACTGCACTTAACTTTATGATGATTATTATCATCATTATTATTATAGCAGCTGCATACTTTTATTCCACAACATTGTTTTCTCTAAAAGGCTGTAGTAGAAATTATTATCATAGATTTATTATATCCTAAATTAAACCATTTTATGAACTTATATGAACATTTTGTTTGTTGAGGAATTTATTGTGTGTGTGTGTGTGTGTGTGTGTGTGTGTGTGTGTGTGTGTGTGTGTGTGTGTGTGTGTGTGTGTGTGTGTGTGTGTGTGTGTGTGTGTGTGTGTGTGTGAGTGTGAGAGAGAGAGAGAGATCGTACGTTCTGGTCATGATGATGTGTCGATGACAAGCTAGCAAACAGGAAGTTGTTTCTGACAGTTATTTAGCAAACAAACAACTTCTCAGATGAACATACATACTTTGAAGTGGCACTTTTTAAAAGTAGAAAAAAAACGCTAAAAATCCCCCGTTAACTGTCTCTCGTGTTAAATGTAGCGACATTGACAGTAGTGTTACTTTCCAAAATCATCTTCATTCCAACATTTGAATGTGGATTGACACTAGAATGAACTAAATGTAGCCCACGACATACGCATGTTTTTTCTCTTTTCGTATGCTAATGTTTTTACACATTACATTAGTCAGAAATACTCCATCCGTATGTCTATTTGCTACTTAGTTCTCCCTATAGTGGCCTTGACATTGAGGCTCTCTATCAGAGTGCATTTACTAGTGCAGACTGAAACACTTATTCAATACCACAGAGTGTTGAACTGTCCTACTGCCTTATGCCAACCTGGCCCAGATCACAAGGCAGACAGCTGCAGGTGGACAGACGACAGGCCCCTGGCTACCATGGCACATGTCTGGATGGATTCACTCAGTCAGCATGAAGAGGAAATGTTTGGAACTGTGATATGTTGTTAATGATATCATGTTTATATATGTGTGTGTGTTTAGAGCGAGCAGTATAACACTGAGGAGCAGCTGTTCTACACTGAGAAACCATGAGTCTTCTTCTGCTTTTCTTTTTATTGGCAGTTGGCAATCCATGACTCTTTCTTCCACTGGTGAAGTATTGACCACAGAACCTCCACACTCAGCAGGGTCATGAATTGCAATCCACTGTTTTTTTTTTGTTTTTTTTTTACAGTAATAAATACTGCTATTCTTCAGGACAGTACCTGTGGCGTTCTGGTTTGGGTGAACCAGTCTTTCATCACCTTGGTCAACTACGCCAACCGCAATGCTGCATCATCTTATTTCTCATCACATGCCAATAGCTTTTCTGTTATTTGATGAGAGTGGCGTAAATATTTATGACGATGAAACTACTTCTGGCAAAGATGAAGTTGGATTATTTTGTACTTAATTGCTCTCACTGTACTTCCTGGTACTTTCCAATCATCAATCATTTGTATTAAAAATCAGTAATCCATGTAGGCTACTGTATGCTGATCTATTATACTTCCGCAGATCAGCAGTTCTAAGCCCTCTCTTAATGTACTGAACATTAATGAGGCCAACCTTTTTCCAGATACATTTTTTATTTTTTATTTGTCTGCACCCATTCACACCATATGGTTGATGGATAGACTTGTATTATATTTCACAAGCTGTTTGGAGAGTTGTGACATTTTCTGCTCATTTGGAGCTGTAAAAAGGTCATGTCCTCGCTGTCATTTGGACAGTTTAACTGTATAATTAAATTCCTAATTTCAGGTTTAAACATAAAAATATGGAAGAACAGATGAACTATGTGACATAGGAGCATATAATTCAAAGAACAGACAAGTACAGCTATGTTTCTAGTGCATATATATATATAAAAAAAGGACTCAAATTTAAAGGAAACGAGTGTCAGCGAAAAGAAAGAACTGCTAACACTGTCCCCCAAATGTCAGTGGAGTTTGACATGAAGGTAAGTTCAAGTTTGACGAATAGGAGGAACCCACAAGACATTTCATCTGGCAGTGAGTGATGTCTCATTTTTAGTAACATTTCTTTCAACATGCTTCACCGTGTTAACCAGCAGATTGTTGTTGCCTATGCTACAGACACAAGCCCTGCTCTGGACGCAGCTTTAACCTCCACATCGAAGGTTAAGGACGTAACGCACCACACAGACGCTGCACCATAAAACCCTTATGCCCAATAAAAGTGGTATGAAGGTTCACAAAACTCCCACTCAGCGTACACCGAGTTGGACGTGGTTTATGAGTCAGAAAATAAGAAGCAGCAGCACCTGCTCCGAGCCAAGGTGACATGAGGGTTACTCATCTAAATTAAATCATCTATTAAAGCTTCCTCAGATTAAAGCATCCTTACCCTCTTCCTCCTCCTTAATCCTGTCTCCTTGTTAGCAGAATGCTGCCATCTAGGACATCACACAGGCGGTCATTTCTCATGTTACCATGGCCGCAAATGGCATGACTTATTTGTTGGGACAAAACTTGTCTAATGGACATCTGCTGCTCAGCGGTGTGGCTTGTTCAGCACTTTCTCCCTCAACTTTACCCTCTCCTACTGTCGCACTGTGCCACAGACATGCTGCCCATCATCATGCAAAGACAGGAGAGGTGGGATTTCACTTTACTCAAGTGCTGTACTTAAGTGCAAATTCGAAGTACTTGTACTTGAGTATTTATGCAACTTCATACTGCCACTCCATCTCAGGGAAATATTGGACTTTTTACTCCACAATACGGCTAATTTTTCTGATTTCTCCTATCGCTCTCCCTGTATCTCCTCCTCCAGTCTTATCGTCATGGCGCCTGCTGCCCGCTTGCTCTCCCCACAGAAATGATAACAGAACGATAACGATGACAGACAGGCAAAACTTTTAACTGGACTGTGGTTTATTGGCTTTTTTGCAGTTCACAGTTATCGTCCAGATACATCCTTTATTATGCAGTAAAGTACAGCTAAGAAACACTTTTAAATGTGGAGTAAACGCATGTGATGAGGAAGATCTGTCAGCTTGGCCAATAATTCTACACAGCAAGTCAACTTAGGAAATGGTGCTTTCCAGTCAAATATTTGTATGTATGTATTTGTCTAGCTCTCCTCTCATGGTTGTTTTGTAGTTATATTGCTTTTTCATCTTTGGAGCCTGTAGACCCACTGAATTCAGCTTTACTTTAATTAGACCATTTTGGTTATTTCCCTTAGGAGATTTCTGTATTTTTGTTGTGTCTGGGTCGTTTGCTTACAAAGGGAAGGCCGCTGTCAATCAAATTGGATGAAACCAGACACATTGAAAGTTTTGTCTTTTTTTCTTAAATGCATTTTTCTGCCATTTTAATCATGGACAGTTAATGTTAAAGTGGCGTACACTGAAATTTAACAATTTTCAGGGGCTTTAAAAAAAGTGCTGCGGTTATAAATGTATTAAAATTGACTAAAATACAACGCACTTAATGCGTAAAGTCAAAAAAGGCACTAATCTTAACTATGTAGATACATAAACTGCATAATATTTATGTAATAGGCTAAAAATCACCATTTTATTTCAAAAGGAAGCTAAATGAAAACACAAACAAAAAGTGTTTTGATGCATTCATCAGAAGTACAAAATCTTCACATTTATGGTCGACGTATCACATAGAAAAACAGCATTTTTGGAACTACACACAACTGGAAATGAAGATACTCTTGTGCAACAACATTTAATATACTGTATGTATGCAAGACATCTGATTGCAGCTTTCGGTTGAACACACACACACCCACACCCACACACACGTGGTGAAAGACACATGTTCCACCAGTGGTGACTGTCTCATGTACAGTATAAAACACTGGGTCGCATTTAGTAGCAAAAACAGTTCTTCTATAATTGAATGTTGTAGTCCCAGTTAAATACACTGCTGAGACTAAGAACTCGCAGTGAGAAACTGACGGGTGGAGAGGTGAGAACGTCAAAGCCGGTCATGATGTCACTTCCTCCAACAGCGTGTTCAGCTAAGTTAAGCATTCTCTTGGCTGTGTGGAAGTAGTAACTTTGTAAAAGTGTGTCTGTCCGGTAAACAAAAAAATTACAATTTCTAAGTCATTCCAAAAACTTCTCCGTGTGACTTCTCCGCCTACTGCTTTTGCTTCTTCTTTGCTGGTTTAATGGGGGTGATCTCTTCCTCCTCCTCCTCGTCATCGTCGTCATCTTCATCATCCTCATCAGAAAAGTCAGACTCTTCAACCTGTGAGGCTGCACAGGAACAGTGGACAAAGTTAAATCACTGTTTTACACTGAATACTGATATATTTAATTGTAAGGTCAGACAGGTGACTTTATTTAATCTGCCCTTTTAATTTCCTGCACAGTTAGTAACATGCAGCCACACACACTCATAACCACTATAAGAGCAAAAGTTAATCCCTGCAGTATTGATACATGTGCATGTCACAAGATTTTTTTTAAATAACTTACAACCTATATTTAAAACGTAATTGAAATACATATAAAAAGTGTCAAAGGTCTTTTTTTTTTTTTTTAAATTACAAAAGAAATTTGCCATTTTATTGCCCAAAGATGCATTTAACTTTTCATGAAAATTCACAATGCATTAACATTGTGAGATAGGGAAAGCATTTGGGGAGAGCGCCCTTCTAGTTCATTATATTTTAGGAAAAACTACTTCTACCATGTGCCCAAAAAATAAATATAGTATTATAAGAAAATGGCTGGATCTCACAATCTAAAAAAAGGAGCACAATCAAGTATTTGGTATCTATGAACTCGTAAGAAGTTGAATATGACACGCATAATACATACAAAAACATATTTCATATGGATGACATTTAATAAACACAATGTTATCGTTTCTCCTAATTTTTCAAAAAAATCGTGACTTCGACCATTGATAAGTGTGATTTTTTTTAAAGTGATCTAAACATTTCAACGTTGAACTGTTAGATGTTTCTCCAAAGGGTGCCCATAGCAGATTTCAAGCCTTCAGACCAATCAAATGTGGCATTTTTCCTTATCAAACTAAACGTTAAATAAAGTTAAAGGACAATTCCGGCACAAAATGAACCTAGGGGTTAATAACACACGGGCACCGGACCGTTCTCTGGGATATGTTTTCATGATAATCGAATGTGACCAGTTTTAGCGCAAACCGCTAATTAGCTAATAACGCTAGTCATCGGGGCCACGCAAAAGTAAAAACAATGAACGCTGTGCAACCAGTAACAGCTCAAGCATGGCGTTCGTTGTTCGACTGATCGTGACTGTTTTCCCAAGATGGCGCCTGCCTGTATACGTGAAGGTACTGTCTTTCTAAACTATCTTTTTAATAAACTGTCTGTACACTTACAAAGTTCTCAATTCTTCGGTTTACATGCAGGGACCCTCATTATGCTACCGTGGAAGTGTGCTGCTATTTTGAGCCTCGTTAGTGGTATAGAAATAGTGATTTATTTTTACTTGTGCATGCCCCGACGACTAGCTTTATCAGCTAAATAGCCGTTTGCCCTAAAAAGTGGTCACATTCGATTAGCATGAAAACATATTCCAGACAACGGTTGACTCTGTACCCATGTCTTATTAACCCCTAGGTTCATTTTGCGCCGGAATTGTCCTTTAAAGCACTGGGAGGGTGAAGTGTTACCTATGAGGTGTAACCCGCTGACAGTAACTGGTCCTGTCCCAGCCTTGAGCCGGATGGTCACTGGGGCTTTCAGCTCAAACTCTCCCAGACTCACCTGAGGAGAAAAAGGTCAAAGTTGAGATACAGCTCTACCATGTGCGGTACATCAACCTGCTTGAAGACAGAGATCACTGTACTAATACCATAGGCAGACAGCTGATGTGAAGGTTGGCGATGGGCACTGAAATAGTCTTTCCTTGGTGGTTCATGGCCGTTACCTCCACCACATTACTCTCCTCCTTGGCACCCTCTCCTAGACAAACCTGTCAAAGAAATAATAATTTAGTTGACATTCAGACAAACCGTTGGCAGCCACATCAAAGTAGCCTATGTTTTTACCCGAGCTGAAGACAATGTGGTTCAACAGCCTTGGATTATACACTTTCCTATAAGCTTTGTATTAAAAGTGGTGGGGTGAAGACTTTTGCATCTAGTGAATCTGATTATACAAACTCAAGTTGCAATTGTACATACTGTTCTGAGTTCAAGGAAGTGCTCCAGGTCCTCCTCTTCGTCGCCTTGGAAAGTGTAGAAAGGCACTTTAGAGGATAGCTCGCAGCCTGGAAGACACGTCAAAACCACGATGATTTTTAGGGAGTTTTGGGGATTTCATGTAAGTTAGTGCACTAGCTGAAATATAGAAATATTAAAGCACGTTTTTCACTGTCGGGACATCAAAGAGGAGACCCACGTGCGAGCCAACAGAGCTGATAAAACTGTATTTTAAATGGTTCTTACTAAACAGGAAGCTCTCCAACTTCGATTGACCAGCTAGTCCGTGATCATCCGAGCAGTCCTCGTCGTGGCAAGACATTTTGTCAAAAGGCTAAATCTGGGTTTGCTGTTAACACTACAGTCGAATGAAGCCTCCACGAAAAATAACAAGCGCGTCGCAAACTTCGAGCATGCCTGGACGCGTCATCACCATGCGCCAGTTGCTCGCTAACCATTTTTGTTTTCTCTCTCGTAGACACCTTTTGTATACTGTCTATGGTAGACACATCATAGACATATTATCAATCATGGATGTATTATAAGACCGTGTGTTATACAAGAATATTCTGAAGTGATGTAGCCAACTTTCTAAATAAGGAACTTAAGATGAATGTTGAAATAGAGTTAACACTGTATATGTATCCGTTTGAACCTCTGTTTATATATGTGTACAGTAATTATAGCGTGAAAAAATATATAATGGATGTATTAGAGCAATCCATTCCACAGGGGTTAAAGCAAGAAACCATTTGTGAGCCTGAAATGCTGCCCTGGAAGAAATGTGTACTGTATGTATTGAATGAAGTATTTTATTAAAGTAAAACTGGAGAACTTTAAGCCCTGATTCCATGCTCCTAATATACCTGAGATGTTAATTAAAACTAGATAAAAAACAATACATGGTAGTGCTATTTTAAAAGCTTTTCTAATGTGTGGCTATGGAGGGAACCAAAATATGTATTTTATTTGAAGTCAAAAAAGCTTGAAGTTGAAATTCATTAACAATTGTCTCTCTCCATTTATAAATATGTATTTTGCTCAAGAGCTCTCTCCAAGAAGCAGGTGTACATAGATTGTCCCACACAATACACACATGATATGAGAGTTTATGTGTGAATATGATTTTGCATAAGTCAAGGGCTTGTTTTAGGAAGAATGCAACTGGTAAAGGGCCGTTTACAACACCACAAATCCAAGCTTGTGAAGGTTTAGTGCCAAACCTGCATGTGTACAGAGTCTACATAACCTTCCTTTGATTTGTCTAAACAGAAACGGCAAGGCTTCTTTCAGTCCAGACAGGCTTACACAAAGATCTGAGCAACACAAACAGGACAAAAAGCAACAAAGGAACGTATTATGGTTTATTAGTTTTGAATCTAATGTATCTTACATACAAATTTTACAATGGTAACCCAACCCAACCCTAAACTCAGATAATCAAAATGTACAATTTGAGCTTTTCCCCTCAGTCACAGCCCATTTCTAATAAACCGATGGGAGGAGGAAGAAAGCTTGAGCATCGACCAACTGCAACATGAACAGTTTAAAACAAGAGTGAAAATCCTGCTTTTGTTACAGAAGAGGGACAGCAGATCTGTCGGTCAGTTTCACGCCTTCAAGGTCAGCACTTTGTACTCCTTAAAAGACAACAGAAAACTAGACACAATTCCAATGAAGATATACAAAATAATAACACTTTATGATTGACAGTGTTTACAGACTGTCTACGAACTACAGTATCATACTCATAGAGTTGAGTGGCATGCTTCTTCCTCTATGTAGCATAAGATGAGGTTATTCTAATGACCGCCACGGTAAATCCAATACACCTCATGCACATTATGAATGTACACAGTATCAAAACATCACATTGGCAGGCAGCTACTGAAGAGCTGTATGTTACAAACAGAACACTCCTATTTATAAGTCCTTTTTTTTAGTCAGCTACACAAGATTTACAAAAACAAAATGGGAAATGCGTCAGCATATAAAACATTCAATGGACAGATAGGAAAAGGCCTACATAGGGATTTCCGCTCCAAGTCCCCACAACTACAGCTCAGTGCCACTTTGGTGACGGGGTACAAGGGTGCTCTCCAAGGCTCATCTGAGAAGACATTCATTTGAGAGTATGCAGTGTTGGAGGGATGCAAGCTGACAGAGGTAAACTGATTTTCTGATCTTTCTATTACCTTTACCAATGACAAGCAAAAGATTAGCACAGCACATGAACACAAGAGCATAGCCCTGCTTAGTGGTTAAGAAAAAAGTGAGTCGCTTCTTGACAGCGGGCATTATTAATCCTTCCAAATCTTCAGGATTCTTACTTATTTTTGAACTAATGTATTCTAATGTAAAAATGGTGCCAGTCAAATGTTACATTTTCTCCTTTAAAAAAAAAAATCCTTCATAAGATTTTGGTCCCACTGCTATCAGAAAATGTAAATTTTAGTTCATTCTTTTAAAGAGTAACTACTTAAATTAATTTGACATAACTTAATTAGATGGTCTGAACTTTCTCTGACATTTTAGGTTTACTGAAGGATTCTTGTGCTGGAAATTAGGATTCTGGCAGGGAAAAACTAAGACATGTGACGGTCAATGTCAGAATACAACTCTGGAATTTGAGCAACAAGGCCAATGTCCTAAAATCCCCCTTCTCTAGCTATATCTGACTGATACGTGTTAGAAAGCCTTTAAAACAGAAGACACTGGGGTCTGCAATGTAAACCTAAAATCTAAAAGGCATTGAACCAAAAGGCAATAGCTCAAAGGGAAATAAACCCAAAGCAAAAAAGAACTGCTGAATTATAAAAAAGAAAAAGAAAAATGGCCACAAGCTAAGTGCTGAACAGAAATAGGCTGAGAACCGTGTTTGTCAACTTGTGGAAGCTTTTCTATTGCTTTCCAAACGTCTACTGCTGGATGAGTCTTTAACAATCTCAACAAATACTTTCCCCTTGCTGGTCTGGGTTTCACAAACCCCAAACGCTACAATTTGCAGTGCAGACACAGCATTGATAGAGACACGGCACGTAAAAGGCCTCTTTCTCCAAGTCTATTGTGGAGGAACTGGAAATACCATGATGTAATGATGAAAGGCAATTTCTCACATAGCACCTCGCATCCTGTATAAAGGTGTCCTACTTATATCGACAGCTGCGTTATTTCTCTCTGTCAAAGCTGGGAAAGCAGGATGTAGGGGTCGTAAGACACTACCGGAGATACAGGCAGCCCTCATTTCACAGCTCTGCCTCCATTTCAGATACAGACACTTTGCGTTAGGGCATGCGGGCAATATCCAAGTAGTGATTACTGGATTAAATCAGAAAAAAAAGGCTTATGGAGTTATCACGTCCTGCCTCCTGGAGGTATACGAGTAGTGGGACCCCACAATCATTGCTGGAGTGCCACTCTTCCACGTTGGCTCAAATCGACTGATTACAGATCACTCCTCAGCCTTTTAGCTTTGGATCTGCTGAATCCAACAGAGCCATAACATCTAAGGTTAAAAAGAGGTTTCCTGGGGCTAGCCCAGATAGTAATGTAGTATAAAATCATCATGGAAGTTTTTCTCATGAACATCGCAAACATGGTTAAGCCATGTTGACTTGCTCTCTGTCTGTCTGTTATTGAAGCAGGACGTTTCTTCATAGGCTTCGTCCCATAATGATGACATCTTTGGGAAAGCCTTCCATTTTGGCCACTTCAAAGCAGCCCAGCTTACCGTAGAAGTCCAACATTCTCTTGTCAGTTTGACGAACCTGACAGAACGCACCTAGGGAACCTGGAAGAAACAACAGATAACAACTGAGTCAATGACAAAAATCCCAACAATTATCTTCCCCACAATCAGTGTGGCCAAATACGGTGTTAAGCTGACGGTAATCTTCTACTCTAATCTATGTTTCTTAAAGCTGAAAGCACTGTTTTCTCTCTTTTTTTGCGTCTCAAAAGGATGAATTTGACCATTGCATGGATAAAATACATCGTATGAAAACTCAACTCAGAAAAGTTCTTGTTATTTTGGACAAATTTTCACATTACAATAAGATAACATAAATGTACCTGCTTGTTTTAAAACGTTATAAACAGAAAAAAAATGTTTACGTTACTGATTAACACTAGTCTGGCTATCACCAGACCAAGCTCAATAGATTTAAGATTGAACATTAGTCTGGGGAGTCTGCTCTGTATTTTCTCTGCACAAGAGGCGTGACCAACGGGCATAGTTCAAATGACTCTGTACGCAATTGGATAGTCCTTCAACCAATCAGACCAACGATCCGGGTGACGTAGCAGCGACAGCGGCATCAACGGTAGCTGCGCTTCGGGGGGCCGGCTTGTTGAATGTAATCAAGAAGCTGCTTGACGTTGCTTCTCTATCGTCATCGTGTTAAACCTGCCAATAGCGCGCAAGGTGGATAAGCCAGTTTGTGATTGGTTCCCGCCAAAATTGTGAACTGAAGCAGGAGAATTAAACGTGCAGGTTTCCAGCCTGATCTGCAGGGCGAAATCAAATCGCCGGCAGAGTGGTCTAATGTAACATTTTATTCTCCAACACCCTCTTACCAACAGGACTAATGACACGAATACGTCCTTTCTGTAGTTAGTACATGTAGTAACAATGAACACTGCTGTCATGATGGAGGCAGCTGCCACCTACCGTTGGCCTTGAGAGAAGATAGAAGACATCCCATCATGCTTTTGGCCACACTGGGGTCAGTGACCTTGGCGTGAATGTCAACCTTGATGAGAGAGGGGAAGTTGGAGAGGAAAGAGGCTGGAAGACCCTCCTCCTCTTCATGGAAACTCAGCATCATCTTCTACATGGACGAAAGGCAGAGACGGTAAAGTATTTAAATTTAACACTAGTGCACACAATCAAATGTAAACCCATACAGAAAGAAATAGTAAGAGAGATGAACTGAGAACTTACCTCAGCCTCTGTGAGGTCCTTCTCACAGTCAGGTTTGAGGTATTTCTCTTGCATGAAGGGAATCCAGTTCAACTTGCATTTCTTGACAAAGGGCTGGACATCCACGGTGCCAAGAGCGTAACCGCAGATCCCTTCATCGTCCTCTAGCACAAACCCGTAGTCTGAACTCAGTGCCAGGAGACCTCCGACTAACCTGTGAACAAACATTTTGTCAGCCATGTTGATTTGCAATACAGGGGATAACTGCAGTCCAGTGCTTTAAAGGACAATTCCGGCGCAAAATGAACCTAGGGGTTAATAACACATGGGCACCTAGTCAACCGTTCTCTGGGATATGTTTTCATGCTAATCGAATGTGACCAGTTTTATCGCAAACCGCTAATTAGCTTATGAAGCTAATTAAACAATAGCACCACAATAGCACCATACTTCCACAGTAGCATAATGAGGGTCCCTACGTGTAAACTGAAGCATTGAGAACTTTGTAAGTGTACAGACAGTTTATTAAAAAGATAGTTTAGAAAGATAAAATAAAGACAGTACCGTTCGGTATACAGGCAGGCGCCATCTTGGGAAAACAGTCATGACCAATAGAACGACGAACACTGTATAACCAGTAACCAGTAACATAGCTCAAGCACGGCGTTCGTCATTCGATTAGCATGAAAACATATCCCAGAGAACGGTCGACTCGGTACCCATGTGTTATTAACCCCTAGGTTCATTTTGCGCCGGAATTGTCCTTTAATCTTCTCCATGTTTTACCTGTCTCCTATGAGGTCAGAATCCTTATCAGAGACTGGTATATCCTCCATTCCTTCACAGTACATTTCTTTACAGATTTTATAAATCGCAGTCTGCAAAAAAAGAAGACAGTTACAGCTGTAACTTTTATGACACCAGACAGAACATCCAAAACTAAGCCCAAAAAATACCACAAAGAATGTCGATGTGCATAAAAAATGTTTGGAAATACACAATCTGAATCTACAGCAGCACTACAAATGTATGAGCTTCAGAGTGTGTATTTTCAAATATTGAGCAGTTGAGCACACATTAAGTGCAAAGCATTCACAGCTTAAACTATGCCAGTTCTGCTGGCAACACTAGCAACTTGCCAACATCATTTCTGCAACCATACATGTATGACGTTTCATAACTGTTAGTATTTAAAGCGCACCACTTGGGTTTTGGTAAAAAATCTTACCACATCTTTGGGGTAGTATGGCCTTATGGAATAGATTTTGGAGGTTGGCATTGCAGGTGGAGGTTGGTAGAAAAGATCGTTTGCCCCCTCTATTGGCAACAATCTCTGTGGGTATCAAAAGAAACAGATTCAGTTTGACTGAGACCAGGAAGTGTGCTGCTGTGGCTGCCTCACCCTGCATTTGCTACAGCTGAGCCACTATCAAACCAAAAGGAACTACAGACGAGAGCAAAGTGCTCTGGAATGACGAATATTTAAAAAAAGAATCATATAAAGATATAAACTGATGTTCCTTGTTGATCTGACAGTTGACAACAAGAGCAAACATCACATCTTTCTCATTTTTGCTAGAGGAACATAGCACAACAAGCACATACACATTTGCTTTTCAAATAATAAAACACAGGTGGTATTTTGGTCTGACTAAGGTTATACTGGCTGAAGGAGATGCTCCTTTCCCTTTTGTAAGACATCGCAATATTTCGCTGCGCAGGACCCTCCTGTTGAGAAAAATAATGATGCTGGCGCAGAGGCAGAGAGAACTCCAGGAAAAAAACCCAATGAGGCAAATTAAATGTGAGCTAACTGAGTAATTCAATGGCATATTGGTTGCCATCATGAGGCTTGCTACTCTCCAATGATGGAGATGCTACTTTAGACTAGACAGGTGTGTTTGATCATGGAGTTTTCCCTTTGCATACATGCTTGCGTTCTCGCTGGCGCTGCGATGCTTGCGCGTGCACTTTGCAAAGGGTTGGCTTGGTAATTTGTGCGCTGTTGTGCTTTCCTGCAAAGAAATGAGATGTCATGAAAATAAAAACCTAGTAATGCTCGCTTGCGCCGCATGCGCTAGGGATAAGCAGCATCTCCTTGGGCAGTTGCTGAAAGAAATTCAAATTAATCAAATCAGAAAATGCCGTGCCAAACATTGGCTGTAGCCTCTTTTGTCAGGATGGGTTTCAGGTCACCCACTTCCCTCCCACAGACTGACAATATCCCAAAAATAATAAAAGGCCATGAACTTCTTTGGAGAACAAGTGAAGGGGATGGAACCCGGATGTTATGCAGCCCAACCCATTACAATCAGCTCACCTTGGACAGACCAAAGTCCTTCATATCTACGCAAATATTACCATTGTCGTCTTTGCTCACAACACTATTTTTTTTCCCATTAGATTGCGGTAAATTCAGTGCATTAGATACCTGGAACTCTCCTGCTAGACCGCCCCTAAAGGCCCAGGGTTCTTGGTCTCCTCTAAGGAATTGTGCTGAGGACTGACTACGACACCCTGTTAGGAGCAGAGCCAAGCGGACATTGTTACCACAGGATGGGGCTCTCTGACACAGATGAAGGGAGTGGGGAACTGGGGAGGAAGGGGGTCATTTATCTAATAGCATAATCCATTTAAATAAATATCTTTTATTTTACTCATTAAAACATAAAAAGGACCTAATTTGGACTATATACAAAGGAAATATTGTATGATAAAACGGGGCTCAAGCAACTAAAGCTTACGTGTTTGCAAGAAGAAATCAGGTCCAAGATAGAAATGCACCTTCAATTCTCCGTGTCAATACAACAATGTCAAACTGCTCCACATAAAATGGTCTGCAGGTCTTAAGAAATACGTTATTTCACGCAGTGAGGAACGCACGCTCTCCAAAAACTGAAGAGAGAACAGAATTAAGTGCAGTTCAGCCCCCTTTGGTGTTTTAGTAAGGGTAATTCTCGTTTGAAAAAAACTGACTGACTTCAGAAATATTACACTGACCTTCAGAACTGAAACCCATTCTGTTTGTGGACTACAAAAGTAAGCTTCAGCTGCCGTCACCCCACTCATCTTAGCACCCCGTGTGAAGTCACATTCTCATCTTATCTGCCTTGTCACATGACTGGGGAGCATGAGTCATCAAACCAGGAAGACAAAACGAGAGGTAGTATGAACAGTCCCTGAGTTAAAGGGCCTGTCAGCTTTCTATTAAAAGCCATAATCAGACGGACCAAAGATGAAATACACAGTGGGGACAAAGCAGATAAAGAGGAGTGTATATCTGCTGCACACAAGGCTCTCAGAGTCTGTATACAGTGGTGTTCCCGCTAACAAAGTCTAACCTTGGTTGACGAGAAGCCCTTTCATGTGACCAGACAAATGCAGCGCGCGGGAAGGACACCTAATAGTGTTTTACATAACCTTACCCTGATACCTAAAACAATTCCTCTGATGAACTGACACGACACAGCACGCAGATGCACCCACAGGAAGGAACTCTGAACTTGCTTACGAAACGGACAAAAGAATGATCTCTTGTTGGATGGCGTCCACCTCAATTATCTATTCAGACTGCATTGACTTAACACAATCACAGTTTTGCAGAAAACATGCAGCTTTGGTTCTTGCATGATCCAGCCTATGTGTGTGTGTGTGTGTGTGTGCACTTTTTGTAACTACACAATCAGAAATATCCCTGAGTAGAATGAAGATCATGTGCCATGGTACATTTCTAGAGTAAATTCCCTTGAGTAGGTGCATCGGGCTGGCCTGAGCCATTTCTATAGGAAAACAAAAAAAAACAAGTTAGAGAGATGCTGGCAAAGGGAGAAATTTACAAGTTAACACTTAAGATTCAAAGCTATATCGCTGCGCAGAATGTGACTTCATCCGGAGGGCTGCTTCCTTTCCTCCAAATCAATGTTTTACATTTATAAATCTAGTTTAAAAAAAACTAAAACATAAATCCCTTTCAAACGCAAACAAAACAAAACTAATCAACGGTCACTGTGCACACATCGGCCACTGTCGATCCAATAGCAGTGGAAACGTGTACTGTGGATTCTTCCATCTGTACATAGTGAAGGGAGAAAACAGTAGAAAATAGTTATTAGTAAGTTTTCTCAGTACAATAGGTGCTGGCTGCACAGCTTCTATTAAGGGGAAAACACGGGGACTGATGTAAAACCCTGATAATAGCAACAGCAGAAGTCAACAGTTAGGCACTTAATGACACTGCGGTTATTAAGAGGAATATTCAAAGATAACTATATTTATGGGGCACTTGATTTCCTCTATGTTGCTAGAGTGGTTGGATACAACAATTTACTGAGCCAGTAGTCTGGATTTTTGAGGTGGTTTTGCCAGTGGGGGTATGCTGCCTGCTGTGTACTGTGTCCTCAGCTTGACCATATAGGACAGAAACCTGTGAATGAAACTGGGTTACAGGGGGTAACCTACAGGCCATGCTGGTGCTTCAGACTATTCAAAAGAACACTCCAAAAAAAAAATGGAGATGTTATGGGCTGAATGTCACTCAAACTGCATCAAAGTGCACCATCTGAAAGAATGAAAGAAGGCGTGAGGTGAAGGGAAAGGAAGAAAAAGTGGAGAGAACGAATATCCTATCTTACAAACAAAGATGGTTGCCGCACTAATACAGATTGAACAATTCAGAGGGCTAAAATCCACTGACAGCCTCATTTTAGAGACTACTCAGTGACACAAAACGTCCTGTAATATATTCATGTGGTTTATGTTAAAAACCAGCAGAAACAGAGACCAATTCAGATATTTCAGACTCAGTTTATGCACCAGAATGGCCTTCCATAGACAGTCAGCTTGCTCTCCAAGCTCGCGTGCGCAATAGGGCATGGGGTGGGGGGCGGGGGGGATGGCTCCCATTCCCACAGACAGAGAGATGGAAGCGTGTCTGTGTGGGAATGCAGCAGTGATGTTACTGGATACACAGCAAGCAGCAGGAACCCTGCTGGGACAATTTGCCACAGAGACCCAGTTTAGATATCACCAAGACGGGGCAGCTTGTTGTGGAATAAATAAGGAGGATGCTAGCAGTGCAAGCAGCATTCAGTCAGAAAGAAAATAATGTGTGAAACAAGAGAAATTAATAGAATCATAACTACTGAGAGCTGATGCAAGTAGCCTGATATGTACTTAGCTGATCTATTGTGTGTGTGTGTGTGTGTGTGTGTGTGTGTGTGTGTGTGTGTGTGTGTGTGTGTGTGTGTGTGTGTGTGTGTGTGTGTGTGTGTGTGGAGGATAAGAACTGTAGGAGTCAGGTCTGTGATCAGTAAAATGACCATCTGTTAAGCAGAAATGTGCCAGATGTGTGAAATAATTTTAAATGTGCCTAATTAAACTATAACGCACTGGACTACGGCACAATCCATGCAACTAACCATTAAAGTGCTCTTTCTTCATATAATCTGTTTGCTCTTTGATTTTTTTTTTTTTTTTTTTTTTTTTAAAAGGTAATTGAGTTGTGTGTCAATGTGTGTCTGAGCACAGCGAGAGTCAGGGTTACCAGACTTGATCAGACTATTGCTATGCTACTGTAATGCTTTCGTTAAAAGTGAGTGCCTCATGGTTCCCTTCATACATACCTAGCCATTGGACAAAAGACTTGACCATAGAAATGATGCTCTTAATGTCCCAGATGTAAGAGTAGAGGTCGTAAAGGATGGTGCGGTTGGCTGAATTGGACAGCCGTGTGAACATCTGGATGACTGAGCAGCACATCTCCTCAAACTTCTCTGCCCTTAATTGCCATTCTTCTACCTGCATGCAACACAGTGATTGGAAATAAGGACACATAAATAATAATGACCATTTTGGGTTGTAATAGGCCTTTTTGCACAGCAAACATTTTTACTTGTCATAGTAAGAAAATCGCAGGTTTTTCTTATACCATTTAACAATGGTTGTAGTTAACACAAATACTCACAACACAATGCTCTTTGGTGCACTCCATCTCCTATCATAACCACACCACCCAATGGGCAGTATGGGTAGTACATATCCACCATTTTGTTTTCAGCATCCAACACTATCAAAGGCAAGTTTAGTTAATAATGAACTAGTTTTCTCAGATAGACCTCTTTCTCTCAACTGTGTGTGTGTGTGTGTGTGTGTGTGTGTGTGTGTGTGTGTGTGTGTGTGTGTGTGTGTGTGTGTGTGTTTCAATAAATTAACCCACCTTTTCAGTTTCCTTCCTCTTGCAGTTGACACTGACGACGCTGCTGTTGGCTCTTAGCCAGTTAAACTCCTTTAACATCTGCATGGCCTTGGGTCCATGCTCATAAGGCAGATAGAAGAGCTCTGCCAGCAAGGTCAGGTCCTCCAGCGTGAGGGGCTCTGCTGTGAACAGGGTCTTCTCGTTGGGCCCGGGCACAAACACATCCTGAAGACACAAAGCAGAAATAATGCGACTTTGTAGGCAATTCTAAATTTTGTTTTGGCCTTCAACTGCAGATATAAATGACAAAGGAAACTCAAAAACGTGAGCGGAACCTGCTTGAGCTGATCATCCGTCTGCATAGGGGCGATATCACTCCCAGGGTCCTCCTGGATAGACCCTTCAGGGGACTTTGACTCTGTCAGACTCTCCTTGTCTGTATCCATGGGCTTCAGGTCCTCAGCCATCTTGTCAGCTAAGACCGGACCAATCTGCTTCTCCTCTGGGTCAGCTTCTGCTTCTGGCTCTGGCTCATCAAGCTTCTCAACCACCATCTCCATGGGCTCCTCATCTGAATCCTTCTTCTCCACGTCCACCTGCACAGGAGCAGTAGAAACATACTTGTAGAACCATATGCAGATGCTGTCCTCTCCAGTAAATAAATGTTAAAGAAAGAAAGTGAATGTTCTGTATTGCAGAAAGAAGCCCATTCAGTAAAACCGTACAAATGACAATATATTAATCAGATCATATAATATACAATATTAATAACGTATGTCTTCTTTTATTCACATCAACAGAAAGCTTGATTTGAAGAACAAACACAATACTCATTCCAGCGCAACTATATTGTCTCATAGTAACAATAAACCTCACCTCCTCTACCTCCCCAGGTCTTTTAGCCATGGGGTGTGAGAGCGGATCCAGACCGAGAGACGGCATGGCCGGAGACATGATGGGCTGCTGGAACACAGTTGTGACTGTTGTGGAAGAGCAGAGAGAGGAAGCAGCCATTGATGACACGTCGATGGCAGTGCTTTTGGCACCACTCTGAGGCACCTGTCGGCCTGAAAGACAAAATTACGCCTCACTGCATCATGTTCTTCAGTCACAAAATGATCATTTTAGGCTGTCAATGGCCACACTGTGGGTGGATTCCAAGTACTACTGCTAGAAAAATCCATTAGCATAGAAATATGATATAACGATGGGACTGCTCTCACTGTTGTATTGATGTGGCACAACAAAGTCTTCGAGCCATTCGGTGAGAGCCAGTTTTAGAGCAAGCTGCGGGCTGTAGAGCATGTCTGTCTCCAGTTCTTCATCACTGCCTTCATTCTCTAACTTGATCTGAATGGACACTGTGCTGTCCTCGCCATCTGCTGGTAAAGGGCAAGACGGAGAAACAAACACAGGGAAATCAGCATTAATGAAGGGCCTGCATTATGGTACCACGTGACAGAGCATAACCTCATACAGAGAGATCACAGTGTATCCGCATTAAAACATTACGTTGGTATACTTTTGGATCATACTTACTCATGACCACATCCTTGCGCACCCCGTTCATATTTGACTTATACCACGTGGCCAGAGTGTGGATCGCTACAAAGTTGGACTCAAACTCGCAGTTAGGGTTGGTGAGGACTCCCTTCAGCCTGGGGATGAGCTCTGTGGAGCGGCCCTTGTATGGACCCAAGAAAAGCCTCTTCTGGTCATAATCGTTGGCGTGAATGTTGTCCCAGATCACAGGGGCTCTTCTTAGGAGTTTTGACACCTCCTCAATTGACTCCACTGTTATATCTTTGGACACCACCTTGGGGCCTGCAGAAAAGGAAACATTTCTCAATGAATTGTTTTATCTACTACTCTGACATGCGTGACTGTATGCTAAACAGTAGTAATGGTGTTGGTCAGTTGTCCAGAAACGGTGTTAGGATTACCTGTCCATAGCACTTCAATGTCAGGCAGAAGCTTCTCTCCTACTGTGTGGAGGTAAGGGGACTGAGGGACATTTGGGTAGCAGAATGTTCCACAGTACTCTGTATTTCAAAAGGCAGGAAAACCAACAAATAATGAATAAATAAATCAGTAGATGAAACAATTGTGTAAAATGTGCAAATTCAGACACAGAACTGGTGTACCTGTGGGACAGAAGAGGAAGGTTTCGGGCTCTCCCAGGTACTGGTAGATTTCGTTGGTAATGGAAACCTGAGCGTGGGCAAATGAGCTGAACACCTCTTTGTCAGCAGGGCACATGTTTTGGTCAATATCGTCAAAAAGTAAGGCAAATGACTTGCAGCCGAAGTGAGTGACCTATTAAAAATAATTACAGTATGACGCAGAGTGTAAGATGCATGGAACTTCTGAAGATATCAATAGTTTGTCATACAAAATGTTGCAATACCTGATCGAGTTTCCTCTTGAGCGCAGACACCTCTTTCTGATTGGAGAAGGTGATGTCCAGTCCAGGGGAAATAGCATAGATGAACTCTATCCCACGCTCCTTAGCAGCACCAATTAAAGTCATGAGTTGCTCTAGGAGATAGATGGGGGAAATCACTCACTGAAAGCATTATTGTATTATTATATATATTATAGGCAACTCTAAAAGCTATTTCCCCATTTCACCCATGTTTAAAACTGGAAAAATTCAGCCTGTCCTGTAGAACTTGGATAACTAAGCATTACTCGTTTGCCTTGCCCCAAGACAGCTGATCCCAAGATCTGTTCTGAATAGTCACCTGCTTCTTCCACAGAGTACAACTCTCTCCAGAACATTCTGTGTTTGTAGTCATCTTTGGGTGCATAAAGATACGTATTCAGTCCCCATTTCTGCTGCCTGTGAAATGCAATGTTGTACAAGCTCAGTATAACAACTCAAATCATCATGCTGCAAGATTATTGGTACTTGATTAACATGCATGCTTAATTAATTCACATAGTTCATCATACCTTGTGAACAACTCTTTCCTCTGTTCCATTGTCCATGGTCGACCATAAAAGCCTGCATCAGCAAACAATACATTTAGTTTCCAGTGCTGATTTTCAACTACATTTTCTGTGCATATTCAGCTGCTTGACTGCTACAATCATACAACTAAAACGAGTGCCCCCAGGTGTTGGCTGGAAGTGCCATTAGACATGCTTTTTGTTTTGCTTATTAAGACTGTAACAGGTTTTCTGTACTTACCAATCTGAATCTCAAGCTAATTATTTTGTCTATGAATTGTCAAAAATGTATGAAAAATGCCCATCTTATGTTTATTTATTAGAGGCCAATTACTAATCGTACTACCTTATTCTGTCTGACCAGAAGCCAAACCACACAACATATTCAATTTATAATATGAAACTAATGACTTTAATTTGATAATAATCTTCTTCCCCAGGAAGCAGGATTGCTACATCGTTACAAAAAACAAAACTCAGGATATTTATGATTGTATGCAGAGCACAATTAGGTTACATTTGATTGTTTTAGCTACTGATCAATATTACCTTCCACGACTCCACAGATGAATTTCCTGTGGGCCGTCGGTTCGACTCCAATGCCGCACTCATCACCCGGGCCGGGGGCCTCTGCACAAGCATCTCCGGAGACTGGGCTGGGACTCGGCTCACCATCCACTTGAGGCGTCTCCAGCGTCTTATCTTTTTGAACCATTGTTAGAGATTTCCCTCGGTGTAAAGTCACCAAATTCAGAGAGCAGCGAGTTATTTTGTTATGTCTGTTGTTCAGCAGACTAATTCGCCAAGCAAAGCCTGGAGGAAATAAATCGCGTCACTGTCTGTCTGTCTAACGTTAACGTTAATACCGTCTATCAAAAATGTCGAAAAAGTAGCAACTGCTTCTACACGATGTAATCGAAATTACCATCAGGTGTTATAGGACAACATTTATGGTGGTTAATATATAAGGAAAAACAAGATATCCGTTCGTTTTTGTCCGATCATTTTCTTCTCTTTATGCTAGATTTGCCCTGGTTTTCAGTCAGTTCTTCCTGTTTACACCGAGTGCGCATGCTCATACGACTGGACTAAACCAGTCAAAACTAGATCTGCGTGACCAAACACCGCAAAGATATCACCAAGGCAAAGAGATCGATAACTTTTCTACTCCGCAACCCACAGCGGTGTATCCGACTCCGCAACGTTAACATCCAATCAGAGAGGATCTTTGATCCAATGTAGCGAACATAAAAGTAAATTACCGTATAAATGCAGCTAATGGACAATTGATTTCTTTATTTAGGCTAAATGACGGCATTTGCATTTGTATAAAATGGCCTAATCACGTTACGTTTTTTTTAATTATATATATTTGATTGTTTTTTATGTTCTATCAATTTTTTTGTGGTTATTACGAGCAACAATGGCATCGCTGAGTTATTAAGGAGCCGGATTAATAATTGTCGCAGAATTCCTGAATTTGCAGTAAAAGTTCATAACACTCATTGACTCGCTCTAATTTAATCGGTGTTGAATATCTCAACAGCTTTCTAATATCGTGGAATTCCAGTCCATATTAGGAATACCGCTGAGCTACAACCATAGACTGTTAAAGAAAGGCTACAACACCACACCATAGATGTATTAAAACACATTCAAATGGGAGGTGCTGCTCATCGGTTATGACCGGAGCCACCTGTGTACCTTGTGTCAGCAAAACACACATGCTTTGTTCTAAATCACCATGATATATCTAATTATATATTGGCATAATGATCCAGAATTTCTCATACAGCAAGGAACCACGAAGGCAGCGCAGTGTGCATTGGTTAATGAAGAGGCCCTTTATCCTTCATGTGCCTTTTTCACAGCAGAAATTTTTACTCAAAAATCCTAGGTGTCGAAAAAACAAAGATTGAAAGGTGGGTATGTTTTATTCGGGAGTGTCCCAGTAGGTCAGACCCCTTTCAGATATTTTGTTACGTCATAAATGGAAAAGCACAGGGGTTATGGCAGTAGCTCAGTCAGCAGGGAGTTGGGTTGGGAACCGGGGGGTTGCTGGTTGAAGTCCCCATACTGACCATCTGACATCTCTCCATTAGTGCATGTACAGGTACTGAGCATGTGTGTAAATCAGGCCTGTGTGTAATAGAGTGAAAACACTGTAATTTCCCCTTGCGGGATTAATAAAGTATACATTATTAATAAGATTAATAAGTGATATTTTGCATGTTGGCTCACTTAAGACACTTAAGGAACTGAGCAATTGTTGACAATTGTTGTTTCACCTGTGCAATTTTCTGCAGTGAATACATGTGCTGTGAAACATGTCTACAAAGACCCAGCAAAATAGAACTCGGCCATTATTTATTTCCACCTATACTCTTCCTTAGACATGTCAACATGTCTTATGTGAAAAAGGCCTATCACATCTCTGACAAATAACTTCCATTTATGTTTTTAAAGATGCAACTAAATGACAAACGCAATGCAGATATGCAAGTTGAAATGAAAAACAAACTACGCATTTGAGGTTCTGTTTTTATTTAAGTTTGTAGTACATTTAATGCATTACAACCTCTCCCAGTAATTGAGGAGCTCCATTCCACTTACCTTCCCCCCTTTAAAAAATGATTCTCTCCATACAATTCAAATTTCATTATACATTTAAATAAACTTTAAAAAAAATTTAATTTTATTTATTCCATTTTTTTTTCTTTTACTACTTTCATTACAAATCTTCACTTCAATAGAAGGTGTTAGCTTGCAGAAATAAAATAAAAAACAAACAAAAGAAATAACGCAACAACTAAAAAGTAAAGACAGTGTTGCATGTGAGGAGCCAATGGTTGGCTCTGAGGTAAGTGTCAGCTGCTTCCTGCTGCAGGCCTCCTGTTACCTCTTCTGATTCTGCTGGGCCTGCTTCAATAAAGTGTCGAAGTCTAGTGCATGAAACTTGCTTTTTGCAGGCAATGGTTCGTACTCTCTATTCGAATCTGAAAAGGGAAAGGCAGACAAAGTCAGCATTGCATTAAAATAAAAATGGCAGCAGAACACACTCATTTTTATACTAGGTGAGAAATAGGCAATGCAGTAACATAATCTTGATTTATATTTGATTAGCGCTGCCATGTAGTACTGCCAGGATATAGTGACAGTATACATGTTCAACATTCTGAATCAAAGTATACTTTTGATGATAGAAAATTGGGTCTTTTTTTCCTTTAACATGCAAAAAGTACATTAAAGGAGAGTATGCTTCTTCCTGCAGTGTGATTATCCCTCCACAGTTATTGGCTGTAGTTTACGAAGTACAATGACTCGCTGGACTTATGGGTAAGGGCTACAGGAAATATGCGTCTGTTGATTTATGCGTACCCAGGTCAGCATAGTTGGTCTTGCAGAACTGCCTCCTCCCACCAAAACAGAGATCAAATGGAAGTTCATCAGGTTTGCGCAGCTTGCCTCCATTCTCGATGGCGGTGAAAGCATTCTTGGTGTCGTAATAAGTCACAAACCCATAGTTGTCCCTGTGACAGATAACCAAACCATCAGCATGTATTCATTTGCCATTTGTCAGAAGTGTAGTAAAGGTTATAACAGGTCTGGTATATAACATAGTTTTGAGCTGTGACTTGCTTTTAAAAGAGCAACCTGGGGTTGTTGCCAGGAGGCTCCAGTTATGAACAAGTCTGAGTTCACTTTAGCACTGTAGCTTGGCCTAAAAAGGTCACAAACGAGACCAACAAGGTTCAAAGACAGTGCAATTTGCTCATATTATAGCTTTATTAGAATGTCAAAACTAAAGTAATCCATTATTACAAACACTGTCTATGTAATTACCCATGGTCTCTAAAGTGCAGGGTGCATTCTTCAATCTCGCCAAATAAAGAGAAGCGCTCTTTAAGTTCTTTTTGAGTCATCGTTCCCCGAATTCGGCCAACGTAAACAACCCGGCGATCCTCCTGAGAAGAAAGTAGTCGATCAGATGATTCATAGGTACAATATTTTAACCACTTTGCTTAGAGACGGGTGTACTCCGATTAAAATAACTTACAATGGCTTTCTCCTTGCGTCTCCTCACCTCCTCCACATTTGGTGTTGCACTATGACCATAGCTGGACATACATGAGGGACTGAGGAAGACAAGATAATGCCTTTAGTCATTTTTTTAACCGCTTGGCAAAGTGTTTGCAATGCACAAGTGAAACAGCTATAAAATCCATATAATGACCACCACCCAGATGAGCATGATTTATGTACTGCACCTGTACAATCTTCTGCTTCTACTACACTGTGCTCGTCTCTGAGGGGATCGAGACCGCGACCTGGAGCCACTCCAAGAGCCAGAACGAGAGGATGAATACGAGTACCTCCACCTCCTGGGAGGGGAGCAGGACACAGAGGTAGAGGACCGAGAGGAGGAACGGGATGAGGAGCTGGAACTACTCTCAGAATGACGGAGGCGATACCTAGAGAGGAAATAGGATGGAATGCCAGTCATGAACAAAGGAAATCATACCCCCAAAATGGTAATCAAGATGCTGCATCCACCTAAAATATCCCGACTGTGGGTCTAACCTTTTCTTAGCTAGTGTGTTTGATCTAGAGGAATGAGAGTCTGACTCGGAACCGCTGGACATAGGACTGGGAGAACGATGGGCTCTTCTTTTCCTAGACCGGCCTCCAGTCCTCTCTTTGGGACTTGATCTGGGGCTGGGTGTGCGAGAAGCAGCATGCCGGCGGTAGGACCTCCCAAAATGCTCTCTCCTGGGGCTTCCTTCTTTAACAGTAGCATCAGTCTCCTGCCGAGCAGGCGAAGCATCAGGAGTCTCCAGGACAGAGCTTCTCTCAATTGTATCAGTCCTGTGATCCAGGGGCTCTGTCAGTGGAAACTCTTGTGTTTTGGTTGTAACTGCAGGGTTTGTGATAGACTGGGCAGACGATGACCGAGCAGCTGAGGGTGTTTGTGTAGTGGTTGTACCGGGTTGCTTGATAGGTTTAATAGTGATAAAAGAGGGCTGTTTGACATTCCAACGCTTGCCTGGCTCTCCAGTGGAAGTGCCTTTGTTGGGGAGGCAATAGTCATGGTCCATGCATGCCAGCTCGGGGGCTATAGCGGCAGCAGCAGGAGTGGGTTTGCTGCGGGATCTGACTGAGGGCAGAGGTCGGGCTTCTATCTGGATAACCTTGGAGGGGCTCGACTTTGAGGCCTCAGCAACCTTGCTCTTTCCCAGCAGGGCCACAGGGGCCAAGGGTTTCCACATCTGGTGGGGAGGAGTAGCTGGAGGAGTCAAAGCTGAGGCAGAGAGAAAGACAGCGCACTACAATTAAACCCTACATTTAAGAGCAGTTTGTCATCTGTATAACAAGCTAGCAAATCTCTGATCATGTAGTGTTTCATATAATCATATCTAATGACTGTTTTATTGCTGGAAGCACTTAGAGCATAGAATGGAATTTTAATTTGCACATTTACTTTTTTAAAGTCACTTTTCTTGATGTTATTTTAATGATTTAACTTAATGGACTCATCTTGAAGCCAAAATGCTGAATTACCTGCAGTACTTGAGAGGTCATTAGCTCTCACACGCTCAACAACGGTTTTCTCTGGAGCCAACTCAACACTGTAAATGGAGCACAGAGTCTATTAGTATACCACTGGTAAAGTGCAGTAAAGTCTAGACAAAAAACCCTGTAAAGCAGGTTGCTCGTGATGAGAAAGCAATCACTGTGGCCGGACAAAAGCAGGGTTTGCGGTAGGTCTTGGCAAAACGTGCGAGTGTGTCATCTCTACACAGAGAAAACCAGTGTCATTCAGAGAAACCATGACTCCGTCACTCACAGAGCAGCTTAAGGCTGTAGGGTAACTCACCTCGAGTTTCCTACAGCTGCTGCTCTACCAGAGACCTCCGGCACACATTGCTCCCCTTTGGCTGAAGGAAGAAGGACAAGGGAAATTAGTGCATCAGCACAAGAAATAACAACAACCACACACACACACACACACAAAAAGTGTAGATAAAAATTCTGCTTGACCGTCATGAACTGTACAACCTGCATCATACCAGGTGTACCTGTGTTTTGCTCTTGTAATACTAGTACACAGTGTATTTTTCCATGGGAATTTAAAGAGTTACATTAGCCATAGTACACAGTATGATGGTTCAATAATAAGCCCACTGACATGAGTAATGGAACATACAGGGGCCAGCTACTTGGTAGGGCTTGGGCTTGTACATCCACCCAAACAAAGACAGCAGGGCGAGAGTTAAATAGATTTGCAGACAGCGCAGAATTCCAGCAGCTGAGCAGACAAGAGCACAAAGCAGCTTCTCTGCCCCCTGCAGCACCCATCTCTTAAAAAGGGGAATGTTTCAGTGGGGGAAACAATACTGCCATTTTGAACCATCGGAAGTCCCCCACAATCTTTGAATGTTAAACACACTTCTCTAGGAGGATCAGATAAGCTTCAAGCTCATATGAACAGCCCGATAATAGCTTTGTTCCGTAGGTCACCTTTGTGGACTATGAACTAAGGTGGCTCTCGTATATGCTCGGTGTCATCTTTCTATCACTTGAAGTCTTTTAGTCAAAGTCCCACTACCCTCCAACCAAAGATAGTGCTGCAATGTTGTATGGCTGTTCCCACCATTATGAAACCAGGAAAACTGATACTCTGACTACATTTAGCTTGGTTGTTAACTCTGTGACACACCAAGCTACTGGCCAGTACAGCAACCACTATGCCAGAAATGAGGCGACAAAAAAAAAATAAAAAACTTTGGTGTGTAACATGGTCAAACAGAATGCAGTACAAATCAGCCATTATTGATTACCTTGGGTTTCCTCAAACTGCTCCAGCAAGCTGGTCAGATCAGCAGCTTGAATACCTAACAAAAAAGAAAAAAAGATATTGGGTATTGTCGTATAATACAAAACACATAATATAATTATACTTGTATAATAGACAAGACAAAACAGGCAAACTGGCTAAATTAAAGTGGTGACAGGCAGGTGTAGGATGATTATAGAAAACTGTGTTGAAGTTAGACAAGTGCAAGTATTTAGATTTTTACAGTGACACTGCATATTATTTTGCTGCAACAGCAGCAGACACAGCCTTTCCTAAATCATTTCTCATACAGGCTTCCTTTACATCAGCCAATCAATGAAGCAGATTAAGTACAGGCTAGAGTTGAAGAGCAGCAGAGATAAGACACTGACAAGGCAATTTTCTCACAAGGACTTTAAGGATAAATACCAGCTACTAATATGCCACTTAAATCATTTAAATATGCTTTTTTTCACAAGAAAACATAACATGCCTTCAATTAAAAGTAAAATATGGAGATACAATGGTCATTATGGTCAACATTTCATCAACACAACTAAAAATAGCAATCAAAATATAATCAATAATCAACTTTAAGCTCACCTATCTCACTGGTGAAGGCCTCAATCAGCTCCTGTGTGGGGCTCTTTGCCCTTTGGGGTTTCACTGCTGTAGTGGGTTTCTTTTTAGTTTCAAGTACAACAGGTTTGATCTTTGGACTCTGGGAGTCTGAGGGATGGACAGCTGGAGGAGAACAGGGCTGGGCACCACTGGCTGAGGGCTTGAAGAACTTGCCATCAGGTGTGTTGGGGTTATTTAATAACATAGGAGCAGTAACCTCAGGCACCTTCTGGGAAACAACAATGGTGCTCTGGGGAGCACTGGGCGCAGACACAGTTTCAGTGGTGGGTTTGAATGTAGTGGTTTTAGGACCGGTCTTAATAAGCTCTACTAACATGGTAAATGCAGGCTGAGACTGGGGCCTTTCATCGACTGCACTCTTTCCTCTTGAATGTGCAGGAGAACATTTCCCATATGCTGATGACACAAACTGAGCGACAGCTGTTAAAGAGGTTGGAGACCCAGAGCTCTGAGGCACACAAGGTACTGCAGGTTGAGCAGTGGTGTGTTGATGTGTGGGTACATTCTTCACTGAATTAGGGGCAGGAGCTGAGGGCTTTTGGGGCAGAGAAGGTTTGGAAGGTTCAGGCATTTGCTGTTTAGGAACAGGGGCAACGGCGGAAACCTTGCTGGATGAGGCAACCATGTAGGCCGGTGGCACCAAAAGCGCCTCAGGGGTGGGTGGTGCACACGGTCCTTTTGGCTGCCAGGCAGGTCTGACCTCCTCCACTTCTGCCTGGGGGTTGGGGCGTCGAAGATTCTTAGGGCTGGGGTCAGGCAGGCAGGGAATGGGGAGAAGCTCTTTAGGAAGCTCTGGAAGGCTGGGCCACTTGGTGCTGTTGTCGTCTTGTTTTTCCACTGGAGCTGGCTTTTTCTGCTGTCGGAGCTGCCGGTACTCCGCAAGGCTGAGTGATTTGGGCTTTGGCTCTGAGACTGCAGGGGCCACATGAGGGAGGGCCTCACTAACAGGTGGTGTCTCGGGTGTTGCAGGGCTCTCTGCAGACACTGGGGGTAGGACGGCAGAGGGAGCTGCTGATGAGGCTTCCAGCTTCTCAGGAGCCAGAGCAGGCTGTGTAGCCATTTCATCAGGTTGTTTGGAGCTCAATGTTGTGGGTAAACAGCTAGGCTCACTCTTCTCAGGGATAGTATTTAACAGCGCGGTTTCCTGTCTAGGTGACACAGATGTGGCAACTTGCACATTCCTTTCAGGCAATAGTTTTGTAGTAGTGCTTTCTGTTTGTTTTTCAGTTTGGCATCGATTTTCTAGTTTCTTAGGTTTTACAGATGAAGAAGCTGGAGTAGTAAGAAGAGTAACCTTTGGGACTTTGTGTTTCTTTTCTTTGACTGGCCTTTTTTCAGATTTCTGGGGTGATTCTTGCGTCGTCTTTCTTACTGTGCCACTCCTAAGGACCCTTCCCTCCACAGGTTTGGCTCGGCACTTTTCCTTGCATTTCTTTTTCTTTTTTCTCCGAGAGGGGCTTTTCTCTTTTATCTCTTCCTTCTGTCTTTTAATGATGATCTCATATTTCACATCTGAACATGGGTCTGGCGTCACAGGGGATGCAACTTTCACTGGAGCTTCGTCTTCATCGTCAACGACTATATGCTCTGAACTGTCAGAGGCCACTTCTTCTGCTTCATCAAAAACATTCTGCTCATTTTCTGAAGCTTGCTCTTGAAGTGGAAAAGTGATCGGGAGATCCATGTCTGGGATGGCCAGGATGGGTTCTCCATTTTCACCCTGGTCCACAACTTCAAGTAAGATGCCTCCTTCGGGCAACATCTGTTCACCTTCATCATTCTCCATACAAATGGACATACAGTACGGGTGCATATGCCTGACCAAGTCCCCCAGGCTAACTGAAACACCATCATCAACCTCCTGCTCAAAGGTGATAGGAAGCGGGAGGGTCAGACCTTCCCAGTGTAGGAGGTCACTGCAAGGAGAGGAATCCTGACTCACTGGGCTCAGAGTGAGGGAGCCATCTTCCTCTTCCTCCCCATCACTTCTCTGGAGAGAGTCTGCCAGTATCCTGGGGAGGCTCTGAGTACAGAGAGGGAGACAAATATAGAATATAATTCAGAAATGCCCACTGTACAATTTTATTTATTTATTTATTTATTTATTTATTTATTTATTTATTTATTTATTTATATATATATATATATATATATATATATATATATATATATATATATATATATATATATATATATATATATATATATATATATATATATATATATATATATATATATATATATATATCTTATGAGTGAGAAAAGCTACCTTTCCCGTTGATAAAGCTCTTGCGCTACATAGTGCGTCTTTCTCTGGAGGGGAACGGGACAGACACAGCAATCTCCTGAGCTAGAGAGTGGAAGATAAACAGAAGCATAATGACTAAGACTTGTTTGTTTATTTTTTTTTACATTTGTAGACTTTAACATAAATAAAGATACGTTTAGAACCATACAGGTTGTTGTTCTTCCAACCCCTTTCACTCAAGCAAGAATGTGTGAGACACTTTAAGAATTATGCATGACAGCTGGGCACTAACCGGAGAGCGTTCCCTGCCCTTCTGACCTGACAGCAGGTCTGAGTCGGGCAGTGTGTCAAATGGGGACAGGGTCTCATCATCCACATTGTCAAGGATCTCCGTCAGGGCAGTTAGCAGCGTGGCTTCACTCTCCTCATCTAGACCCTTAGTCTAAATAAACACATGGAAATTAGATCAACGGGGAATGCTTACACATCATAGATCTCTCTTATGCTACTGTAATACTTAAGATTTAACCATGTGACGTTTGTCTTGCCTCTATTGTTGGTGTGTCCTCAAAGATAGAAAGAATGGAGGGGTCTAAGCAGCTTTGAAGGGCCTCCAGAGTTTCAGCAGAGTGCAGCCCATCAGTCTACAGTGGCAGAAAAAAAACACTTCAGATTTATTTGGCAAAACAACTGAAAACATGATTTGCACACAAAAAAAGTGCAACCGGCCATGCACAAGTACACTATTGTGGCTAATATGCAATTACCACAGTACAAAGAGAAAACAAAGTTTAAAAAAAACATGGTTTACTCCCTTAGTACGCCACAATCATTTAGAAGCGTGACATGTTATTAAGTCATGGCAGCAACATTAATTTTTCAAAAAAACTAATGGCTTTTTTAAAGGTTTGTAGAGAGAGGGAGGGGGGAGGGAGGGGGGTATTTGATCCAGAGGGTAAACATCTTTGTAGTATCACATATGGACCACTGGGCTGTATTCCCATTACAACTGGACTGAAATTAAATAAACAAAACCAGTGGTGTATAATGTAATCTGTTGAGTCAGAGTTGACTTACTGTTTTAATCAAACCAAAGAACTTAAAACAGAACATGTTAAAAAGTTTAGTCTGTAAGCCCAAGCTAGGCATTTAAAAATGTAGTCATTTTAGCTCCAGCTTGAAGACAAAAACAATACCAAAGGCAATTTTCCTACAATATGAAATATACAAGAACATTGGAGCAAGTACCGATTGATGAAGTTAAATACCATAACAAATAAGCTGTCCAAAGACAACATTAAGTGTGAAGTAGTTCCATTTAAATACAAGTTTATAAAATGCATATGAAATTAGTATTAGAATAGAGCATTAGAATAGTTGGAATGTGCGCGATACCATGTTGAGACTCACTTAGTGTATAACTCTTCAGATTTAAATGACATGCATAACTACAATAAGTCCAGCACACAGGCCTACCTATATGAGCAACCATAAATGATAACATTATGTAGTTTCATCTAAAAACGCAGGAGTCTGGCAGTGACCCACGTGTTGCTTTCTACACATGCACAGACAGTGCGCAGACATATTTGATCCTCGCCTCACCCCGTCCAAACTAAGGGTGCCACCTAGCCCACGTGTTGCACTACAACAAACACGACCAGGGCCCTCATCTCTGCTCTTGTCTGATATTTGAAGAATTTACAACTGATATGCTACACGTTTACGCTAAACGTTAAAAAAAAGTAATTAATAAACTATGGACGGGTTTGTGTAGAGAATACATTGACTGTGCCTGCTGCGCATGTGTGAAGGAAGCCAACATGTGATCCACCACGACTTAAGCACATGTGGATATACACAGGTTTTAAATAAAAACGTGGTATGCTGCTACAGTGTGTGTGAATAATCACCCAGGTGTGTGTGTGTGTGTGTAACTGTCGTGACTGCAGTCATTGTCTAACGTTATAGCTGCATCATTGTGAGCATCATCACTTGAGTCCATCACACATTAACGTTACTGCAATGTGCTGGCATGGAGCCTATAAACTACATAGCAGAATTAACCTATAGCACCTTAACCACTGTCAAGCAAATAATTAAGTATGCAAAACGTTACACACTGCAGTGATGATAAGCAAACGTTAGCTGACTAGCATCTTGCAGTGTTTGTTACCACGTGTGTATGAATCACTTGAGCAGCATTACACATATCACTTTTGCACACTGATGGAGCTTAAATGCTTATTTTTGATATTGATTATACAAGTGGGCACATGCCAGGCCTACTGCCAATAAAAACACACAACTGTCACTTCCCTTGTTTGGACGACTGTTTATATTATAAGGGAGAAAACCTGTGTCTTTCACTAACCGACCGGCCAAGCTACACGACTCACCAGCTAGCTAGCCTTTACATAACGTACAGCTAAAAATACACCAGCACATTTATAATTAAGCATTATGTAGTGTTAAATAAATATGCCAAAGAGTTATCTAGCTCTTATCGCCACAAAACAATGAGTACTTTTTAAAATAAGTTTTACTAGTGATACTACGGTGGCATCCACGTGTCAGTTTTCCATGCGCAGTGTACAGCTCATACACACAACACGCTCTGTCCCTGCTTCTAAACATATACACCAAACTAGTAACAGTGGGATTATGTGATAAGAAATAAAGTATAGAACATATTATTTACCTCGCCTAGTGTATCCATAGGGAAAAATTCCATATTGCACGTAGTTAAAATCTCCTCGCCTGCTCCCCACCGCGCCGCCATCTTGGAAGTACACTCCCTGCCTGACTCGTTTCGGAATGAAAAGTGATGAATCGCGCATTGGAGGAACAAACACGCCGGCACGAGACACGTGGTACAACATTCCCGGTAAAATGACGTAAAGTGACGCAGAGGGTCAGGGGTTACACGACCACGTTTCTCTGTAGTTCTATTTAATACGTCCATAAATTGTATAGGCTGCTGCCTTGTGGTGGCTCGCTGTTTTAGCTCTGCTGCAAAAAGACACACCAGGCACAATACCACAATAGTATCTTATTATATTCCATTTTATATTTTAGCCACGTTGGTTACAATGACAGAAACATCAGGATTCCAACTATTCAGTAAATACATGCGCAGGTATGTTAACTAGTTAAGACGGTTTTGACTGCAGGACCTTATTAAATTGCCAAATATTTGCTGGTTCCAGCTTCTCAAATATGATGGGTTTCTGCTTTTCTCTGTTTATAAATGGAGTATTTTGGACTGTTGGTTTGACAAAACAAGACATTTAAAGGTGCAATATGTAATAATGTATTTAATCAAAGGACCCTAATGCATCATCAGATATAAGGAAATACTATCTTTTCTGTCAACAAAGCTCCGTGACGGAATGTCTGTTTGTGTTTTAGCCTGTATGTTGGTATCAACATGCCCAGTTTGACAGCCAGGCCGGGTTGCCAGATACCTGTAAAATTGTAAACCCAGCGCGCTACAGCTGTAGTACAGCCATGGAAGCAGCAAATAAACGAACAGGATCAACAGAGATAGATTCTACCTGACCTATAAATGTTTCTAACAGTTGCATGACCAGAGACGTAACAAACCCCGGGTAAATATTGGAGATGTATTTGAAAGATGGAGACAGCTTAGAGCCCAAAAGGACGCTGAGTTGGCTAATTTCCTCCTGAATGGGTAAGCATTAGCTTCAGGCTAATTTATCATGGCTACTAGGGACGAGCATTTTATGTCACATTTGTGTACTCACATTGAATTATATAGCTAGTACTTGAGTTGGTTACTCGCTAAAACAATTGAGACATAGCCAGTGATCCCAATTGTGCCTGGCTAACACGCCATAACTGATAACGTTACCGGAGGACCAGGCAAGTGGGCCACGGCTGTTTACAACGTGTAACGTTAGCCTGTTCAGTGGTCGTAGTTTAAGCCAATTAAATGATGCTGAAGTTGGCTGCCGATTCACAGCTTCCGATTCGGCGGTTAAGGGGAAATTTGAGTGGGAAACTTAAAGCTGAAGTTAGCTAGCTTACGATTCACAGCGTGCAATTCAGCAGGGAAACATAACTTCCAAATTATTAATTATGTCTAAACCACACTTTTAGATTTGTGAAAGCTTCATTCTATTTGTGAAAATGCAATAACAGGGAGATTTCCCAGTTTTTCTATTCATATATAGACCACATTGAACCAGGTCCAGATCCAACACACTACACATCTAACACACTTTCAATGCAGTAAGAGGATCACTCTGCAATGGGAGTTATGTTTCCCAGCTGAATCGGAAAGCTGCGAATCGGAAGCCAACTTCATCGTCGTGTCAAGAAAAGGGGGGCTGTAAATTTGGAAGAGAGGACCATGAGTTTGCAGTGTGTTTAGCGATTGTTGCCGTAATTCTAAGCCAACAAAGTATGTATTTCAGTAGAGTGGAAAAGGACGGCAAGGTAGTGGTATTTTTTTAGGGATGCACTGAATCCAGGATTCGGATTCAGCTGAATATTGGGCTTTTTAACGGGGATCGGTTTCTGCCGAACCTTAGAATTTTTTTCCACCGAACCGAACCCTACGCTTGCACTACGCGCGCTACGCTGGTCGACGTAATGACGCCGCCGTTGATTACGGGAAGGTGTTTACGTAGGTGGACCGTTCAATGCAGTAGGCTGTGAGGCTGTGAGTGACTTAATTAATGTGTTTACTGTGTTAATGGACTGATGATTTGGTATTCGGATTCGGCAGAAATCTGGATTCGGTGCATCACTAGTATTTTTAGCGGTTCCTACCGTAATTATAAGATGAGAAAGTGTGTCTGTCCGGCGGGTGGAGAGGACGGCGAGGTTGTGTGTTTTTAGCGGTTCCTACCGTTATTTTAAGTGGAAAAGTGTGTCTGTCAGTTGGGTACAGAGCTCCACGTGTGCACAGGCTTTTAGGACTGTCAATATAGCCAGCATCTAACGTTAGCTACTCCGCTGTGCTGTGGAGTAATGTCTGGCTATGTGAGACAAGCGTTTAGCAACATTGTTGAATGCTGCGTCCTCAGCCTGGCAACCAATGTGAACTTTGAGTCTGTGGAGGAGGGGGCGGGGGAGACAACTCTCTCCAGTATTTTGAATTTGGACTGCAGTAATAATTGACAGTAAATATTGCACCTTTAAAGAGTCATCTTGAACTCTTGTGATGGGCATTGACTAAACAACACATCGATTAATAAGAAATACGTAACAGAGAAGGCCTGATTATAGAAATAATATTTTGCATGACATTATTGTAAAATTCATTATGGGATTATTATGGTTGTTTTGTAAGAACAGCCCATCTGCCTGTTTGTCATGGTACATCGAGTGAAAACTATTGTGCATTGTGTAAACACTACTTCCTAATATAATACCAACTCCATTGCTGGAAAAAAAAACGTGACTTTACAATGCACAGGCTGTGTGAAACTATTCTGTTTGTTATACATCTACTATGCCTTGTTTTAGTACACATTTTAGTAACTTGTGTTAATTATAGGAAGTTTGGAGAAAGTTATACTTTTTAGAAAAGGTTAATTGGCAGTGCCTATACTAAAGTTTCTTGGTTATTTTCCATCTGTCTGGCATTACTGCTCCCACCGTTTTTGTCTAATTGCTTGTACTTCCAGTGACTGGAACAAGAAAGTAAGGGGGGCTCTTCAGGAGGACTGGAGGACTCTTATGTTGTTCTTTGTCATAACTCAATACACAAAACCCAGAATAAACTGGAGACAGAGACTGCTAATACCAAACATATAGATTTTATTGACAATGCATTAAATAAAAGACTTGTCTCCATTCAACTAGGGGACAGCAAGGGAGTTTCAATAGCATGCCTAAATGCAGCCCATGATAAAAATGAGGGCTATAGTAAATTGTACAGACAGTTAAGTTAATACATAAATCAAAATAAATAAACAGGCAAATAAAATAAACAATGTCAGGCTAGACTGCACTATCCAGGAGGTTGGTGTGGAGTTATGCATAGAAATAGAGGACAAAATATGTCGGCAAATTATGAATAAACCACCACAACACACAAACCAATTCAAACCAAATCAAAACCGTTTGACAACACAGAAAGTGACCTACTCACAGCAAGCTAAGGTGACTCAAAGCACACAGTAAAGCACACATGCAAGATGTCTACTTTACCACTTAGTCCCCCCTTTAACACAGCAGAAAGCCCCACAAGAAAAATAAAACATAAAATGGCCCATTCATTTGATTAGTTAAGACACAATAAAATATAATAAGTTTGGGAGAAAACAGTTGCTCTAGTAGTGTCTTTGTTTAAACACTAAAAGAAACTGAAGCATTTGTTAACATTTTATATCCTTGCTCACACTGTTGGGTTACACAATGACAGTCATGGAGTATTGGGTTATAATATTGTGTAATGCTGTTGTCTGTATATCCGTCCCTATATTGTGTTCAGATTATATGATGGCTTAATTTGAGGATGTTAAAAATCAGAAAGTTTATGGTATAGGCTGCATGAAATCACACAATTAGATGCTAATACTTTATCTTGCGTACTTAAAACAAGACCATGTAACCTTTGAAGAAATTACACATTCATCCTCTTGAGAATGAAAAGTTAAAAAAGAAAACAAAAGCACTTACCATTGTCCTGTAATTGCCACTTGTAGCCCTAGTGGGCACTGTTCAGCAAATGTTATATAGGCTCTCTTTTTAATATTCTACATATGTAAAGCCATTTTTATTTTAAAAGATGCTGACTTTTCTATTCTTGGTGCACGTTTTGCCCTGCAAATTAATATGACATTCTCTGTTTTCCAAAACACCATTCACATCCATATATAAGTCTACCACTATGAAAACATATACAGTATCGCTCAGTGAGGACTAACGAAAAGAGCATCACTGAGAAGAAAAATAGTTTCCCCTCAGAGCTGGGGGTGGTGAATGTCCTCTTATTACTGGGTAATAATAATAATAATAATAATAATACATTTATTTTATAGCGCTTTTCTAGACACTCAAAGACGCTTTACAGTTTAGGTTACATAGATACAACAAACAGACAAGGTGCATAGATAAGGTTACATAACAGACCAAAGAAAAGAAAACACATAGGTGCATGGACAAGCAGAGGCAAGCAAGAGAGGTGGGAAAAACTGGGAAAGTCTGTCAACAGGGAAATGCAAGTTGGAAGAGGTGAGTTTTGAGGGCCTGTTTGAAGGTTGGTAGGGTGCTTGACTGTTTAATGTGGTCGGGGAGGGCGTTCCAGAGGGTGGGTGGGTGGGAACGAGACCATTTTAGTTATGTGCCACAGCATATAACATTTAATATAACATTTATATAAAATGTATGTAATGTTAGTTTAGAAGTTGGGTTTGCTGACAATTGAGGGGTTTGTAGTTCAATCCCTGGCTCTTCCTGCCCTGTTGAAAAAGCCCTCAAGCAAGACACTGAACCCCAACTTGCTCCTGATGAGTGTGGATGTATGGAGAGGGAAACATTTACATGGCTCTCGACCGAAGCGTGTGCCTAATGGCTGTAGCAGTGTTTTCAAGGAAGAACAAGTAGACGAAAAGTAGAAGAAAGTTTTTAAATATTTTGTTCCTATAATTGTGCGAATTTACTTGAATGCCGCAAGAAGACATTCTTGTATTTTTCATCGCTTTGTTTGAAGATCTCGTCTTTGGCTTTACACGGAGACAGTTGGGAGTTTTTTGGTTTTAGTTTTCTCCGAGTTTTAAATCACTGTCTTTATTCTGTCTCAAATCCCTGCGTTTGCAGTATTTCACACCATCGCTGCTGTGTACTTTATGCAGTGAGAGTAATCTGCATGTTTAGAGTTTAACACAAAAGTATTCTATGACTTGATGCGTGATGCAGTTTGCTGCTGTTACAGTAGATTTAACTTGTGCTTGCTCAATAGTGCCTGATCCCCACGTGTCTGAGACACAACTGGTCCAACCATTCTGCTTCTCATTACCAGTCATGTCCTGATGAATCCACTGCTGCTCATATTTCCTCTACAGCTTGGGATCTGCAAGACTTATGAGCATGTCTGTGTGTGAGAGAGACAGAGAAAGAGAGGAACACCACTGTGCCCCAACACACTCCTTAACCGCTACCTACCGCTGCTCTGCCGTTGCCATGGATACAGTGCCCTCTCTCCCCCTCTCTCCTCTCTCTCGGTGGATATGGAGGGATGGGGCCGGAGAGGAGAGGAGAAGTGGCTCTGGCTGCTGCCTCTGCGTCATATTCATACCAGTGCAGCTGAGAGCTCCCCCCCCCCCTTTTTTCCCCTCATCCTCCTCTTCTTCCTCCTCCACTTTCCTTCCTTCCTTCCCTCCTTCCTTCCTTCTCATCATCCAATTTGCACACTGCTAGATCCCCCCTCCATTTGTGTCTCCTATCTGCATCTGCTCATCACAGTCTCCTCTCTCTCTCTCTCTGCTGGCGCAGCTTGGTTACCTCTGCGTGGCTGACCCAGGCAGACTTTTTCGAGTGAGGGTGGGCACAGAAGAAAGAGAAAGACAAAGGTAAGCGTTGAAAAGGGGGATGTTTAAGAGTGTTTGTCTGTGAGAAAGAGTGTGCAGAAAAGAAAAAGGGGGGGGGGGGGGGCAGAACAGCTGCAAGACAAAAGACTGAGAGGTAAGCATTAATGGCACGAACTCACCTGAGATAACAAGTATACCACCTGGAGCTTTTTAAACATTTTGTTGGGAATTTTGTAAAAAAAAAAAAAAAAAAAGGTTGTCAGTGCATGTGAGCAAGTGTTTGTCTGCTGTCAGAGGACAACATGCTTAGAGCGTATTAGTGTTCGAGCAGATGTATACCTCAGTGAGCAAGGCAGTCAGTGTGTCTGTGTGCAGGCACTTTGCTGTCTGTCACATAGTGTTATGGAGCTGCTGCATGTTTCCACAGTGAGAGAACAGAGGGGGAACTTCATTATTTTCAGAGCAGCTTTTTGAGCGATGTGTTGATGTGTTGACATAGCGGGAATCTCTGTATCTGCAAGAGTAGGAGAGTGAGAGGAAAAGAGGAGAGAGAGAGAGAGAGAGAGAGAGAGACAGCATGCCTGACAGTGCAGTCAGTGGTGAAGTGCTCAGCTTCAAAGCCTAATCGCTCCTGGAAACAGAAGCCATTTCCCAAATCACATTCACGCACCCCTCCTCCTTTTCTGCTCTCTCACTCTTATCTCTTCATTTTCTCTCTGTTGCAGTGTTGGGATGCATCTCTCTCTCTCATATCTGCCTTTGTTCAGAGTTCACCATTTTAAAGTAGCAGAATCTGCTGTAAATGTCAAACCCAGCAGATTGCGACCCACAAGGCACACAAAGGACCGAATGGTGACAGAATAGCAGCAAGACATGACAGGACTTACTGTAGAGAGAGACAGACCTTGTTGAAAGAGAAACAAAGTGTTTGTGTGTGTGACAGGGAAATGAAAAGAAGGGGAGAAGACAAGTAAGGGGAATAGAAGAGGAGGCCCGCAGGGTTATTCATTGTGTCTTGGTCCTGAAAACAGTGTCTGACACCGTGTATGACGTTTAACTGTGATGCCTCTGCCAGTGCGCTGGTGTGTGGGGAATGCACCTGTCAGCTTTCGCTACAGTGGTGATAGTTGTTTGTCTTTTGTTAGTATATTGGTTGGGAGTGACAGACAACAGAAATCTGAGGTTTGTTAAACTAGGCTTCAACTCACTTGGGGGGGGGGGGTCTTCCTTAGTGCAGAGGATACATAGATAGGCCTATAGACCCGTGGTTTGATGTACCCCCATAGTCATTATTTCAAACTTATTATTATATAAAAGTGAATATTACTACAAAAACGTTTTATATAACAATTGTCAAGTTTGCATTTGTACGACCTCAACAGAAGCTGGACATCATTTTACTCAGTTTATCTATTACTTTTATCCATTTTAACCATTTATCAATTACGTTCAACTATTTCAACTGTTAATCTGTCATATTACCTAACTACTTGAACTGTTTATGCATTACTTTAGATTTCTACGATTTTTCCATCACATTTAGCCATTTATTTCAACCGTTCATGGGTCATCCATCACTTTTAAGCAACTATTTTAACTATCCATTACTTTTTAGCCAACTGTTCAGACTTCTCTGCTTTCTTGCTTGCTAACTACGTAGTTTCATGCACTCTCAATTGCAGTGTTACAGCTGACTCAATATTTTTTAAGAAATCATAATTTCTATTTTGTCAATTAAGTAGAGCTCTACAGTCTTTACAAGTACTGCATGGCAACTGCAGAAGTACCCCCCTGGGGGTAGTCACTTTATAGTGTAGTCTATGTCATCAGTCCTCGTGTATTTCTTTGCAGTCAGTTCAGACTGAAGCTGTATTTCTTTAAACATTTTCTTTTTTTTCATGTATTACTTCAGTCACAATGACTCCATGATATGGCTCAGTCTGTTATCCACCTGACAGGATCAGGTGCACAAGCAACAAAGACATCCAGCTCATGGGAGTCAGTTATGTGTGCGTGTGTTTGTGTAGTGGAGTGTGAGATTATGAGATTATTGGCTTGAAGAACAGGCACGCTTGAGCCAAGAGAAGTTATGGGATGAACGAGAAGGGAAACCAGAGACGTGGAGGAGGGAAAGGAAATGAAATCATATCAAGCTGCAGAAGGGTCGAAGTAATATAAACAGGGTGAGGAGATTAAATAGACAGAGCGAAGTAAGATTAAAAAGCGAGAAAAGAGCAGAAAAGAGGCAGCTGCTGGGCTAACAGTCTGCAGTCTCAAGTCAGACCGTTTACCTGCAGCTCCTGTTGGGTGTGAGCGTGCGCACATCCATAATGCGCGCTCTTACTGCCTCCGATGGGTCTCCAGTGTCCCTGCGCTCCAGGTGGGCTTTGCATTTTTAATCGATACTGTCTGTAGTGATTAACACCAGTCTTCTCTGGGCAACAGAAAAACAGACGGAAGAAACAAGAGAGGGAGATATGGAAATCTGTCATACAGAAGGCAGGGTGTGTGAGTGAGTGTCTGTGTGTGCTATATGTGTTTGTTTGGCAGTAATGACCCTTTGCCTCTGGGCTCCTACTGAGTATGTTTATCATCCCACAGCAGCACCGGGCAAAAATGGACGATACATCACTGCCACAACACACACACACACACACACACACACACACACACACACACACACACACACACACACACACACCTTATGCATGTTTTTCTCTTTCCTCTCCTTTGCTCTAATTGCCTCCCTTTTGCATGTTCCCTTTGACAAACAAATGCACAAACACACAGTCCCTCGCTCCATTCCATATTACTTACTCCAGTCCACATTATGTAAAGGCTCCCTCTTTCTATTTCACTACTCTCTCATTTTACCTCCCACTTATGTTGCAATCTGCCTATTAATGATGCAGCTAGAGCACAACTGCCAACTTCCTGCCTCTGACAGAGAGAGAGGAGTGTAGTTGTGGTGTGTACATGCCCTGCTTTGTACCACTCCCTCTAATCTCTCTAGCCCTCTGTCTGTGTTGTTTTTCCTCAGTTAGCCCATGCGAGCAGCGTGTGGACTGAGTGCAGCTGTTTCGTTCAGAGCAGAGCCCAACATGTGAGAAGATGTCTGTTGGAGGTTGTGCTTGTCCCGGTGAGTGCCTACTCTTTTTCTCTCTCTTTCTCCCGTTTTCCTCCTCCGTCTCTGTGCTCAGTGGTGCTGTCAGAAAGATGACTTATGTAAAAGTGCTGCCAAGCCGCCTAGGGCCAGCGTCAAGCTGTGTGTGTGTGTGTGTGTGTGAGTTTGTGTGTGCATGCGCGTGTGTGTGTTGGTGAAGCCATGCTACACTCTCAACACATGTCCTAAAACAAGGTTATAGACTGAGGCTACCACGCTTTAGGATTGAGTTGTTCAGCAGACCCTCTCAGTCACGCTAGCTTGCTGTGCAGCAGATCAATGGCTCTTTGAGTTTTGCCACGTACAGAAACACTGAGATATCAATAATACTTTACTTGCTGGCCCCTTTCACTCCTTTTCTCCACTTTATCTAGCCACTATAGGTCAGTATGTGGGCTCTTATATGTATAGAGTTGTTGGAAATTACTGCTTACTGTCACAGGAACTGTTTTTTATATTTGTCCCATGGGGCAGAATTGAATGAGTCAAAAGTACTTTACTCACTGCAAAATGGTTTAAAGCTGGTCTTTCTTGATGATGGTACTTAAGAAGATTTAACAAAGAGTTACATTTTCTTGGAGTTAAGCTGCTGTTTGGATATTAGGCAGCTCTTTGTGATTGTGACTTTGCATTCCTGCATATTTTAGTTTTTTTAATGCAGTTGTTACGCTTGGCTTGGCTTGGCTTTTCCTGACACCAACATTCTTGAGCTTTAAATTAAGGTTACATAATATATTATGTTATGGTGTCTTATTGGTACTCAGTATCCACACTCCGCTCTTGTGCTACTGTCAAAGCAAGAGGAAGGAAATCTAGTACTGTCCTAGTTTGTCTGCACACGTCAGTCTTTGGCAAGCAAAATGTTGTAGCAACTTTTATCAAGAAGATCATATAATCTGTTCTCTCCCATAGAGTGTTTGATTCTGTATGACTTTGGAGCAATTTCTCTTTAACGGTACCACAGTGAGAGAAGGCGGGCTACAGAGACGGTTGCCTTGTGCACAGTGAAAGCCTCACAGTGCCAGGGGACAGAGTCTGTGCAGCACAAGGGAGCAAGTAACAGATAGAAAATTGAATCGTAGCATCTGCTCAGGGGGATCTCAGAGAGGGGAGATTGAATTAGGGTGTCAGTATCATTTTAATGGGGCTGCTCTGATACATTGGTAGTTGCCTATCAGATGGAATAATATTAAATAGGCCTCTGCTTGATGTTCTTCCTCAGATCTTTTCTCTACTATCTCGCTTACTCGCTCTCTCCTGTAGTTTTCCCGAATATCTGCCTCCTTCGCTCTCTCTGATGATAGACTTAACTCTGGAGCAGAAACTTTTAATGACATCCACATGTTTTTTTTTATGTATGTACGGAGAAAGAGGCCGAACCAGAGAAATCTGCCATGTGCACGTTGTGTGCACCAACATTCAAACACTCACAGGTTTACACATGCAGGAAATGCGTGCACATGTACAGCATACACATACACTCGCACACACACATACATCTTCACAGGGAGCCTGCCCGAACAAGTTTAGGCTGGTGGATCTGTCCGATAACCACAGGGCAACATTGATCAACACTTGTTTACAATTTCTCTCTTCCTCGCTGTGCGTGCGCTGTAAATCATTATATTTGTATGCTGGTTTGTTTACATTCTTGTACGATGGTGGATGGAAGATCCTCCCCATCGTTTGTGTGTGAATCTGCATTGGAAAAACAAATCCTCTCTTATTCTACACCACTTTCTATTTTCATCTGGTCCCATTTGTCTTTATTTTGTTATTGGGTCAAAGCATTATAGAATAAAGGGATCTGAACTGAGCGTATTTGCATATGGCAGAATGTGAGCCATAATACTAAACAGACTCCTCCTGTCTGTCTGTCTAGTTCATTGACAACCCCGTGACATCCTGCTGTTGTTGTGACTTTGCTGTGAATCAGCCTTTTTAAGGCTTTGTTCCTGGCATGAAGGAGATCCGTCCTAACACAGTGGAGCCAATCACATCCTTTGTTCAGACTAAATGGTAAAAATAGATTGCCTGTGTGCTGAAGATACCCCCCTCTCTCCCCTCCATTCTCACATGCACTCAAGCATGCACTCCCCTTTGCTCACCACTCCATCTCTCACCCATCTCACTCTAACCACCCCCCCCCCCTCCCATTTCTGCCTTCCTCATCTCACTCCCCCCCCCCCCCCTCCCCCCCTCTCCCTCTCTGTCATTCCCTCATCCCTCCTTCACTGCCTTTTTGCAGTACAAGTGGTGTTACCTCATGCAGAAAGTCACATGGCTCCTGATTGGAGAAAAGTGACTTAAAGCAGAGCCAAGATGGCAGCCAAACAGCCAGGTTTTTTTGATCACCATTACAAAACAACAAGACTGCCTCAGCTTTATCTCACTGCGCTGAAAGCCCATGCCTCTTTTTTCCCTTCCTCAATTCTTCACTTCTTCTCTCCCCTCCTCTCTCTACCCTAGTGAGGCTCTCAGATCTTGTTTGCTACATCAAAATGGCTGTGTGCAGAGGCAGAGAGAAAGAAGGAATGCGTGGGAGACAGAGATGCTGGGGAGTCAGAGAGATGGGGGGGGGGGGGGGGGTGCAGAGTGGAGACGTGCTATAATGATGTCACATCTGCTGCAGGCCGACAGGATGGCAAGAGGAAAGCTGGCATGTGCCACAGCCGGGAGGAGGGGGAGGATAGGGAGAAGACTAAACGTGTGGGAAGGGGGAAATGATTTTCTATCAAAGACGTACAAGCCGCAGAGTCTTTAAAACATGAAAGCAGGTTTGGTACTGAGGTAGAAGGTGATGGTAACAGTGCTCCGATTGAAACAAAGCTGTGCTGAAAACAAAACGTCTAAAAAAAGACGCAGTTATTTCAAAGCGTTGTGCTGCATCTCTGTGCCACCTGTGTATGTGAAAGTGCGACTGTCGTGTAAATTTTGCATACCAACCATCTACTAGATATATTTCTTTTTTGCACAAGACTTTATGAATGTACTATATTGAAGTAAACAGCCTGCTTGATCTGGTTGGTGTCAAAGATGAATTGAATAGACTAGATGTGATTAAGTGTATGCAAATCAAGGCAATTATTGAGATTTTAGCTGTTAAAAGGATTTCTGCCATCCATCCAAATGTTTTTTGTTCTTTGGACAGTAAAGCCTAACAAATGTTTTTCTAAACTGATGTCAGGACTTGTTGGAGTTGGTCCATTTACTTGGAATAAGCGACTGACTCATCAGGCTTATAGAATTCGTAATGGGGCATTAAAATAAGTATTCTGGGCCTAATGTTGTGAATTAGATTAAGTGCCCATATTCCAGTAAATTCAGGTGCTCTTTAAATAATTTTGTGCAGTCTATTTTTCTATTGTTCAGTTTAAGAACCAACGTTAAAACTGAGTTGTGCAATATTATAAGAAGTGTAAGTTATATTTTATGGTGGATTTTCATTTTTTTTTATAACCCATTATAGTAGTACGTTTGGGTGTGACATTTATTTCAGGCCACGTCATTTCATTCCTTGGATGTTGGCACAACAACAGAAGCCGTAAAAACGACCATACTGCACCAGATCCTGTTTGTCGACTAATTCTGCCTAAAGTCAGATCAGTGACCTCTGTTGCAATGTCTACAATACCAACCTTCACACAGACATTCACATACTAGTTGTCTTTTGTTATCCTTCTTTATCTTCAACACATGCTGTTTAACTTCCTCCTATCAAGCCACAGGTGTGTCCTCTCGGTGCAGTCTGTGTTAGTTCTGTCTGCTGCCTTTGTTGCTATCACTACCAGTCAGGTGTCACATTAGTTTCCCTGACAGGTTTGTGCTTTCACTGTGGTGTCTAGAAAAAGCAGCAACAGGAGTCTGAATGTGCAGTTCACCCGGCTGTCTTCAGATTTCCTTACTACTGCTTCACTCTCTGTCATAAGACACAATACGTTGGAATATTTCGAAAAACATGTTTCCACGTGTATGGTGTATGGCCTGTGTGGAGTCAGTTTAGACTTGTTTACAGCTCACCTCAGTTCTACCCAACTGTAAAAAAAAAAAAAATCAATTTTAATCTATTTTATATTTTTCTTTATTATATATCACATTATTATGTGCCATGAAAGTGCATGCAAGGCATTTCAGTGTGAATGCTGCTATGCAGTCCACCTCTGCATAAAATAGCACATGTAATGTGGTCTTAGGAGCTAGGGATCTATAAATACAAGATATCGTGTGTAGTACAAGACCAGGGACTAAAATAGGACTTAGTTCTTATATGACTTAATGTTATCACTGCCTGCCAGTCCTACTTGCCAGGTTGTCTGTGTGTATGTGTGTACTAAATGTGACTCTTACTGAATACAGATGAAATAGGGTCCAATTCTCAGTACTGAAACACTCCAACAGTAAAGCATGTTCTGTATGCAATATCCCATATTTTGTGTCATATGCTCCACATTTCCATTTGGCCCATCTTTATTTGTTTTCTGTAATGATAATGCAGATAATGCAGACTTCCTTTAGATGCTTAAGTTTTAAAATATAAGTAGTATTGTGCGTGTAAAAGTTATTGTTATGATCATGTATCATAACAAAATTATACAAATGAGAGATTTTATAGTTTTTATTTTTTTTAAACAATGTTAGTTGTAAATATTGTATAGTATGGAAAAAGATAATTTTACTGTATTCTACTCTTTTCTATTGTGAAGCATGAGGATGTTTGCAGCATTTGCCAGCAGAGGGAGATGCTGTTCTGTCACATCTCTTCTTGTGCCAGTCCATCAAAACTGAACAGAAAGCAGGCTGGGAATCATTGTTTTCAACAAGAGATCCTGGATCTGGTCCTATGTTACAACACAAGGCTTTAGTCTTTCTTTTATTCCCCCTGCAGCTGTTTAATAATTGATTTTCTGGTATAACTACACAGTCACTTCTCTAGAGAAAGAGGTTTTGAGATGCATCTTTTTCCAAAATGTAACCAATGATGTAGCCCACAGTTCACACCAGATATTTTTTGTGGCATTCCCCTCCAGTCTGAACACTGAACACAACCTACAAATGATGCAGTATGTCTCTGCTTGATGTGGTGTTTATGCAGTATCTGACTGGTGTGGGTCAGATGTGTTTACTTTCTCAATTAAATGCATTGCTTTGCTTCCCTCATCTGCTCTCCTGGTTTATACAATTCTACAAAATGACTGGCAGCTCAAGTGAAAGCCTCAACAAATTGAGCTTTAAATGCACTCTGAGACCACAAAAGGTTTTCCGGGCTTCAAATATATTGCTTGTAAACATTAGAGTGGTTATTGATTAAAAGTGAGGCTGCAGATTATACCCTTACATAATCTGGGGCTCAGGACTGTGGTCTAAAGGATTTGAGTCATCCGCCAAGTCAATCATTTTTCATAAGCCTTTACAAAGTTGGCTTGAACCAGCCTGTTTAAGTAACTAGTCTTTGTCGCAGATTTGCTAAACAAAATGTCTGAATCACTGTCATTTGTTTTTTCAATTTGGGATTGTTACGGTCAGGACGGACTGTAAAGTAGTGGATGACCAGTGCTAGTTCACATTGTTCCAGCAGCCCTTGCAAAAAAAAATCCCTATCACTTTATTCCTCCTGACTGATTATTATGACTGAATAAGGTTTCAATCCCCCCACCATACAAAGGTTTTATAAAAGCACCAGGTTGGAAAAACATTCTCAAATACTGCAGTTTTACAGGATATAACCCTGCGGAAAAATATGAATGAATATAATTTCCATTGCACTGACATCTATTGTTTATATTTGAAATGTAACCGTTATATTATTCCTCATTAAATGTGTTGATGTAATGTTAATATTTTTGCACATCCTAAGTTTTCTATGAAGACAGCACAATGGAATGCGTTCCAATTTTAAAACCTCTATATTTTACATATTTGGTTATAGTCCTTGTTAAAGTATGTTGATAGTATCTTTTTCATATGTTTATGGTATGGTTTATTATGAATCTGAGGGCATCATATCTGTCTAAGACTTGCAACAAGAAACACTATAAACTTTACTTCTGATCTGCCCGTTGGTCACACATTACAAACTCATGCTGTACAGCCAAATATTGTTCAAACCCACAAAACTTCTCAATTCTAGTCCCCAAAGTTTCCATACCTAATATGTCCTGAGGGAATTCTGTGGACATGTGTATACTGTTATGCACATTTCAAGAATACTTCCATTTGATAGAATGGTGAAGTGATACAAACATAAAGCCAATTGACACAGTGTCATATATGTCAATCATATAGCTTCAATGAGGAGCTGGAGCAAGCTGAGCTCATCATGCTGCTGTTTTATTGCACATAGCATCCTTTTGCACAAAAACTCTGGACTCTAGTCCAGAGTTTTGTGGACTAGAGTGGCTGCTGTTGTATATAGCCTATAGCGTGTGACATTCTGGTGGTCTGTCTTGTCATCTTGTCTTGTGATAGTGTTGTCGTTTATTGTTAAAGTTTTGTTCTGTTTAAGCACTTTTTTAATCTTGTGGTAATAATGTCTTGTTTTATCTGTTGCACATTTTATTTATTTAATCTTAATTTTTTCCATTGTTTTTTTCTACTTCACCGTGGGATGGTGAGAAACATACTTTCGCTTCCTATGCATGTCTAGTATATGTAAATAAATTGACAATAAAGCTGACTTGACTCATATAGCCTACATATGATGCTGCCAGACTGTGGAATAATATTATTTTTTTCATCCGTAATAAGTGTGACATTAAGGGTCGACATATAGGTTGATAACTGTTCATCTCAAGTGGACCAACCTTGTACCACTCTGGGGTCGGGACCAATGATGCACGTATGAGTCCTGAACAAGACAAATTGGGGTCCCTGCTGTCAGGGAGGCAGGCCTGTGTTTTGTCCCGGGCCTGTGTGATGGGATGGGCGGGGGAGCCTGGAGGAGGCGGGGCCTTTGTTTTTTTCGTGTCTCGGCTGGCAGGAACAAAGGGTCCTGTAGTAGTAGTAGATAAGATAGCACCATCCCCCAAACAAATGACATTTAAAACATTTAGTTGGGGATTGCTAATTGACAGGAACCAGAGCAACTAGCTGGAGTGTTGCACTTTCAGTCGCTATTCGTCTTGTTTGTGATTGTAGGACTAAGGTTACATTATCAACGACCGGGAGCTGGAGTTTTCACCATCCAGCCGCTCCGGCTAGCAGCGAGGCTAGCTGGCTAGAAACACCGAGCAGAGGTGTTGAGCAACACCGCGTATCGGTGGACGTTTCTCTGCAGGTAACTCAAACTTACAGCCTCCCTACTTTGGCAGCAACACTGGTTCCCAATAAACCGCTGAAACTGCTTGTAAACAAGCACGGGGAATTATAGCTAAGTGTGTGGCGGTGATAACGGTAACGTTAGTTTAGCAACTAGCTAGGTTAATAGCTTAGCAATGGCATCCGTCCTCTGCAAACGGTTAATGAATGCGGCCTGCCGTTCAGTGTACGTCTGGTCTCTTGTGTTAAAGTGATAACGTTACCGGCATTCGTGTTTTGTCGACTGTGCATTTCCACAGACCGAGAGCAATACATTTGCACCAGTAAACAGTGCAAGTATGTTTGCATTCTAAGCACATTACTTTGGATGTTTTATTGGCTTAGGGCCAGCCTCTGGATGCAGCTCTATTGTTTGCAATGAACAGTTTGGGCGGACTGAACTGCACTAAATTCTCACTCTTTAAAAGCTAACCTTTTGTTAGTGGTTATGCATCGTGATCTCTCATCTTATCTTCTTATATTAAATGATGCGGACTGGCAAGACGTTATGTCTGGCTCGTGAAATTGTCATTATACGTGCTTCTGTTAGATTGGTAGGCTGTTTAACGCTGTCGACAGGACAGGATGTGTCGGTGTTTGTATAAGGTGAGAATAAACTCTGTCAGCATTTGTGCAGAATTTATGTTTAGGCGAATTAATGTGGAGGCGTTATATATAGGAGAAAATAAGACTTATTTGTTGCATTGGAATTTGTGTTTTGGCACAATGTGCATCAGGTTCAACAAAGACTTCATAAGTGGTTGAATGCTGTCTGGGACTGGTTGTGGTGGTGGTGGGGGGGGGGGGTTCCATAGGTCAGCGGTAATTCATAGAGAACCATTGTTGGCTGTTCCTGAACAGGTTCACCCACATAGTAATGGGGAGGAGAAGATGACCTGCCATGACTCTTTTGGCTATACTGAATATGAATCAAGGGAGTAAATGAAGGAGGAGGTGTAGTTGTTCAAGGAGCGGAGACTGGGCTGTGAAGGAAGACGGACAGATCACAGTTCACACAGGCATACTTAACCCCAACTCATGCCTTTCCCCTCCATTTCTATTTGTCTTGACTTAAACCATCACTATTTGTAGAGTAGTCTGCCTGTGGGGTATCTATTAGTTCACCAAAAGTGATGTGAAACGATTAAAAGATAAAGCTCTCGATCCTGTATTAGAGTGGCCCATGTTGATTCTTTCTCCCTCTGCTGGTTTTGATTTGGTACAATCATTTATATGCCAAGCTGATAGTTTGAGTGTTGTGACGTAGTAACAAATTAACAGCCTTCAGTTGCCTGTTGGGAATATCAGATTTACAAGCAGGGCCAGCATTAACAATATTATCAGGGTGCAAATACAGGAACAATTAAGACTCTTCATGATCTCAACATTGCCATATTTGTATCACATTGTTCTCAATATGTCCTAGAAAGTAGTGAAGCTGTAGGGTGGTTGTGATTGGCCAGTCTGGGATTTCCAGGGGTTGTTTTTCTCAACATCCCGGTCTGCCGCTGGTATACACATTTTTTTGGTCAGACTTAATTACAAGCAGTAGTAGTCCAGTGGGTGTCCTTCTTGATGTTTTCTCAGCTTGTTTGAGCATGAATGCCTTATATGGACAGACAAGGGTTAACAACAGCTGGTAGCGAGGTGGGGGGGGATGGGTAGAAGAGGCAACTAGAGGGACACGCACAGCAGAGGCGCATGGTTAGGATCATATGGGGCTGTATTCAGAAAAGAAGGTTCTCTATAATGGTATGGATGGTACAAGAACACGAAGAACATGCCAGACCATCTCATCTGCTTGTACCCCCCCCCCCCCCCCCCCCCCATTTCACCCATTGTTTTCTCACATTTCTGCAGGCTAATAAATATGGCTTGTTTTTCTCTCTCCTTGTGATTATTTTTTTCTTGTCCATTCACCAGATTGAAGATGCATTAGATAATGAAAGCAGCCGGAAATTGTTTTGGCAGCGTGTGTTTTATTTGAGTAAATCTCAACAAAATCATCCAGCATTAGATTACTTCAATGATGCTGTGACTTAAATGAGCTAAATCTAAAGTAATCTAAATCTCCTCTAAATCTCTGCCCCTTCTCCTCTTCTGATGTGTGCTTGTGTGCAGGCTGTTCGTCAAAGTCATTCAAGCTGTACTCTCCTAAGGAGCCCCCCAACGGCGGCAGCTTCCCCCCCTTCCACCCAGGCGCTATGCTGGACAGAGATGTTGGGTAGGTCTGGGTTATACTGTCACGACACGGGAGTTTCTGTCAAAAGGAAAATATGTCAAACTAAGGCGCCTTTTAGCATTATTCCGACGTCTCCTTTTTTTATGTCTTGCAAGCTGTTAATGTTGATGTCATTGTTGTCTTGACAAATATGTTTTACTGAAGAATACAACATATATATTTTTAGATGCTGATTGTTTTTCATAAATAATAATCTACGTCTAATTATGTTTTATGGCTTATGTTTTTGCGCGTTCTTTAAATTGGAAGGTTTGATCACCCCATCTTTAATAGTGATATTGAAATAAAATCGAATGAGTTGACTACACCGAAGCCGATTGGTTTTAAATGTGGTCTAATGAAGCAAAAATGGAGAAGCTACATTCACCCTAATTAAAAGTGGCAGACAAAGTTGGATGTTGCACTAACACGCAGTGTGGCTCTTATTACTTTTTACAGTAGTGTATTACATGTATACCTTTTTTTAGTTGCAAGTGTTTTTCTATACATCTGTGTTCTATTGTAATGTGGATTATTATTAACGCTCTGATGAAACCTAACCCTGAGATCAAGGTTCAGAGGTCATGTCATATGATACATACAGTACTAAAACACACACATTCTTGATGTTACTTATGTTTATTAAAAAATGATTGCTGATGTTTGTATTTTTTGTTCCTCCTAGGCCTACACCCATGTACCCCCCATCATACATGGAGCCTGGAATGGGGTGAGTACACATGCAGTTTAAAAAAAAAAACGATTATATTCGGGTTAAGGCAATGCCCCGATTTCTCAAATGCCATGTAAACACCTTACCCCGGTTAAAATCAGAGTTCTAATAACTAAGGTAGAGAACTCCTTCAGTAACCGGGGTATTCCTCCATGTATACACCTTATCTGGGCTATGATTGGTTTAAGCGTCTGCGTATGCTTCAACTGCCCCTCCCCACTCCACTGGAGTGGTTTTTGAACCAGAAATAATCCGTCAGCGCTGTGAGTCGGTGAGCGATGCCGGAATTAGCGGGCCATCGGCAGCATGGAGCGTACGGTCCATCTGTTTTACTCACCGCCGAGGCAGCAGCGGATATTGGGAGATGGCTGGACGGATTGTCCATCTCCGGGGCGCGAAATTACGAATCCCACTATGGCAACGCCAAGACCCGCCCTTCAATCACTACTATTGGCCAGGCGTCCAAGGTAACGTGACCCCATTTGTTCAGGTCCTATCTCCTGACCAATCCGCTATCCTAACCTTAACCACTCGAGGTGAAATGCCTAACCCCAACCAATCGAGCTGCTTCGGAGGGCGGGTCTTGGCGTTGCCATAGTGGGATTCGTAATTTTGCCTCTGGGGCTGTCAACATTGTGTCAAAAAGTAGAGGGACCGAGCAGCCCAAGCTGCGGCCGCTGGCCAACGTTAATGTTAGTTAGCTAACAAAGTTAGCTTGCTAATTCCACCTGACACAGGTTAACGTTACTTATGTAATTAGCTGAACAAGTTGTCAGTTGTCTGGCGAAAACACTGTGCGTTCTTACGCAAGAGTGTGTAAATTAACCATTACGTTGTTACATTTTACTAATTGAGAGGGCGATCGGTGTAGTGTTGACATAGATCAACCGGATGCGTTGGCAGATTTCCACCTACTGTGCCGGCGGTAGAGTTACTCTACCACTCCTCCCTGCTCATGTCAACAAGGAGAACTGGCATTACCCGGTTATTCACCCCGGTTATGACTAATGCTTACGTAGTGAACAAACGGTTGTGTCCCAGCTCAGAACTAATTTTATATAGCCTTTATACCCTCTACTCCATACATTTAGAAGCACATAGTCATTCAATTTGCCTGTACTTGACTTGCTTGTGGCTTATGTCCATTTGTTTGCACTATGGGTGTGGAAAAGCCACTAAAGCAGCTTGAACTACAGAGTGTTGAATCCCCTTGTTTTCTGTTTTAGGAGACCCACACCATACGGGAACCAGACAGATTACCGGATATATGAGCTGAACAAAAGGCTACAGAATTGGACAGAGGTGAGGTTCATTCATACAGAGAGTAATACGAACTCAACATGCAGTACAAAAACACAGTTACATTCTGCAGCTCCTGTAAACTACTTACTGTTGCTGTGTTTCCAGCTGCTGTCTATGTGTATGCTAGGGATTTTGTGGGAAATGAAGCCTGAGAACGCACTGACTTAATTTACATTCAGGCTCTTAATAGGATTATCTGATCAACCTGGCTAAAACGTAATTGGAGTGCCAACTGTTTATATGCCTGAGCGCACAACTGAGTAGCTGTTACAAGCAATGCTTTTTATGTGGCTGTCAGTCTGCACACTTTTACATATACAGGATTTAGACTACAATTAAGTCCAGCAAAACACCCAATGTCTGAATCGCAGCAGGCCTTATTTAGGAATTCAACAGTTTTTGCTTTGTCACTACACCAACAAAATACGTATTCATCTGCTCATCTTTTAGAGCCCTTCCGTGACGATCATGAAGCATGCATATCTGCTCTCACGTGATTTTCAAACCATTGTTTTACATAATATACAATCAATACAGATTGTACGGAAGAAAAGTTGGATTGTACAAGTGGTAAATTTGAGGAAACAAGAATTTCTTCTTTTTGAGTGTTAGTACGTTCATTGTTTGTTTATTCATTCTCATGCAACTTCCTCATCTCTTTATAGTAAACACTATTTTTACTGGAGAATATAATAGCATTTATTTCCTCTTCCTGTATTAGACTTGTATGCTATGTTTTATTGTGATTTGAGATTATATGGCAAAGCAATTTGCCTAGTTCTGCTTGCAGAGTTTAAGGAATGAGAATTGAGAGTAATGGTTCTTCCTCTGCTTTCAGGACTGTGACAATCTCTGGTGGGATGCCTTCACCACAGAGTTCTTTGAGGATGACGCCATGCTCACCATCACGTTCTGTCTGGAAGATGGACCAAAACGATACAGTAAGAAGAAAAAGGAAATGCAAATGTTTATTTATATTTTCAGGTTTTAATTGTAAATGTTAGACAGTGAAACTATTTTTATTTTAGTAATGTACGGTGTACAATGTACATCTTATCTTTAAATGTCCATATGTTTTTTTTATCTTGATGTTTCATATATCTTTTAAATTTATCTGAGAAATGTCAGCATTCATCAAGATAAAGATTGGCATATAACAGTTAGTAGAATTATGTATATCTTTTCTCTGCTCTTATTTCTTTTTTTTTTTGATTCTTTCCATGTCAGATTTTGTACTACTATAACCACACACTCTCTACGTGGAATGGTATTTATTTGATTGACATGGTTTTGACAAAGTTATCATTTTTGTGTGCAGCTATCGGCAGGACGTTGATTCCGCGATACTTTCGAAGTATTTTTGAGGGGGGTGCCACTGAGCTGTTCTATGTGTTGAAACACCCAAAGGAGTCCTTCCACAGTAACTTTGTGTCTCTCGACTGTGACCAGTGCACCATGGTGACCCAGAACGGCAAACCTATGTTCACACAGGTACTGTCAATGTCACACTGGATGAGAATGTACAGCCTTCTCTTATCTTCCTGTTCTCGGTGCGGTAACTTCTAACGTATTCTATTTCTTATCTCCTGTGGATAAGGTTTGTGTGGAGGGCCGCCTGTACCTAGAGTTCATGTTTGATGACATGATGAGGATCAAGACGTGGCACTTCAGCATCAGACAACACAGAGAGGTCCTACCAAGGAGCATTTTGGCTATGCATGTGAGTTCCAGACTCAAACGACCACACACTTGCACTCAAATGCACATACTGTGCATGCACTTAAGCATCTCATCTTTTCAACCCAATCATGCAGGATCCCCAAATGCTCGATCAGCTGGCTAAAAATATCACCAGATGTGGGCTGTCCAACTCCACGCTCAACTACCTCCGTGTAAGCAAATCTCCTTATGTTGATATTATTCTTCTTTTGATCAATCATAGAATTACGCTAAACTACACTTGCAACAACACGTTAATACTGTCTGTTTGGTTCCTCTTTTTATCTTCCCTAAAGCTATGTGTGATATTGGAGCCCATGCAAGAGTTGATGTCAAGGCATAAGACCTATAGCTTGAGCCCCAGAGACTGCCTGAAGACCTGCCTCTTCCAAAAGTGGCAAAGAATGGTAGCACCTCCAGGTAACGCACACACCGCAGTTATGGCAGTGTTGCCCTTCCAGTCATTAAGCTGTGGAGTACCCACAAACTAATCCAGTTGCAAATGCCTTAAAGTCGTTAATCTGCAAACAGATGCACAGAGACTTAAATATGTTATGATTGTGAAACGCATCCTCCCTTTGTCTACTTGTAGCTGAGCCAGCCAGACAAGCTCCAAACAAGCGGCGGAAAAGGAAGGTGTCCGGTGGAAGCACCGTGAGCTCTGGCGGTGGCAGCAATAACAACAGCAACAGCAAAAAGAAGAGTCCAGCCAACAGCTTTTCACTCTCCAGCCAGGTACCTGTAAGCATTGCATCTACTTGACCTCTATCTGCACCTCCAAGTTCAGCTGAGCAAGGTATTGGAGGATAAGACAGAGGGTGGATGGGTTGGAGAGAAAGGCAAGCAGGTTAGAAAGTCTTTTTTTGTGGGTGTAGGGGTTGGTAGCTGGGGTTGTTGGTGTAGCAGCAGGATAGCGACAGCATAGGGTGACTTCTGGAGGTGGGGTTTGAATTCAGGTGTGATAGGGGGAATATGGCTTGCTCTCTTTAATTATTTTGAGGATGATGAGATTTACTTAGTAGACCCCCTGATGTGAACCAGTGATGGGCAGTCCCTGGTCCTCTGGGGCCACAGGTTTATGGGTTTATTTAGAGGAGGTACAAGTGACCTCCATTACTATGTAATGTTCAAAATATTTGGGGCCATGGGGTAGGGTTACCTTGCTCTGATTTCCAGTGTGACAATTAGGTTTTCTCTCTAAATCCGCCGTATCAACACTAAGTCTATCAGAGCACATGATTCACACAGCACTGCTGTCTTTGCTTATTTGGTTGCTTGATTGAGCGAACGAGACCCGAGGTGGAATGAACCCCCCCCCCCCCCCCCCCTCCCATGATGCAGCACTCAAGGATCAGGGATGCCCACTGCTGGCCAGTAGGGAGGGCCCCTTGACCCTGGTTCTTGGAACAGCGGCAGTGAGTCAGGGCCACTTGGAATACTGAACTGTGAGGGTAGATGCCCAGACAACACATTGTCCTGTTGTGATTGGGTTAAGAATGAGAGGACACAAATACCTCAGGTTTTTAATAGTCCCTTGGTCCGTAAACTTGTCTTGAAGTATCAATTATAATGCATTTGATTAGAAAAAAATAATTTGTAACGCTGGAATTGAACCAGGTTAGAGACCACAGGCAAGAAACAACAGTTACAACTCGTCCGTTGCAGCCAGTCATTCCGCGCACCCCCCTGTATCATGGGGATAATATGTACCGGCCCTTGCTGTCCCCTTTAGGACGTGATGATGGTGGGAGAGCCCACTCTGATGGGAGGGGAGTTTGGTGACGAGGACGAGCGTCTGATCACGCGGCTGGAGAACACGCAGTTCGATGGGGCGAATGGCCTGGAGGATGAGGACAGTTTCAACAGCTCGCCTGCGCTGGGGGCACAATCGCCCTGGAACAACAAGGCTCCCTCCAGTCAGGAGAGCAAGAATGACAACTCCCAGTCGTCCCAGTAGAGTGCTGAGGTCCCAGCCAGCCCCTTTTTTCAATGCTTAAATCCTACTGGGATCCACCTGAACCAACACACTAGTGAAAGGAGTCAGGGAGGGTGGCCTCGGGCACTTGAGTTCAATTGATGTTTGTTTGTTTTTTTCCGTCATGTTCTTTTCGAGACGAAAGGAGAGTGGTTAAGGAAAGGGACAATAGCAACAATAGCTGATGGACTGATAAAGCTCTCTAAAGGACAGGGTCAGCAGAACCCCTCTCGCTCCGTCACATTGTTGCACATGATCAGTGGTGCTCAGCCTTGGCCCTCGTCTGCTCGGCTGCAGTCAGTCCTCTTAGAGGTGTGGTGAGGGTGGCGGCGTGTGTGCATGTGTCTTTACCCCCCATCATTGCTCACCACAGTGTTTGAGCCAAAGTTGGCCTGTCCTGTTGTCCGAGTGCTCGCCATGGCGACCATGTCAGTGGGTTCTTGTTCCAACCTCGGGTCTCTCAGGCGTGCGTTTTCCTTGACAACGCACCCCGTTGTTTCTGTTGTGCTCATGTCACAGGGAAGAAATGCTTAGCTTTTATTTAACTTATTTTTTTGCAGGCTGCAGAAAACTGTGTGCACTCTTAGTATCAAAATTCAACGTTCGGTTTTTAAAAACTCAATTATTTGTTTTTGTAGGACCTGGTTGGAACAAAAACCTGTACAGTGCCGGAGCTTGAGGACCGGAGTTGAGAACCACTACGCTAAATCTTACACTGACACACACACACACTGACACAGACACACACACACACACACACACACACACACACACACACACACATTGACACACACACATTGACACACACACACACCCAGACCAGTACACACGCACACTGACACGCACACACACACATACTCAAATACTCACTCACCTACAACTACAGCATAAAACATTGAGGTACTGGAGAGAGGTGGTACGCAGCATGTCTGGACCAGAGCACCAGATGCTACAGAAGTGTGTTTTCATTTTCTATGTTTTAGACCTGTTTTGAATTGTTTTTATTTTTGTAAACAATTTCTAAAAACTAAACAGACAAGCAAGCAAACAAAAACACCCCAGAATATTCTTTGCACTGTTTTCCACTATTAACTCCAGTCTATTTTTCTTATGAATTGACAGTGTATTCTTTTCTTTTCTTTTTCTATTATTGCTAATGTAAGAATTGTAAAACATCTGAAACCTGCAGTATATTAATGTATACGTATTGCTGTTAGATCATTCTTATTGTGATGGTAATAACTTCCATGTAAGTCTGTGCTTAATATAATGTCACCTATCCGTGTCAGCCATCACACTGTCATCAGGTCCATTGGCTTCAGTGCTAGAAGGGAGAACAAGGCTAGTGTTTTAGTACTGTACTCCCATCTTGTTTGATGTGAGTCCAGAGCAGCACACTGGAAACATTTTCCCCACTAACATCCAGCGCCTGGTTTGGATCTGTTGACTTGTTATTGCAGAACTGTTTGCTTTGTCTTGAATCTCTATCTGGGGGGTCCTCTCTTCAGAGAACATAATAACAGAAAACTTCTCAAATTTGCTACTCAAATATTTTAAAAACAAGTTTTGACAGGATTGTAAAATAAGAAAAAAAAAAGACTTTTGTATTAACTTAAGTGTCCCAGAAATGTTTTTAATCAAGATTAAGAAAGCTGCAGACCAAGGAGCTACATGTAAAGATTCTTTAGATATTGATTACACTGTGCTGTTTGTTTTATGACGAATCATTTTGTTGGCTTTACTCATGTTTGTGTCTGTGCTTGTATATTTTTAGGTAGTCATTTCTGTAAAAGTTATTCAACATATCCCTCCCTAGAATTATGATAAACTCAATCTAATGTAAAGAGATGAAAAGCCCTCTTAAAAGTCTTTTTAAATGTGATATTTTTAACAGTACAATCACTGATAAAAGAATTTTTGCCCTCATTTTAGCAAACTGTATTTATTTTTCTATGTACTGACATTTCTGTTTAGATCCAACCCACCTGTATTATACTCATGGTGATATATGGATGAGTTTGTGGGGCTTCTGAGTCAGTTGATGCTAATACAGGTCATTCCATTACTTGTGTTTTTTGACATGGCAGTCCCAGGTCGTCCAGTTTTATTACTATGGTCAAGTATGTTATCATTTAAGAGATGGCCATTTCTGCTGTTGGAGGTACCTGGTCTATCGGGTGCACTAAAAACCAATAAATAACTACATTTAGAGAAAACGTTAACCTCTAAGTCATCCTTTATTTCTGTAAAGTTGCTCTATTTTATGGTGAGTCATCTCTGATGCTGGGAATGTTCCACAATGAAGCAACCTTCAGTGCAATTTGATCAAATTTACCTAAACCTTAAATGATTTTTGTGGTTTTTGTCTAGAAATGTATGTGATGGATGTTTTTTCAGATACATTTCAGATCTGTAAGTGATTAGTTAAACATGGAAAGATATTTCATTAATGGCAATATGCTGCTGACCATAATCACATCTTGTCGTAGGGGGAAAAAGACTTGACCTTTTAGCTGCTGTGTCAGGGTTTTTTGTTTACATACATATGATGTAAAGTGTTGCCTAACTAGTGGGCGTCAGCACCACCCAGCAGCCAATAGCTATTTTTAAAGTCATGTGCAGACTCGCCCAGCAGGGGTCTCCCAGAGCACCAGGACAGACTGAGCAGCCTGTCAGAAATTCTCCATTATTATATCTGGTGGAAATGCCGTCTATAAAACCACACCGAGCTGCAGGCTGTTGTGGTTCCTTCATTACTCATTGTCTCTAGCACCACTGGTCTACTTTTGACATAATTTAGGGAATAAGGGTTTGTGATATGTGAGGCGGAGCTGAAATGGCCATTCACCCATAGCTGGCTCCTGTAGCACCTCACCATAGGGGTGCTTTTATATCTATATATTTTTAGCCAGTTTTCTGTCATTGATAATTCATGTATGGCATCAATAAATTGAATTTTCACTGAAAAACTCTGTTTTTATTAGACTAAGCTGTGGTGATTCTTATTAGCAAAATCTTTGTTGCTGTGATATGAATTTTTTTTAATCATGCACTGATCCTAACAGGATAAGCACACAAAAGCATTAGAGAAAAAATCAAACCAATTACTAAAATGTTCTCCAGTAATAAACAAGTAGGTATGCTTTGGTAAAACTGACCTCAGTTAGTTCATAAAATCAGCTATTTCAAAGAAAACATGATCCAAAAAGTTTTTCTTGCCATGCAAAATGGACACAAGCTGTGCCAAGAACCGTTTACTGAATGTTCTTACTGAAAAAATTGGAACTGGAATGTGAACAAGACACTGCAACCCTTGTTTCTGAGTTAATATACACCAAAGACGCAATTCTTGTGACCTATTTGCAAATCCTTGGCAGGGCAATACTAATGTAGAAGATGGCAGCAATGTTAGTTGGCTAGAAAAGAGGAAGGACAACTAATTCACCTCCCCTAACCACAGAAATTGGGACAATAGCAATGGACGTAGTAGATTCCTGATATAGCAGTACTAGGTGTCGGTTTTCCCTACCAAGTTGGTGAATCAAACAAGCAACTAATTGTACAAAAAAAGCAAAATGGAGTGTTGCCACTTCAGATAAGTACATATAATGTGCAGAGAGGCATATAATGGGTTTCAGATGTGTACATTTTGATCCAGCAAGTAATCTGTTAAAGCATGGAAGCTAATTCTTGACCTTTGGATCTGATAAAATCAGCTCAACTTAAGTTACACTTGCTTAGTTAGAACTTTTAACCACATCATAATGACATAGTTTATGTTACACTTTTGTACCAATTCAGCCTGAAGTAATGGCTCAAAAAGTGAATCAGAGACTCAACTTTGACCCCTGGCAACAGTGCTTCTGTAAATCACAAATATGTTTACGGGTGGGAAGCCAGTGCGGGATCACATCCTTATTGCAACACTTAACAGACCAACCAGTAGGAGTCTGGTGTTGTTGTTTCAGGAGCTCAGAATCATTGAGGACAGTCACTGAGTGGCAGCAGTGTAAGGCCTTGATAGTACATGGCATCTTTACAAAGTCACTTTGTAAGAGCTCTCTTGGTAACAGATTAAAGGATCAGCCTGTAATTGAGGACTTTGGGTTGAGGTGAACCAGGGATGAGTGATCGGCGAGTGACTTTGGACTTGATAAACAAAACAAGAGACGAGGACAGACACGGGTACAGTATACTCCTGCTTCATTTACATTCATGTATTACCAAAGGGAAATAAGATGCATGCCTATTTGTACAATCGTGTTCCTTTTTATGTAAATGTGTTTTCTCTCCTGTGTGTAACAGACAAGTTACACAGAGAAGGCAGTGTCACAATTCCTGGCAGATTGTGGACCAAAGTGAAAAACTAGACTTCATAAACTGATAAAAGGAATGATAAGAGTTGTCAGTTTCTTTTCTCTCACGTCAAAGTTGTGCCTCAGCAGAAGCAGGTTATAGGGGAGTAATAGCACTATCTCCATCTTGTACTAGTGGTTCTTATTCTCTTGATAGTAGTTTTATACTAGGCATAGTTCAGTCTGAATAGTGATTGTTTAACTCTTGTTCAGGCTTGTTCAGCTGCAGAGTTAAACTGTTTATCTTCCCTTTTGACAACGATGAGAACATGGGGAAAACATCATTTCTTTCAATAGTGAGATATTTTTGAGAATTTCTTGGCAACATTTAGTTGTTGTGTTCTCAACAACTCCCTTCCCCAAGTGGATCGGTCCCAGCTATGTTGTCCTGCATATTTGGGCTGTGTTTGGACAGCACACCATTGCAGATGTGGGTGGATTTACTTGAAAAGAATGGATGACTGAAAAAAACGACTATCACAATTCTTACTGGCACGTTAGGCTTGACATCCCTGTCTTCCCTACTGAATCCAGGAAACCCAACTGGGAAAAATGCCATTTGTTGAAAAATAACCCTACCAAATATTTGCTTCCTGCTACCACTCTCTTCCCGTTTCTCTCTTTAAGACCCTCCCTTTCTCACTCCTCCTGTCCCTTCTCTCCCTCCCTCTCTCCTTAGTGCCTGTGTTCTCCGGCCGAGCACACGGTCAGCTTCAACTCCACAGCAAGAGCAGAGCATATCAGGTTTCTACAGGACCAAAAGAGTCTCTAAAAGTCACACCTCCCTTACTGAAGTACTGGAGATCAGTACAGCGCGACTGTGCTTCACTGACCGAGGAAGGTGAGTTGACTGAGAGAAAACAGCCAGATGCTTACTCTGCTCTCCTGTGTCTACATTTTGTTTTCCTCTACATTTCTATTCCCTCCTTATCTCTGGCCTCTTTTCACTTTGAACTCACTTTTTTACCCTCTCACTCACACCTTTACCCTGACAACACTTGACCTAGAGGAACTGCTCAGACAGTTTGTTTCTAGAGCTCATACTGTACTGTATATATACAGTTTAAATATCCTCATGCTGCTGTGTGTTAGGTTAAAGAGGTTAAAAAAAGTGGTAATGTTATCTAATAATAGATAGTCTCTGATTTCAACAGCTTGCTTTAACCATAAGAGAAACATAGATACAGAATGTTCAGTTACTTTAGGGCCTAGCCCTTGTGAAGTTACTGTATTTGCTCAAGACAGGTACACCTACACAAAACATACAGTCGATGAGCATTTAGAAATAACTGACAGTCAAATATTGAGTTTCATAAAGACAAAAGATGTTTTTACCACTTGATCTAGTAAATGTTTTACTGTGTACTGTTCTGAGAGAAACAAATAAAGGTGATGCAGGTATCTGACGCGGATGCGGCTTTTTTTTGTATGTGTACACTATGAACAAAGCACTGACCGCCAGACATGCTGTAATAACCCCTGTGTCATGCTTTCAGCAACTTTTCCAGTAACTTCTAAATGTCATCACTTCCTGCACTCAATGATGAATTTCAAAGTCTCTGGTTAAGTGTAGAAGTAGGAAATAAATGCCTAAGGGGCACTGTATTTCTCAGACACGCAATAGGCATTGGCTTAACATTTATATTTACCATTTACCAAATGTCATTGTTGCACTTCTTCTGCAAAACAGCAGCAGTTTTTTTCCATTACCATTTTGTAACAAACTGCGCTGCGACATCTTTCTCTGTGACTCAATCTGTGGGTTTATTCTCCAGTCTCAAAGAGTGTCATTATATTCAGTTTTTTTGTCTTATTTCCAGACGCATCAAGACAGAGCTTGTGCCATGACGTGATCACTCTATAAACCCGTTTTGACTGGCAAAGTCTTTCCCAACCTGTCTTACCTGTAGTCATGGTGTTAAATGAGAGCGTGAGGGGTTGGAGTTGGCCGGGCAACGTTGGAACGTTCAGGGCCGGAGTAGGACTGGTGCTGCTGGGGCTCAGCCTGGCCCAGTCTGTCCCTCCACAGCCTGCCTGTCCAGCAGCTGCGGCCCCACAGAGCCTCGCCCAGCCCCAGTACCAGGACACAGCAGAGGTGGACGCCGGTATGGGCTTCATGGCAGCTCTGGTCCAGTCCTTCCTCCACACAGTCCAGCCTAACCCTTTACCTACAGGTCAGTGTCATCAGTATCACTCAGTAATCAAAGATCTTGAATCTCATCATGTTCTGATGCATAGGACACTCTCTACTTAGTCATAGCATAGCTTTATCGCTTTAGCTCACAGAGCAACCAGGTGAAATTCAAATTACATAGAAATCAGTTCATACTCCATGGTGCTGAGCAACATTTCTCTACAGTCGCAAAGGTGACACAGCAGTTTTAACCCTCTTACCTCCCAGCTAATAATGCCCATACAGAAAGATGACAAGATGTGGTTAATCCGTATTTTCCACGGTCAATCATTAACCATTATGTCATGCTCCGATGCTTTAAGGCCAGTGTTTCCTCTTTCCCAGACTTTTGATGTGAGTGTTGCTCCATAAACCCTTCTATATTACTTCCTGCTATGGATTTCAAACAGGAAACACAAATGTACTCAAAAACATGTTGGAACAACCTTTGTCCAGTGCAAAGTCATTGAATGAGTGATCATCATGTTGGATATTGATATTGTGAGTGGATTTTAACCAATAGCCACAATCAATGAGGCATAAAGAACTGTGTAGGTGTCAACAGTTGATTATGGCTTTGTATTTTGTTTGTTGTTGGTGTAAAAATCGAATGTGTCCAGAAAGCTATACTGGTTTCCTAGTAACCACAACATGGAGGTGTCAGATTTCCACTTTTACAATGGGAGAGATTAAGATGTTTGTACAGAGCACAGGACACATTGTCCCTATGGCTGGGCTCGTGTACATGGTCAACTGGGACAGAACCCAGTGGCATGGAGTATTAATTAGGTATCCCTAGGCTCTGTGTCTTCTGAAGTTATTCAAAAACACAGTCACAAAACCCTTTTTTTTTCTTATCAATTTCTTTTTTAGATCTGATCCTGAAAATAGTCCATGATTTTAACCAAGTGACGTTAAATCAAGTAATCCTCAAAGAAGTAAGTGAATGTTTTTATGAGTTTAACATATTCTAGGTTGTTGTTTTGAACTTCCATGTGTGTGGGTAAAAAAACACACACACCCTCCTCACAGCCTCTCGAGCTGGTAATCTGAGAATGTTTAATGTTAAAGCAGCCTTGTATGTATTATTCCTAGTCGACTGAAATTACTGAAACTCTTTTGTCCACTCTGATTTTGGACTTTCCCCACAGTAAAGTAAAACTTCTGTCTGGTGATATTTCAGAGTTTGACGTCACACCTGACCACAACAATCTGCCGCTGTTATTATACCATCTTGTGACATTTTAGTTGTAATACATGTCATTTGTCTGTATGTATGTGTCTGTGTGCGTGTTTGGTGTTCAGGTCCTGGTGTATGAAGTGGGTTTCCTGGTGTGTGCAGCCATTGGCGTACTGTACATTGTTCTGATGCCGATAGTTGGTTTCTTCTTGGCGTGCTGCCGCTGTTGTGGCAACTGTGGTGGGAAGATGTACCAGAAGCAGACATCCTCCATTCACTGTCGCAGAATAACTTTCTACTGGACTGCATTCGTCACCACAGTTATTATCCTGTGAGTGTGTGTGTGTGTGTGTGTGTGTGTGTGTGTGTGTGTGTGTGTGTGTGTGTGTGTGTGTGTGTGTGTGTGTGTGTGTGTGCAGTTTTGAACAACATAATGATGTGTTATTCGAAATTAGCGTTGAATAAAGACAGCTTGAATGTGCATGCCTTACTGCCTGTGCGTGTCTCCCTTGGATTATGTTCATGACACAATTTTAATTGTGTGTGTGTGTGTGTGTGTGTGTGTGTGTGTGTGTGTGTGTGTGTGTGTGTGTGTGTGTGTGTGTGCGTGTGTGTGCGTGTGTGTGCATGTGTGCGCGTGTGTGCTTGTAGTGCTGGGAACATATGCATGTTCAAAAGTAACGAAGCCGTCAAAGTGAGTGTGGACCAGAGTCAAGTGGAGCTCAACCAAACTATAGGCAACATCCAGTCCTTCCTTACTGCTGTGCCTCAGGTAAGAGAAAACCTTGTGTTGATTGCAGAGCATGTTATGAGAATGGAAATATACAAAAGTCTGGGATCTCAGTGTGGCAGCATTGATCAGATTAGTCACATTAATTCCTGCCATCAGTTTGCTGTGAGTCGACAGCTTTGTGTGAGATGCAAACAGACCTGCAAATTCTCCAGTCAGTCCACTGACTAAGCATCAGCGCTGCACTTTGCAGTGTCAATACACTTATCTCAAGATACAAGGGAGTGGGAAAAGCAGGCTAGAGTTCTGTTTGTTCTTCTTGATTTGCAAAAGCTGCTATGTACAATTAGCTTGTATTTCAACCCAGATGGTATGTGCACACTTTTAAACTGTTTGTTTCCCCTCTGCCTATCTCCAGCAAGTCGACACTGTGGTGAATGAGAGCTACAGAACTGTACAGGAGGTTACCAGAAACCTAGATGGTAAGAACAGGAAGGTAATAATGTAAAAATAGAGGAACCACTTTTTTTTTTTTACTCCAACGGCTGCGATACAGTGTCTGTTCTGAACACCCAATTAACCACCTCACACTTGTTTGTTTGTATGTGTTAGCCATTGGACCTCAGTTGGGAACACAGATCAAGGAGCGATTCAGAGGAACCCTGGACCCAGTGCTGCGCTCAGTTAGACTCCTGGACCAAGGTATGGTGTACCTGCATGCTCTGTCCTGTTTCAGTCTGAGCATGTTAATCTTTGTGAGCATATTTGACTAGTAATCATAGGCGGGGCCCTGCTCATGATGCCACGTTGGTATTTCACTTCTTACCCTGACACTTAAATTATGTCTTTAATGACAGGTTTCTTTTTTGTGAACAGCTATTTGTATTAGTTATTGCATTACACAATTTCAGAAAAAAATAAGAAATAGATAGATAGATAGATAGATAGATAGATAGATAGATAGATAGATAGTCAAAAGCAGGGATGTCCTGATCAGTAATTTTGCTTCTAATCCTGATATGAGTTATTTAATGTTGAGTGTCTGCCAAACCTACATACAACCCCAAATCAGAAAAAGTTGGGACAGTATGGAAAACACAAATAAAAAAGAAAGTAGTGATTTCTAAATGTACTTTGACTTGTATTTAATTGCAGACAATACAACAGCAGATTTGTATTTTTTTTTTTTCAAATAAACAAAATTCCTATTTTGGTTCTTGCAACACATTTAAAAAAAAAGATGGCTTCTTGAAGGCAGCATATTGTGCTCCAAAATCTCTATGTACTTTTCAGCATTAATGGTGCCATCACAGAAGTGCAAGTTACCTTTGCCAAGGGCACTGACACAACCCCATACCATGACAGACCCTGTCTTTTGGAGTTGTTGCTGGTAACAGTCTGGATGATCCTTTTCTTCTTTGGTCCGGAGCACACGGCGTCCATTTCTCCCAAAAAATACCTGAAATACTGATTTATCTGACCACAGTACACGTTTCCACTGTGTGATGGTCCATCCCAGATGCCTCCGAGCCCAGAGAAGTCGACGGCGCTTCTGGACACTCTTAACATAGGGCTTCCTTTTGGCACAGTACAGTTTAAACATTTTGTGCATTTGTGGTTGTAACTATGTATTGTGGTACTTGACAAAGGTTTGCCAAAGTAGTCCTGAGCCCATGTGGTGATATCGCTTATAGATGAATGACGATTCTTGATGCAGTGCCGCCTGAGGGATCAGATATCACGGTTGTTCAGCTTAGGTTTGCGCCCTTGTCGTTTACGCACTGAAATTCCTCCACATTCCTTGAATCTTTTAATTATGTTATGCACTGTTGAAGGTGAAATAAGCAAATGTCTTCCTATCTTTCTTTGAGGAACATTGTTTTTAAACATTTCAATAATTTTCTCACATATTTGTTGGCAAACTGGCGATCCTCGGCCCATCTTTGCTCCTAAAGGACTAGACCTTTCTTGGATGCTGCTTTTGTACCAAATCATAATTACAATCCCCTGTTGACATCACCTGTTTCAAATCACATCATTATTTAACCAATTTACCTGATTACTAGCCCTAAATTGCTCCTGTCCCAACCTTTTTTGGAATGTGTTGCAGGTTTTCCATACTGTCCCAACTTTTTCTGATTTGGGGTTGTAAAAAAAGTTAAGCATTTTAACATTAAGCTTTCTTAGATAATACTAAATAATTATTTAGTTTAAGTAGAATAAACATGCTTCCTTTCAACATATGGCTGCAAATTTAATAAATTCAAAGAAAGTGTTAAATGGTTTTGTAATTGAGTGTGGAGGTTTGCAGCATCAAGTACAACATTTTTTTGGCTGCAGTAATTTCGCCTTTTCCAAGATGACAAATTAGGTGCTGATACATAATTTACCGCCATGTTTCTTCACTGCACTTCCACTCTTAGAGTAACATAGAGCAGGCTTAGTAGAGCAATACGGAAAATATTTGCATGCTGTACTACAAGCAGCTGGATTATATCTTCCTTTATAATCAATTTCCTGATGTTCTTTCTCTTATGCTGCTCTGTTTTTGTTAGGACTTCCATTCAGTTCAACTTTAAATTGCTTTTCAATTTTCTATTTAAAGCCAGGTAGCATTACAAAGGTCACAGATGAATGTATTAAAATTATTTTCCAAACATGCATACACTGATTATGTGTGTTTTTCATTTGTGTGAGCAGAGACTGTAAACACTAGTCTTCAAGTGGACAAGCTGAACTCATCTTTAGCCCAACTGCAGTCCAGCATGGACCGCATCCAGGCCAATGTCACTGCTGTTAAAAATCAAATAAATCAGACTTTATCCAAACCAAACTGCAATGGCTGTAACATCCTGCAGCCTGAGCTACAGAAACTACCCCTGGATACCTCCATTACTGTAAGTACTGATTCTGCATAACCTGGTGTGTAAAAATGGACATTCTGTGTTTTCTTCCTGAATGGACAGCTCCACTGTTTTATGCAGTGTTTTATTTTATTATAGAAGTTAGCTTTGACTGCTCCGATTATAAACTTCCTAAAATACAGACTAAGAATTAGCAGGTTTGACAAGACATCGCAATGAAGCAACAGGAAGATTCATTTATGCAAACTACTTCTGACGCAGGCTGAGACAGCGTGACACATTAAAATAGCTCTTCATTTTTGGTTTTATCTAAACAGCTCATTTGTCCCCCCATCTGTTCTCTATTCCTCCTACACTAACTCTGACACATACACACTTCCTCTCCTCTCCTCTCCTCTCCTCTCCTCTCCTCTCCTCTCCTCTCCTCTCCTCTCCTCTCCTCTCCTCTCCTCTCCTCTCTTCTCTTCTCTTCTCTTCTCTTCTCTTCTCTTCTCTTCTCTTCTCTTCTCCCTTTATCAGTATTCAACTTGTAAATGCTGAAGTCTGCTGCCCCCCTCTGTTAGTTTAAAGTACAACATGTCATTACATTTGAGTGCTGGTCACAATGGTTGCATGTTTGTGTCTCTGGTTGTTCCACAGATTCCCAGCTTCAATAAGTTCCAGTCTGCATTGGATGAAGTCAACAAAATAAATCTCAAATCCCAAATCAAGAAAGTCAGTGACTCATGATAAACACAAATATGCTAATAATCATCAATCTTAAGATAATGTATGCCTGCCTACTTAACTAATCTGAATAAGCGTGAAACCAAAGATAATGTAATCATTGCTTAGCTACACACTTTAGGTGAAGCTTATGTGTGTAAACAGAGTTAAATCACTGGCTGACAAGCTTTTTTTAATAGAAAAGAGCTTGACAGATAGACGCAATTCAACTTCAACACTGTATTTAACAACTGTTTATTTGATATTCAATGAACGCACTGACTTTTCAGGTGGAGGATTATTTTGACAGCATCCCCCAGAGGGTGACCAATGACACCAATGATATAGTTCAAAGTGAGTGAGCACATTTACTAACTTTAGGCCTTCACTTCTCTTAATTAACTTTAGTTGTAAGATAAGATCAATTTTAAAAAGATATACTGTACGTTTGTGTGTTTTTTAGGCAGCAAGCAGGAGTTGGGTAAAATAAAAACACAGATCTCTCAGGTTACCAATGACATCCCTTTATCTGATCTGACCACCGTGTCGAAGACTCTGAACCAGGTGCAGAGAGAAATCGGCAGGCTCACACCAACGGTCGAGAAAGCTGAGTATATAAGGTAAAAAAAAAAAAGCCTGTGTGTGCAAACACACGTGATCAATACAAGAAAAAACAGAAAATCAGTCGTTACATGTGTATACCTCTCCAGATGGACAGTGTGCGTGGTCCTGTGCTGCGTGGTCCTTCTGGTGGTGCTGTGTAACTTCCTGGGACTGGTCCTGGGCCCTCTGGGTCTGACACCCAGAGCAGACCCCACAAAGCGCTCCTGCACGTCGGATTGTGGAGGCATCTTCCTCATAATGTGAGTGCTGAATTGTAGCAATTGTCGTATCATTTTTAGTCTCATGTGATGCTCTTATCCAGGTGGGAAGCGTCAAACTGTTCAAACTGTTTCACCTCCTTACCGCTTGTTTGACCTCTAACCTGGATGTGGTTGCAGGGGTGCAGGTTTCAGCTTCCTCTTCTCCTGGCTGTTCATGATAGGGGTGCTGGTGCTGTTCTTGTTGGGCGGGAATGTTTACACTCTGCTCTGTCAGCCCTGGAGCAACGGAGAACTGCTAAAGGTAGCTATAAACACACACACACACACACACACACACACACACACACACACACACACACACACACACACACACACACACACACACACACACACACACACACACACACACACACACACACACACACACACACACACACACACCTGCACATGGCAATATCTGTGCGACGCTACAGGCGCTGTGTGAGATATTTTGGTGTTAACATTTTAACATATTGCCTCCTCTCTCCATAGCTCGTTGATACTCCAGGTTTAATTCCAGGGTTGGAGATAGGTCCAACTTTGGGACTGAAAACCGACATAAATATCTCTGATATCTATAGGTATGTGATGTCAGTTCACCGCTCACACAGGAACTAATGCTTATACACATGTGCATACATACACACAGGCTGGTCTCCATGTAGTTTAGTTTCATTTGCTATCTTGTGACATCCATTACACACCCGTCCATCCCATTGTGGGTTTAAAGTTGGCAGGATTCATAAAGCACTGCAAATCTGTTGTCTTGCTTAGGTGCTGTACACATATGTTTGACTTGATGTTAATGTTTACAGGGACTGTAAGAAAAACCAGCCTCTGTGGACAACGCTGCACTTGTCTGAGCTCATAAACCTTGGAGACGTGCTCAATGTATCTAAAGTGAGTTTCCTGATCGTCCTTTTTAATTGTTCAAAAATAAATAATGTTCAAACCTACAATCATTTTATTAAACATATGTTGAAATGTGTCGGTCACACTCAGTACACAGAGCAGATCCAGCAGCTCTTTGAGAATACAGACATCACTCTGCCCAACATCACTCTCCTGAGCCCTGACGCTAAAAAACAACTCAGCAACTTCTCCAACAGCGCGACAAATATTGACTCCACTGCTGTCACGCAGAAGGTGAGCATTATTCATGGGCTTGCATGTGCCTTTGTGTAGATTTATCGCCATTATTACATGTATCTACGTGTAACGTAATCGTGATCTGGTGTTCCTTTCTTGTCTCTATCAGATGAACAACATTTCCAGCATCAATCTGAATACAACAGCAGATAAAATTGATGCGGTTGCTACGACACTAGTGAGTCATAAGACATTAAAGTTTTTCTTGATTGCTAAAGACACATTTCTTGAAACCCTCACCCATTTTCTCAAAAACTATACCAAATTCTCAAACTATATTCACAAAACATCTGACTCTGCTGGCAAAATCAAACAATACTTTTAGATCATACACATAGCCAGTCAATAACTAAACACTACAGAGCATTCATTAGACATTACCTAAAACATTCGAGAACAGTGTCCAGGGCATGTAGTTACAGAATTTTCTTTCTTTTTTTATTTCATACAGTAAACACATTTTGTAATGAAAACAAAAAGTCAATCATAACTTGAATATCTTGTACACTGCAAGTAGTGCAAATACAACAATATTGAATGTCTGTATATGACTGTAGGCACTTGTAGAACAATACAGTAGTCCAGCTGCAAAAGGCCAAAGAACAAAGAAAACGAAATGAAAAGCACATGACAGTACACTAAAGAATATTGTGATACCGCAAAATCAGACATCCACATTCAATGCTCCTGTGCCACCTGTGCACTCTGAACTGGCTTATATTCGCTACAACTGGTTTGATCACCTCAATAGAAACATGTGATTACAATTTTGAGTCGTTGTGTGTAAATGATGACAACTGTGATGTAGTTGTGTTTAACTTTTGCTGCCCGTGTTAACCATTTTGAAAAACAAGTGCATCACAGTGTGAAATGTGTTTTAGCGAGTGAGAATGTTGTTTAGAGTTTTGCAAGAAGAGTGATTGATTCGACAAATGGGTTTAGGCATCTGAGCATTTGGTTCAGAGAATAGGGTTTAGTGTTTTAGCAATTCAGAAAAACTGTAACATAACACATAATGCCCTGTTGATATTTTACTCCTTACTCTGCTTTTCTGCTCTATAAACACATCACATGATTCCGAATTGAATACCATTTTTCTTCTAATTCTATTGTTCTTTCTACTATAAAACTATTTGCTTTTTTTTCCAGTCAAACAGTGATACTAAAAAAGAGCTCCAAAATGAGGCCAGGGACCTGAGGCAGATCCAGACCGACATAGAAACAACCATCATCCCACAACTGGTGAGTAGCCTGCCCCGTCTCGGCTGCCATCTCTCCTGATCTCCTCATTCTGGTTTTCCTTTTCCCGTGTTGGCCCTCCATCTGAACTTAAACATAGACATATGCTTTTGCCCTCAGAAAAACCTGAACTCGACCCTCAAGAGCCTTGGATCCATCGCACAAAAAATCAATGTGAGTGCACTGACTAACACCTGGAACTGCCAAGAAGAAAGGTCATTCTCCTCTCTTTCTTCCTGTGGCTCATTCTCTCCTCTCCGGCTCATCTAGGGAACAGTGGGGGAGGTGCTGAGCAACGTGGGAGCAGCACAAGACTTCCTCAACACAAAAACAGCACAGATCGTCAGGACCGTGAGTAGAACCACGAGTCACATGGGTTAGAAGAAAAAGTGCTCCATGTTAATGCCTGTGGTCGGTCAGTCATTTAGCCAGAGGGGGCGAGGGGGAGGTGGGCTGCTTGTAGTTGAAACAATGTGCTTGTTGGTTACACATCTACAGCGCATGAATTCCATTTAGTGTCCAATTGTATTCGTCTTCAATTGTAGTTGTGCAAGCTTTTTGGCAGTCAAATACTAGTTCCATTGAAGTAAAGCAGATGTACTGAGGGGTCCAATATATCATTGGTGTCATGTATCGTAAACAACGCTCAAAACTGAACATATTACACCAATCTTAGGTGTCTGCATTGGCTTCCAGTGTGTCATAGAATAGGGTTTAAAGTAAAAATAGTATACATCTATGACTGTCCTTGACCATGTGAACACCTCCCTGCAATCTACTAACCGTCCTCAGGGTCCAAACTAAACATGGAGAAACAGCATTTACTTACTACGCACCTCAGAGTTGTAACAAACAAACTGACACAACTCACCCTGACTTTAACGACCTTTAAATCCACTGTATTTACTTTAATTTTCCACATTGCACTTACATCCTGACCTCATGTCAATAAATCCCATGAAAAGACCAAAACTAACAATGTGTAAGTCAATCTCTCCATATCTTCTGACTTCCCAACCCTGTCGGTTGCACTCAGCCCATTCGTTTCTAGTGAAGACAAAAAATGTAAGAAACAGTTCACACGTATCTAGTTTTTTGTAAAAAGAAAAAGTAATTTCCTAAAACAGCTGGACATTATTATAGTTTTAGGTAAAAGTTGGCTAAACAGCAGTACATATTGCATTTGTTTGGGACTATTTTAAGATGCTGATCTGGTGCTCTAATGAGTATTTACGGCTCCAGGACTGTATACGTGGGATTGACTCAAAATAAACTACAGTGCCCATCTTTATGGCAATGAAGGACCATGTAACCCAGTGCAAAAGTGTGGCTCATTTATGTGTTTTTAATATTTTTTGGACAACAATGGGGGTCTATTGCACAGAAGGATAAGCTGTGTCATTGTGTTGGATTAAGTAATTGTTGGTGGTCAGTCTTTTCATGGGATTTGTTGACAGTAAGTGAAATATAAAATATCACCAGTTATTAATGTAACAAAATGCATTATGTAAAGCACTTTGATTTGCGTCTGTGCATGAAATTTCCTACATAACCTAATTGCCTCGCCATGCCTTATCATACTGCCATTGCAGTTATTTACGGGTCACTTGAGAGAATTTACCCAGACTTCCACATGCTGGGATGGCCAGACGTTCGACCGATTCCTCATGACCTCCCATTGTAAAGCAGGGAGAAAATGTGTGGAATTTACTCTCTTTCTCTCTCTCACGATAGGAGAGCAAAAAGTTTTTGGACTGTCAGCTAAATTACTTCATTGTTTATGCTGACTGGGCCAACATCACGGTAAAGTTTGTTCAGATTTTTACACTTTTAACATACAAAATGTGTGTCTAATGTGTGTATGTTTGTACTGTTACTGATCTGTGTATTCTCCCTCAGATAACACAGCAGGTGGGCCGCTGTGGGCCGGTGGCGGGAGCTGTGGACTCTGTTGAGATTATCCTATGCTCACACATTATAGAGTCTCTGGTGAGGATCAGGTGTTGTTAGCTCCACCTACAGCTACATCACTCATTGATTTCTTTCTGACAAATACTCTGAAGTCTGGAGAATTTGGACTAGTTTAAAAAATGGCAATTTTTATGTTTGTCAAAAGTCACTCTTCAGTCCATCATTATACTCTTGCTCTCTCTCTCTCTCTCTCTCTCTAGAATGCATTCTGGTTCAGTCTTGGCTGGTGCTTGATCTTCTTCATCCCCAGCATCATCTTTTCTATCAAACTAGCCAAGTACTACCGGAGGATGAAGTACTCTGACGCCTATGAGTAAGCACAAACAAACAAAAAACTACAAACATGCATCTAATAGATTTATCTATACACATACTGTATATCCTGTTTAATTTCACTGTGCTGGCTGCCCTTGAACGCTCTAATGTCTCTATTTCCAGCGACCACTTAATTATGAACCAGATACCGCGGGCCCAGACGAAATTTACCTGAGAGGACGGCACGTGTGGGTTACAGCTTCAAAAGACTGCAGGCACAACTGTGGCATCACTTGACACACTAAAGACACATGGTGCAATCCTGAACAGATGTGACACATTGTCACTCTGGTGAAAAGTCTTAAAAAAAGTTAGGTTACTTTAGTCTTTTTTTTTTAACTCCAAATTTCACCATAGAGTGGAGAAGCAAAGTGACTGCAGTAGTCATGCATTACATGTCAAACATCACACACAGCATCTTTGACATCAGGGGGGGACACAGGGAATCTGCAGGGATTTTTTTCATCATTTTAAATAAACATATCAAAGAGATTTACTGTATTCCATAAATGTTTTGTAAGTATTTAATGTATAAACTGAGCTACTGCTGGATTCTGAGAATATATGCTTCATATTTCAAACTGCAAAGCAGATTTTTGTTGATGAGAGTTGATCACCGAGAATGCAGCGGTGTGTTACTGTGCCAACAGGCTTTTTATAATGTGCCAGCCTCTGTCTGTTCATTGCTATTGTTCTGCGCCTTAATTTCAATGGGAAACACTTTTTAATTAAATATTTAATTACACTTGCACTTATATTGGGAGTCAAAGCACAAATCTTTTTGTATAAATCATGAAATGAATACACTTTTTTGTGTGACAGATGTGACGGGCATAACTGGTACCATTACTGTTTGCAAACAAGACAATGCAAGTTTTTTTGGTACAATTGTGATTGCAAACATGTTTTTGTACATATTGATTTTAACTGATGTGATTCATGATTTGATAATGATGATTTTTGTACTACTTTGTACTCAATAGTAGATTGTGGTTGATCTTACTGTTACACAGCACTTTATATGGTCTGTTTGCTCAATGTGAATAAAAGGTTGTGAACATTTCTGCCAGCTGTTGTGAAAACTACTGTTAAGTAAAAAGTGCCACTGATAACAAATGCAATGAGTCTGCTGTGCATGTTTCTACCTTTTACTACTGTAACATGAGTGGAATCTCAGGGATCAGTCAGAGTCTGTTTTCCACACAAACCATGGAAATGCTTTTCACAGTGCACATTTGTAGCCCGGCATACCCCCTTTGGATCGTACACAACAACAATTTGTCAAAAACTAAGTTTAACAAAGTCTGCTATGGTGACAAATGCAGTCTCTGCAAAAAGACACAAAACAGTTAAAAGCAAGTTATGTTTTACTGTGATAGACAAAGACGGCGTGTCTTTGTGATCATGATAACTGCCAGGCATCTGTTATCCATGCAAACAGATCAACTCTTAAGTTCCCCGCTCATGTGACACTGATTAATGAACATATGACAAGAGGGAATTTGTGTGAGCTGGTTGTAAACTGATGTAAAGATTTAACAATAATATCAACCTTGCTTCCTTGTGTTGATTAGATCATGGTCAAATAAAAACAGATTTATATTGTGGTACGGGACTTTTTTAAGCACAGGAAGAAGTTTGTAGATAACATAACCGACACCCATCAGCTGCAGCTTCTCACCTAGTAGCAGTGGCTGGATGGCGTTGAATGCACTGGAGAAACCAAAAAATGTGATTCTCACAGTGCTGCTGCAGCAGATAGATGACAGCATCGTCCACTCCCAGACGAGGCTGCTAGGCAAACTGTAGAGGCTCCAGAGAAGATCTCACCTGTGTCCTCAGGTAGGCCAAGACCAGCCTCTCCAGCACCTTCATCACATGGGATGTGAGAGCTACTGAGTGGTAGTCCTTGAGGCCAGATGGAGTTGACTTCTTTTGGGGCTGGGACAAGGTTGGACGTCTTCCATATCAGCGGCAGCCTCAGGCTCAGGTTAAAGAGATGCTGGAAAACAACAGACAGCTGCAAGTCTGCAGGTATTCAGTATTAAAAAGTAGCACCACCCTCAATTAGTATTTTGAAGCTTTGCTGTTGCTTTTCTCTCGTCTCATGAAAATATCCTTTAATGCAGTTATTCTTCCACTGATGCAGTCATTGGCGCAGCTCTGTAGCATACATTCAGCTGTTCAGGGACAAGCAGAGGACGAGGCCACCCTCTGTTTGGATTCATTATTGTTTACAGGATGACATCTATAATTAGAACAAGTGAATCGATGGCATTACAGCACCATCGTGACTCAAACCCTTGTAACATGAGAGGCTGGATAGAGAGAAACTCAATCTAAAGAAAGAAATGTGTGACACAAAGTGAAAGAAAGAAAGAGGGAGGGATTGGCTCATGGATGTTAGGTATCAGGTTTCTGCAGCCCTCTGCCGTTTTCTTGCCCTTGGGGCAGACTCAGCCTCTTATTACCCTCTTCCTCATACACTAAAGATACAGGATACCCTCCACTTTCCACCTGTACACTTATGCCACTCCTGTGATCATATCCCCTTATATGCCCATGTGGAACTTTGCTGTGAGAACCAGCAGCCACACACATGCACTCAGTGTTCTGCTTTTGTTATTTTCAGAGTTAGTTAAGAGAAGCTTAATGGGTAACGACTGAACATTCCTCTTATAGGCCCTGACCATGGAAACGTTTGAGTGCATTTACACACTCAAATCCTTCCACTAGATCTCTCTCACACACACACACACACACACACACACACACACACGGGACTGCAGCTGTAAGTGGATTTGTCCATGGAAGGGATATGGTGAAACTCAGAAATGGGGGCAGTGGATCATGTGAATGAATACTTGTGAACATGACTATAGCTAAGTTTTTTTTTTTTAAGACTGAAAACAGCTGTAACTAACTGAATAAATAAACCTGAAAAGAGTATATTGGCCTTGACATGTTAGTTGTTTAAAGACTTAATAGCGTGTGCTCTGTCAGCTAGACCTGTTGTCCATTAGAGTGAATGGAATATGCTGATAGAGCTGAACCAACCACAACTATAGCAATCAGTGGGAACAGGGACGTGGCAGGTAGGTGACAGTACCATTGAAAGAAGCTAGCTGACACATTCATGTATCCAGGCCCATGTATAAGGCAGGGATGTAACAGGGGCACAATATAATGCAAGCTAAATCAGAGCTACCAGAGTGCAATCAAAACCTCACACTGCATATTACAAGCTTCACATCTGTTGCAGAACAAGTCACTTAATATGTAAAACTCAGGACAGCAAATAGAAGTTGTATCTTCAGTTTAATAGCATACAGCATCAGTTCATAAATACTTGTATACATTTTTTTTTTTTTTCAAATAACACTTACAGGAGAGCCAAAACTAAACAAAGTAAGAATGTAGATGTCAAATCCAGGAGGGATTCCTATTTGTTAACAGAAACCAGAAGCAAAGTCAAATTAATATTTAACATCTGAGCAGTCTTAACATCAGGCTGAGTGGCCTGTCTGGGGGAAGTCAGGGAGTTCCCAGCGACTCTGAGGTGGGCTGAAACACAGCAAAACTCATGGCATTGATCTGAAATCAGTCACACAGATTGCTTGGCATGCTTGTTTAGGTGTACAGAGCCTGGAATGACACCATCAGTACACCAATCAGACCAGAGTAAGAAATCAGCAGGTTTCATATTAAAATGTCATTTAAAAAAAAGCCTTTGACTGTAGAGGCCAAGAGCTGTTCTCCTGGGATCTACCTCCAGTTCTTTCTCCAGAATATGAGAGAAGTGGAGGAGACTCAGCAGGAATGTGACACTACCCTGTAAATGAACAGCAGCGCTGTGAAAGGCACTCTTAATTATTCTGCAGCATTTTGAAGTCTGATTGTCACTCAATACTTTTAGAGATGCCACACGAGTTTCTCTGTCAGTACGTCACCCATGAAGGGCCAAAGCTAGTTATTTTAGTAGTTTTTCAAAGCTTGTTACAAAATAAATAGTAATTTTGTTCCGAAGTGCTCCACATTTACATACAAATAAACACTTTCTTTGATTAAAACACTGACTGCTCAAACATTAACAAAAGGCACCAAAGACAATAGGCACTTAAATACAGTTTTTGTTTACAGCACTTAAATCAGAAAACATTCATTTCAACAGACGCGTGGCACAAACAATACGGACTGGGGTGATATAAAAGTGCAATTAGTTCCAGAGCATGGAGAAATCTAAGAGGACCAAGAAGACAGAGGACCTAACATCTCTAATAACATTACCCTCACTGGGTCCACGAAGGAAAACGTACGTGACCTTCTTTGAGCAGCAGAGCTCCTACGTTAGTCACATCGTGCCCAACCCACACTCAAATCCTAACCGAATTACCTCCAAAATTGAATTTAAAGTCGAACTGTGAGTCACTTTTACTGGGTATTATGTCTGGAATGTCCTGCTGCAAGGGAGCAGAGGACAAGATGAGGTCTAGAGAGACAAATGACAGGAATTGAAAAATGAAAGCAGACAGGCAGCCTGTGTTGGGTTGGTTTACAGAGGTTACATGGTCTAGCTGAGCCCATCGAAACCAGGTTAATGTTTAAGCACTTACGATATAAGTACGAAACTAGAAGTCAGTAAAGGAACCTTGGACTCCCTCCTCCTCTAAACCAATCCACACTTAAAACAAACATTCAGACACAAAGGCCAGCTTGTCTCAGTAGATTACCCACTGCATGAACACACTTTGACATCAACAACTGAAAGGCAGCTATACTTGGCTACAATTAGCAGACATCAGCTAGGCAAAGACAAATACTCTACACACAGATACGATAAACCCCAAACATGGGAGTTAGAGGCTTTGTTTTTGACTGAGCAAATAAACACTACACTGTGTTAACACAGTATATTATCATGTATTAATGGTATTCTGATAAAGACTACGCTTATTCAATGCAAGACTATGCAATAACATTCTCAGCCACGTGCAGTTAAGGCTTAAGAGATAAATAACAATGCAGATACAATATATACACATTAAGACTTAAAATGACCTGCAGTATTTACACTGGTAAGACCTTCAGTAGGCATTTCATAGTTTCTAGTAGTCATACTTTATACCAATCTTCTTCTTTTTTTTTTAAATCACCATCAAATAGCACTATTGACTGCATGACACTGATTATACCTGTAACATACTGATATTCTTCTGTTTTCATTTGATTGTCACACACACGCTGCTTCACAGTCTGGTCAGATTATGTGTGGAATGTTTTATGAGACTCCATTTTGAGAGTGTTTGTCCATTTCTGTGGATATCAGACTGGGTTAGCAGGTAGCGCCACCCTGGCTCTTGGGACAGTTGTGTGTGTGGACGACTGCTGTTCGGGCGTTTCTGCAAAAGAAGCCAGGGCGATGTTGTTGCCGACAGATGAGTCTGTGCTAGGATCTGGGGCTGTCCTGGGCTGCTCTACAGGCTTGCGAGGAGGTGCACGAGGGGGGTATGATGGTGACTGGAGGATGTCTGCGTACCGCTGGCTAGGCTTGGTCTCCCTCTGAAGCACTTTTCTCAGCAGAGGTTTCAACAGCCCGATGGTCAACTGGCTGCTGTTGGAGTCTGCAAAGGGAGCAGGGGATGAGGAGGTTGTGCTGCACATGGAGAAGGAAGAGGAGGATGATGGGGGGGTGTTAGGGGAGGGGAGGTTTTTCAGCACTAGGTTGAGAATAGTGGTGACAGTGAGGTCCTCGGGGCACAGGGTCCATAGCAGGTCCAAATAGGGGTCCAGGTCTCTGTGCTGAGCCACCTCGCACAGCAGAGTAGTGAAAATCTCCTTGTTGAGCAGCGGACTCTGTTTGCAGAACTTCTGGGCCACCTGGGTGACCCGCTCCCACTGCTGCTTAGCCATGAGGATCCTCAGCGCCTGCAGGATGGCATTAGGCCGCCCACTGACCAGCAGCAGCTCCACCTCCAAGTCCTGCAGCTGGTCTCTGTCTGAGGTCAGGCCGGACAAGACGCACAGGGCTCGTTTGTAGAGTGGCACGTTGTTCTCCCTGCCCTCCACTCCTCTCCCACCGGAGAAGCCCCAGGAGGAAGAGGCCAGGCTCAGGCACAGGCCGGCTGAGCCTTGCTGCTGCTGGGCAAGCTCGAGGAACTGGGGCAGCCAGCTGGGCTGGAAGTGGAACACTGAGCGGCAGAGGAGCTCAAACACAGGCAGGGCAGCTGGGCAAGTGGAGCTGGTAGCTTTGTCTTTAAAGTTGGCGGCATGATCACCTTTGAGGCTATGATTGTGTCTTGGCCCGCCGTTTGTGAATGGGAGGCAGGATGGGGTGCTGGGTGTCATAGCAGGGCTGAGGACAGTTTTCCAAACGTCTGGGGGAGCCCTGCTGGACAGAGAGCCCTCCCCGTTGTGGTGTAGCTGAAGGGCGGCCTGCGCCGCTCTCCACACCTGGCAGGGAAAGATGCTGAAGATGGAGTTGAGGTAAAGCAGAGCCTCTTTATCCATCTCTGAGACTGACAGCAGCCTGGCTACTTCTTTCTCAACTAGACTCTCACACACTGCCTCCACCTCTTTAACATCCCCCCTGACTAAACTCCCCTTCACCTCCTCCAGAGCGACCAGAGCCTTGAGCTCAGCCTCCAGAGAGCCCATCAGTTTGTCTTGTGCTGCTGTGCATTCGCCTCCACCGTTCTGGGACGGCTCTGCTCCTTTCTGCCTCAAGCCTTTGCTGAGGTAGTTCCTGACGATGGATGCTAAAGAGGTGGGAGCCTGGAACCTACCTCCTTTCTTCAGCGCGTCCACAGTGAGCTGGGTGCTGCTCAGGCTTCTCTGCTGGTAGTATTTACAGGCCTCCTCAAAGACCGCCTCTACCAGGAGGGCTCCAGGATGAATACACTCCACTGCACTGAGGCCAGAAGGCTTCAGCTTAGAGTTGCTCTCTCTGGAGTCCGTCTCCCTGTTCACAACCACAAAAAGTCCAGTTTCTGAGAGCAGGTGAGGTGCACATTTTTCAGCCTGATTTACATACAATAACCCCTCCTTCTTCAGCATGATCTTTTCCATCTCTCTGCCACAGTTCACATCTATCAGATGCAGGTTTTGCCCTATCAGCAGCGCCAGGGTGTCCTGGTACATGCAGAGGCTAGTGTGGGTACCACATTTTACCAAGCAGTTGTCTGCCAGTTTGTATACCTGCCGCAGCATGCCATCTTTCTGCAGAAGACACACCCATCCCGTGCTGAGCAGCAGCAGCAGGCCTCCGCAGGCTGTAGGAGAGAAGTGGTAGATCTCAGGTGGCTCAAGAGTTGATAAATATCCCAAACAGTCCGTCACCAACCTCTTTAAGTCGGACTCTTTAGCTGAAAGCTTTTTTAGGGGAGTGTTTTTACATGTCGTGCTGACTGTGAAGGAGTCCTTGTGAGGGGACCAGGAGAGAAAAAATTTGGAGATACTCATCAGCGGCTTCACTTTCACTTCAGGAAGAAGATGTACATATTCACCTGAGCTGACCACAGTGAATTTAGGATTGTTGTGGAGGGCGATTTTCACTCCTCCCAAGCTGACAGCCCCCTCCTCCACCTCGAAGTCACGTCTGCAAACACAGTATCTCAGCTTATTCTTTGTGGAGCTGAGAGCAGGGGTGCTTTCTGAGGGCGGCCTCTCCTCACACCAGATGATAAGATTGGAACAGGCACATACAGACACCACTCTTGCTCTGGGGCTGTTGCACAGATCTGATGTTTGCAGGAGATGCCAGCCAGCTTTGCACTCCTGGAATTTCCAAAACTCAGCTTTTCCATTTTCATAAACCACTGCTACAGCTGCGGTGTCTCTGCTTCTGCTGTTGTTATTATTATTATTATGGTCCAAATATAAAATATCAACAATAGGCACAGTTTGTGTTAACCGCAAATCCAGCTTCTTCTGGTTCTGGGCCAGCTGGGGTCTTTCATATTTGTCAAAAGTCACAAGACCGACCTTAGGCTTGCGGAGGATGACATGAACATGACGTCCATCTGGGCTCAGGCGAACGTTTGACGGACTGCTTTTGAGCTCGTTATTAGTCAGTTTAAAGATCTCAGTCAGCTCTTTACCGCCAGTATAGTCCCCGAAATCTGACAGTTGCTCCAACACCAACCGCGCCATAACTCCCTGTTTCCAGCCCGAGCAGCAGAATGTAGCTTGTAATTAACTCGACACAACGTATGAACTAACCTGCTAGCTTGTGTGGCACATAAATCAGATCTCGAGCTCCGGAGAGACTAACCGAACGGCATTCCGTTTAACGTCAACGTCAGGTCCTGAGGTTTCATCCCGTTATTAACGTCCTCGCGGAAGGATACATCCTCCGACAGCCTTCGACCCCGGTAACCCCATGTCGATACACGACATCGGAGCTAAACTGCAGGACGACAGTAATACCGCCGAAAAAAAGTTCTAAGTCCAAATCGAGAAAGGCACTATTGTCATTCCGACACTATGCTAGCACTCCCCTGACATCACGGGATTGTTAATTTCCGGATACCGATGACGACGTTTTGCATAAAAGGAGGAGCTGAGCCAACAAAGATTGTGTAGAGGCAGAGAGAAGAGCAACTTCCCCTCCACGTTGGTCTTCAGTCAGCTAACGTTACGTCAAGCTGGTAAGGCAAGTTGATAGACAACGTTTAACTTCAGTTAACATCTTTGCGTTGAAAATAATTTAAAAAAAAACGTATGTTGAAGAGAAAGTAGCCATCTGTAATAAGTATTCCATATTTGCTCATTATTTATCTTTAATATGACAAACAGTAATACAATATCACACTCACAATGTTTGTAATCTGATGCATGCTGAAATAACAGGAACTGAGTCAACAGTTGCAGGCCTATGCTAGCACAAGCAATTTTTTAAAGTAGAAGAAAAATCGGGTGCATGTTGTAGTAGTTTTAGGTTTAGCTTCTGAGAAAGTAGAAGAAAAAGATAACGGTAACAATGTTTCTACATTTATGGTCTCTTTTAAGTAGGCTATCACTTTGTTTATTGTCTCTCTGATTGTTGTGATTTAGCACTATGCAGTTTGTGTGGCCATGTCTTATATCTATGGGCCATCTGCAGTTCTGGAGACTTTGAAACTCTGGAAAGGTTGTCATGAATTAGGTTTTCAGTAAGTTCATTATGTGGTGCGCTTTTGTTTTGAGTCATAACTAGACTGAGTCGGTGTACCTTGCTTTGACAGTCAATACTTTATCAATACATATATGCCATTCAGGTGTTTTCCCACCCCAATTGAAGAAAAAAAAAAACACAGTGGGGAACTGGGGAACTACAGAGACAAGTGCAAATTAAACATTGGGTCACAGTTTTGTAAGTGTTGAAGTGTATCTGAGCGAGATACTGAACTGCTTTCAGATCCAGCTTCAGTAGCTGACCTTGTCCTCTGATCTTTCGACAGTTCATCATGTTGTTGGAGGGAAATTCATGTGCAGTAATGCTGTCTGAAAACAGCTTGAAAATCACAGTAGGTAAGTTGAAAACAATATCCAGATAAGCACAAATGAGGAACTGTGCTAATTCCCCTGTCTGCTTTGACAGCATACTTTAATGGGTGTTTTTAAAGATAACTCTTAACTATGGACACCAGTTTTCCCTCCAGGCAAGAACCCTTAATTGAATGCAGCTGAGAAACTGTTTCCGTACATACTTGTTCGTTTTGGCAAGATGCTGTGAAGACAGTGTCTGATCAATAACAACATCAGCTGGGTTAATACCAACCTGAGAAACTGACATAAGCTCATGTATTGTAATTGTAAATGAGGGCACCAATGATAAATGTAAATGACACGTTTGCTTGTGTTTACTATTTTTAGATGAATTAGCAGACAAGCTTGTGATACCAATAATGTAATCAAATCATGGTGAAAGTTCCACTGTCTGTCTCACTGCCTCTTAATTATATATGGCATGAGCCTTTTGTTACACATCTTGGTCGAATGTTTTCCTTTTACATTTTAACAAATGGAAAAAAATGTTTTTGAATATTCACACCTTCAATATTAGAGTATTACTTGAATTGTTTTTCTGGTGTTTGTAAGTTCACCTCTTATCCAGGAGGAGGCAGTGTTTATCTTCACTCACTGCATGTGGAACTTGTAATAAGGAAAAATTAATGAAAATATCTATATAAGTGCTCACAAGGGTAGAGATAAATATGGATGATGCTGTTCTTTATCATGTCTTTTTTTTCCTCTGTGAGGCTGAGAACACAAATGCATTGAATCATTGTCCAAGGCACCACAGACAACACTCATTGTGTTTTTCAATGAATATCACATGGCTAGAGAGCCAGCATCACAAGGCTGCTGTCTTCTCTCACCCACAGTTAACTAAACTTGTCCATTAAATCTCATGACTTTTATTGCAACTGTTTTACCTCACTGTTTTACCTCACGGGGTCCACTGAGAGCTGAAGTGCCTTGAGTAGTTTTTGAGGGATGTGAAAAAGTGTTTTTCATTCTCTTTTTCAATGACATTTTCCCAAGCTAAGGATTCAAAGTAATTATTTTCTGGTCATAAACACAACATCCTTAGCCCATTTTCTTCAGATTCATATGGTCTTTATCTACTTTTCTATTACTGGTTGAGAGGTCATTGCTTTGGGGGAAAAGCAAGGAAAAGTGTGAAAAAAGGTTTTTACTGATCATTTCTTTTAAACTTTCACTGACCTAATAGCTGAAGAATTATGAGAATGGCTTTCCTTGAGGTTGCTCTTTCAAAGCGGGTGCTTTCAGCTAGGGCTGCACAATTAATTGCAATTTTATCGAAATTGCAATATGGACTAGTGAAATATCCAAATCGCAGGGGGGCGCAATATTTGTTAAAGGCAAAATATGTGTCAAACCATTCTAAAATAAAGTATTGCGGTGCTGCAGAGACATCCTAGCCTACAAATCGTATCCCACAGACTAAAGAAAAAATCTTTGTTTGGTACAGATCCTCACAAACAAATCACACTTCAATCATTTTTTTTTTTTTAAATATTTTTCAATGAAAATGAGAATAATGATACAAAAATGATCATTCCCTCCAATATCGTGAATCATATTGCAATCGCAATATCAGTCAAAAATAATTGCAATTAGATATTTTCCTAATATCGTGCAGTCCTACTTTCAGCTATCATATATTTATTTTTGGACTGTCTGTATTATTGCGCCAGAAAGCACTTTAAGGGAGACAGGTCGCCTGTTGATATTGTCGTGTGTCCGTCCATGTATTTATGTCATGTTATGTCTCTGTGTCATATAGCTTATACAGTAAAGGATACAGTTATTCAAACAGGAGATTCAAGCCCAGCTGCCTCCAGACAGGCTTGCTTTGGACAGAAAACACCCTCCATTAGAGAGTGTGTTTAGTCTGCTCAGCCTGTAGACAGGAAGATAAACTGCTGGTCTGGAGATTAGAAAGGGTTGGAGGAAGGGGAGATTTCCTTTTTTATGGTGTAGAAAAGAAAACCAATGGCTGCAAAACGTTGCTGCTCGGGGTAAAGAAGATGGCTGTCAGCTTTGCATCCCCTCAATCCCCTTAATTAAATGTAAGCACAATTTAGACGAAAGACATGATTGTGTATGTGTGAGAAAAGAAAGATATATGTTTCAGTCTGTTTGGGGTTTGGGTAAGATGCTCCTTCATTGTATGAAAGCCGCAGCTGATTGACAGCCTCCTGTTTCCTGTGAGAACAGGCAGATATTACTGTCAGTTTGCTCTTGCTGTTGTAAAGCTGTCATGTCCTCAGCTGCTCTCTCTCACCACATCTCCCTCTGCTTCTGTAAGTCACTTCACTGGAGCATTTTGTCTTGAGCTTCAGGGGTCTCTCATTAACTCTCCCTTGTGCTGAAATACAGTGCAGCATTGTGAGAGGTGATGTCATCCATCTTTTTCCACCTCTCACACATATATTTTATACTCATATCAGAGAAAATAAAAATAAAAGGATCAGACCTGAAGTGGAGGAATGGAGGAAAGATGGAGATGACTAAGAACATTACTCAATATTGTTGACACATCTTTATTTGTTTTGTAATTCCATTAAAAAGGCAAATATGTTCTTAATCTCTTTGAGTGCCATTGTTTTCAAACTAAATGCAGTTGAATGGACAGCTTTTTATTGTGTTTGTGTGAGACAGAAAGCAGAGAGCAACAGACCGATGAGTATCTGCCAAGAAAGTCAGAGGAAATAAAGCTAACAATCTGTCAATTGAATAAACTACTCTTCAGGAATTATTTTCTCTCCAGACCTTCATTTCTGACACTGATGGAATCCTTTAAACTGTAACTAATGTCCAGCGAGATTATAGGCTAACATCCGAGCAAATACATCAGCAGCATCTCTAGAATATTGACTGCTTAATGAATTTGTACGAGCACATGGAGTGGCAATTCATGATAGACTGTTGGTCCCGGAGTACAGGGAGGAGAGATGATGCAGAGAGAGGGAAGCTCAGCGGTTCATTAGGAAGACAAACTGACTTGTAGATAAATGAGCTATCGACTGACTGATCGACTGACTGACTGACTGACTGACTGACTGACTGACTGACTGACTGACTGACTGACTGACTGGCTGACTTTGAACAAGCTGGATGAGATGTTATCAGCGTTTTTTTTTTTTGGAAATCGTATTGGCCATTATTGTGGCATAATGAAAAAAGTTGCAATGAGAATATCCCAGAATTAGTGACATTCTTGAAATGAAACTTGTGATGTTCCTGTAGAAGAAAATGAATTACCTATCAGTTTTGGTCTCATCTTATCCTAATATTTTCTTTACTGTTCACTGATCAAGTTCCTGTATTTCTGTATGACATTTTGACTCTGCTCAAACAATTTTACCTGATCAACGGACTCTTAGTGTATGCTAAATTATTTACTGCCTGTCTGCCTTTTTCTGTGTTGAGAGGTAGCATTTCACTTTGATCACCTTTTGTTGAAATGCCCAGGCTAGCTCTGACAGAAGATCACACCTAACTAATCAGAGCACCTTTTGCTTTGATGAAGCAGAGGGTATTGTGAGTGAAATGTCTTCTCAGCGTTGGTTTATTCTGTTGTTTCCTGTAAACTTGTATACAACCCTGGCCAAAAACTCCTTCTGGTCAGAGAGAATTCTACAGCTTCTTCACTGTGCAGTGAATACAACTCATCTGAACCAGCCACTGAATTGGAGCTGAAAGAACTTTTTCTTCCGCATTCCTCAAAATGAGTGGTCGCAGCAGTGCTGAAATGCCTGCAGCACTGTCACTCGTAACAGATACCCCACCTCATGGGCTGATTAGATAACAGGCCATTTTACAATTGGCTGTTCCTCCGCATTTAGCACTGGCTCTTATCTCAATGATCCATACCCCGACTCTGAGCATAAATGGCATTAGCATTCACATCACACTATTAATCGGGTTCATGGGCCTTGGCTCATTGCGGGATGTTCTGATGTTTTGGGGGGCTCTTTGCCTCTCTCCGATTTCTGCATCTCTCATTCTGTACTGTCCTCATAAAGACACACACTTGGCTACTGAAGTGTAGTTCCGTTTGTGAACACATTTTGGCAGTATGTGCGTTGGTTTTGATGGTAGTAGCTGAGGTTCATCATGTGAGGATAAAAGGTCGTGCCATAACTGTTCTTACACAGAGGTGGCTGACTGAAGTTGTTGCTGGTTTCCAGAGTGTTTTAGAGTATCTATCTATCTATCTATCTATCTATCTATCTATCTATCTATCTATCTATCTATCTATCTATCTATCTATCTATCTATCTATCTATCTATCTATCTATCTATCTATCTATCTTACTCTAAACACTCTGGAAACCATATATATATATATATATATACCAGCCAATAACACAAGTCCATCTCCTCTGGGTTTTATAGCTATGGAAACAGGTGTGAGTCACTGTGCTTTCTGCAGTTTTGTAGTATACAAAGTCTCGCTGGAGCAAAAGATCAAAGAACAGGAATCAGCCGTAGCTTCCTCCTTGATTTCCTGATCATTTCACCTCACTGCCTCTTCATTAATCAGCCTGGAATTATATCCCTCCACCACTGGTATTTATGCTCTCTCTTTCTCTTTCAGCCTACAGCTTCTGCCTGTCTCTCCTTCTTCTGCTTCCATCTCTCTGTCCCTGGATCACATACAATTGCTGTTGAGATAAACCCTCCAATGCAATTTCTCCTTTTTGTCTCTGAAAACATCCGCCTCGACAACATGGAACAGTCAAACCGGTATCAGCTTAGCCTTTGATCACGCAGAGCAACCTAATTTAACTGGTTCTGTAACCACAAAAACCTTGATGCTGTCACTTAAAAGTCCTCCACCTTGGCTGCATTCTGAAGTGAATTTGACAGCATCTCAGCACGATCAGACCCTGTAAACACAAGTGGTGTTTGTGTGTGTGTGTGTGTGTGTGTGTGTGCATGTGTTGAGCATGTTTCTGGTGGTTTCCTCTTAAGTTTGTCCCACTTGCATAAAGAAAAAGAGACGCAGTCAAACCTGCGATGAATCTGTGCGTGATGAGGACCTTAGACAAAGAGCTGGGAAATGATGTCTTTCCACGTCATTAGAACTCGGTAGCATTCGAAACCGTCTTTGTGTACTTTCAGCAATTGCCTTTATGTGCCTGTAATATTTTATAGATGGTAATGTTGGCTCAGATAGTGATGCATTAACAACAACATCTGTTTCCCACAAACTCTCTCTTCCCCTCCCTCTCTCTTGCTGCTGTTCTCGTAAATTAAACGGTATATTCTGCTCTAAGACGTCTGCGTATATGGCACAGTTTTCCGCCTGATCCAACAAGCAAACATTATACTGGAGACAGCTTATTATAAATGCCAACAGTCAGCTTCCTATAGATCAGACTGAACATGTAAATGAAGCAGACACTTAGGCGATTACTTGGTGAACCCTCCACACCCTCCAAGCCCTTTTGTTAACCTTTTTAGAAGAATCTTTTTCTAGGACTCCTGTTGTCCAACTTGGGTCTAATTTTCATAGTTTTAACATTCCTTCCCACAATCATTCAGGTCACATACCCTGTAAAAGCGCACTTATAGAGATGCGTTTTCAAAAGTGATTTAAAAGAGGATATATAGCTTGCCAGTCTGATCTCCTCAGGGAGAGAGTTCCAGAGGAAAGCCCGGTCACCCTTGGTCCTCAGCCTAAACTGCAGAACAACTAACAGAGCCCTGGCTGAAGACCTTAGGTTGCGACCGGGCACGTATGGAGTCAGAAGAGCTGATATGTACTCAGTGGCACTTAAAAGTTATAAGTAATATCTTAAAATCAATTCTAAATTTTACCGAGAGCCAATGTAGAGAAGCTAAAATTGGTGTTATATGCTCTCGTGTTTTTTTTTTTTTTTTTTTTTTTTTTGGTGAGAAGTCTGGCTGCAGCATTTTGGACTAGCTGAAGTTTATGTAAGCTTCGTTGACTCAGACATGTTTAGAGTGAAGTGCAAGAATCCAGACGAGAGAAAATTAAAGCATGAATGACTGTCTCCAGGTTTGTACTAGATAAAATGAATATAATCTTGGAGATTGTTCTTAGCTGCAGGAAACAGGACTGGACAACTGTATTCCCATGTTTCTTAAAGGTAAGGTTATTGTCAAAGCTAATGCCAAGGTTTTTACAATTTGTGGCTATATTTTGGGACAAAGAGCCCAGATGTTTTGAAATGCAAGCATTTGCCTGAGTTGGGGCCAATAATAATTACCTCTGTCTTAATGACATTATATTTGCCAAGTTAATTGCTATGATCTGGGAATGCAGAAACATTGCAAAAAAAGAAGTAATAAGACACCCATCACTCTATTTGACCCGGTTCAAATTCGACTTACTATACTTTAAGGTCAGGGTTAAAACTCCGGCGGAAAAAGCACCGGCCCTGCCGAAGTGTCCTTGAGCATTACCAGCTTCAAGTGTGCTGTCCTGTGGATTCCTGTGGTGGGTTAAAATGTCATTTTTGAGCATGTATCACAACATTTGTAATAACAGTTATCCTCATTTACTCCTCTGACAATGCATGAAAGCATCCTAAAAAGGTAATGACACTTCTGGCAACTAAATGACAGCGTCCTTATTTTCCCTTTGACCAGCAGTAGGGGGTGTGAAAGTCTGGAGAAGAGGCAGGAGGGTGCTTCCAGTCCAGTTGTTTATCATCTCACTAGGATTGTTGTTGTCATTCTGGCCACTTCGTCTGACCGCTCCAACATCTGGTGTCTGAAGAATTTGGCTCAGAGAGCGGCATTACCTTGGCCAATGTGGACTCAGGGAATAGCTGCAGTGGAGCTGGTGCTGTGCATTTTTGTTGAGCGCGTATTCAGCGTCATCTCTATGTAAAAAATGAGTATTTCTGTTGATTTGTGTGTACTGTACGTGAGCTGGTGGAGGCGATACAGCACTTAATATTATACCCAGGGAACAAAATTCAAAATTAACAACAAGACAGGAATGCTGATGAAATATATTTACTTGTTGCTTATGGGATGCCTGCATGCTATCAAAGTCACCCTTCTCAAATTACCCTTTAATCATCCATAATCAGTTTTTAATGGAATGGCTTTACTGTGAGCTGCCATAGTGAAAGCACCACTGCAGGAGCTTCACATTTATGATCACCATTATTGATAATAAGGGAGTGAAAATGGAAATTGCTGTCATACAGCAGCTCTGAAGAAAAGCCCATTCTGAGACTTATTTGGACACACCAACATACACTCACCTTTAGTACTGAGATTACTCCAATAGAAAACCAGGAAATATTCACACCATATTACATGAAGATAAATCAGTATTTCCCAGTGATAGGAGACCTGCCGTCTTGCATTATCCTCCCTGCAGACCTGTGCATGCCTGTCCCATTTATTTGACCTTTGCTCTCCCATGCATGGATGCTGGAGGGAACCTTGCACATTACAGCCTCATTGAGTCATTTGCTGTGTGGCTGCATCTCACGAGGAAATGGCATTGGCACTATTGGCCTTTCCTTGATAAATGATGTCCCTGGGTAGGCATCCAACATTACACATCACATTCATTATGAGCTAACCATGGGCTATATGGCAGGGAAAGCACTATATAGCGACACGTTGGCTAGGCATTATCAGAAACATTTTGAGCGATGAACTTTGCTCCAGCATTTGAATAAAGCTTTGCACCTATCAAAAAAAACAATACCAATATTCATATTCACATCACATGTTTGATGCATATACTATACACAGGCGGTGTAGTCCTTATTTACTTTTGTCATTAGACTGCAAAATCTAGAGACCTTGGGAGCAAAGAGGAATGAGTTCAGACATGCAGGGCCTAGCAATCAGCCAGCACACCGCCTAATTGGAAGAAGGTGGAGCTCAGGGGATACAGGACATTGTGAAGAGTTTCACAATGGGTACAATGATTTCCTGTGAGCAGAAGAGGAGCGGGGAGCAGGCCTGATCAAGTAAGGGTCAGATGAGGAAAGCAGCTATCTTGAGACTCATTTGTGTTGCAGCTCTGCTCTGAAAGAAAGGGATGCCATGGACTCTTGGACCTGGATCAATGTCCGACTTCTCCCCCCTCCTGCCTGTCTCAGTGTCTGTGTCTGCCTCTTTACTTATTTTATGAACTTTTAACCTGAGGAGCTTAAGGCGAGAAGAGACTGTCTGACTGTCTGTCTTTCAGGAGTCTTTCTTGCATTCTTGATGTTCTGCTTTGTGATTTAATTCTTCCTCATTTCCAGAGTGCGTAATTCAAACGTGTACCTCCCTGGCTGGGCTGGGTATCGAACATCAATCTGTTTTGTTATTGGGGTCTTAAAAAGTCTAATTATAAACTCTAAAATTTCAAAATCAAAATTTTAGGCCTTAAAAAGTATTATGTTCTAGGTCGTAAATCATTTTAGACAGGGCTTAATTTTCCTACGTCCATATAATGCTACCTCTAAAGCTCATTGAAATGCTCCTGCAGCGCTTTAGAATGTGTTTTTTGATTCAGTGGTGTTTAGCAATAGTAAAACAAAATTCAGGGCTTGGTTAAAGTCAGTTTCTAACAACGTATTTGAAGCCTACAGCTTATGCAAGAAAGCAATTAAACAGGTACGGGCGTTGAAGTCTCATGCCAAAAGTGAGTCCTTTAATGCGAAGGAGGAAATTGGGGAATTGTTTGAGACGATGTTTCCAGACTCTGACATCTGGCGGTTTTATGACGTGATATACTGTAGGTCTTAAATTCCATTCATAATGTCTTACAAGGGTCTTAAAAAGTCATAAATGTGACTTAGTGAAACCTGCAGAAACCCTGTAGAGGGAAGTTTCATGGTTCACAATATTTGATATCCACAAAAGTACGAAAAATGTATGGAGCAAAACCAGCAGAATGATGTCGCCTAGAATTATTGACTAAATACATTCATTTATTGAATCACATTCCCACCGTTGAACAATAAAACTAATTTTATTTAGCTAATTAAAAACCTATTTAATTGATTGAAGGTCATGTATATATTTCACATACTGTATATTTACACTATTTTTACATTTCCCATCATATCAGTTAAGTAAAACATTTACAAAACTGAAGACTTTTTTTCATGCAGGAAGCAGGTTATGTGTTTTCTGTTGTGTCACTAATATTATCAATGAATGCAGACAAAAGGATTAAGACGTTTCTTTATGTTAGCGATTCTATCTACTTTCTACTGCCAGGTGGGAACACGTGCACCTAGAGCTGTCCACTTGTGATCGGATCACTCCCCTTATTATTTTTAATAACAAGGGGAAATGGGGCTGATGATTATGTGGTTACAGCATCCCTACCTTCGAGTTGTCCGTCCCCACCCCCCTCACTTCTTGTCATAAAATGAAAATAAAACTTTTCTTGTCTGTCTTTCTCTTTATCCTCTCTCCCTATTATTTTCTCCTTCCCACGCTGCTTTTGTCATGCCCATTAGTCCTCGGCATACAATCGATACCTGGGGCCTACGGCTCTGCCACCAGAAAAGCCGTGAAGTAAATGAGGAAGGGCAGGAGAAAGTATCATTGTGCCATGGCGAAGACTTGTGGGGGTTTCTCTTGATGTAGCTGTTGTTTATGAAGCACTCTTGTTTATCACTGTCCCATCTACTATTGATCAGAATTAGGGCTGGGCTATATGGAGAAAATCAGACATCACGATATTCCTGACCAATTACCTCAATGTCGATATTGTGACGATATTGTGGGCTTGACATTTGTTGCTTAAACAAAATGTTTTCACAATTAGATTTTAGATTAATAATCATCAACAGCTAGAACAGTCTGGTAAGTGAAGAGAATTACATTAATTTACTGTAATGCAGCCTTTAAAACCAGAAAAAGACAACCCTTATGCCATATCCCGATATTATGATTTTCTAAATCTAAGACAATATCTAGTCTCATATCTCGATATTCATATAATATTGATATATTGCCCAGCCCTAATCAGAATTAAGTTTCAAAACAAGATTGGAGGGTGTGCTAAATGTCTAACTTTCAATGGTTTAGTGCATTCAACTGTTGCTTTTAAAAACAGGAACATATTGATCAGCGGGACTCGGCAACAGTGCAGGATTAGTAGATTTATAGTTGTGGTTACTGTTTTATGTCAACAAGGGTTTTGAGAGGGAGGAGAGTAGGTGTCTGAGGTGTAAATTAAAGTATAGATCAGGGAAAGCAGCAAACTCAGATGCTGCAGGCCTGATGAATGGATAATGGTGCTTCTGTTCCAGAGAGCCCTTGACATATGGCAAATAAACCAGCATGCACACATGGAGGGTCAGCAGACAGTCAGACAGGTGCGCGCACATGCACACGGATACACAACAAATTCTGTTTCGTGCCAAGACGCTACAGACAAGAAGGACTCAAAATGAATACAAAACATGGGGTAGGGATAAAAAAAACTTTTGTTTGGACACCTGGAGATTTATAGTTTCTCTTTAATTAAACCATTTAAAAGGGTGTCTTTGTATAGGGAAATGAAACCTTTTACTCGTGCACTGCCATTATAGAATAAAATACATACTACTTTGTCATTCCAAAAGCAAGTGTCAGGGAAATTCTTCTAGTTATCTTGACAATGATGATGAGTCGATGGTGAGATAAATCAAATCTTTACTTCATGCAGCATGGAGGGAAGACCTGGACTGGTGTTCTCTGAAGTTCCTTCAGGGTGCCTTGCCTTATACTGTGTATCATCAAGTAAACAAAAGAACAACAGGTTGGTTATGAGGTTTGATAGATGGTTGATTCATTTGACATTTGAGGCAAGGGCTTGACCATTGGTAAGAAGCACTGAACATTTGCAGGGTAATTTAACAATGATGATACAGTGATTAGAATGAGACAGCATTGATAAATGTTAATATATTTGCCAATACTTTCCCTGCACAGGAAATGTAAAAGCCTCAGACTTGCTCTCTTTTCTCTCTCCTGTTTTTACCTCCTCTACACTTAATATCCATCACTTTCTAAATCTCCATCGAGCTGCAATGACTCAGCTAGTGTGTTAGATAACTGAAAGATGGCTAGAGAGACAACACGCAGCAGTGCGTGGCTTCTAAAAACAGCCCCGTTATTACATCAATCTGAGACTTTAATCTTTAATCTAACAGACACATTCATCACTTTGGCGTAAATCATGCACCTCTTCTAATAAAGGTATTCACTTAATTGAAATCAGTTGGAATATCGTTTTTTTTTTATATATTGCAATCATTAACCAGAGGGCCTTCTTTCATGGCATGCTGCACTTGATTTGGTTGAACGATGATAAAGTCTTTTCAATAATGCAACAAATAGGGCCATAATAAATAATGTCACTTCCTCTGGTGATTGATGATGTTTATATCCAAGAGCAATGACAGCAACAGATGCTGTGATTAAGAAGACATTGACACACACACACACACACACACACACACACACACACACACACACACACACACACACACACACACACACACACACACACACACACACACACACACACACACACACACACACACACACACACGCGCTTGCACACAAAGATTAAAAACTTTTTCCAAGTATGTGGCAGATGATCATGTCTGAAACATGATCATGTACGTATAATGTCATGATAAAAAAGACAAAATGGATAATGTATGTATAGAGCGATATATATATATATATATATATATATATATATATATATATATATATATATATATATATATATATATATATATATCAATATATAGTATATCTTTACTTAGAAGTAATAATCTTAACTTGCTTATTCCTGTTCCCAGTAATTGGAAACAATGCAGGGAGGTATGTAAGGAGTCAACATCCTTCACAGACAGACGGTAAGAGAATTGGCTTGTTTAGAATTATTACAACTAATGCAAACTCTTAATTACAATAATAACTCAAAGCTTGGAGTTATTAATGTTCACAGTTTAAATATTGTATTGTGTTACTCAGGCATCTGTGTTAGAACTGGATATTGTGCCGGAGTGACAAAAAAAAATGTCCTTGGTATAAAGGATTAATGTGATAAGTAACAACCCTTTGAACAACTGAAGTGTGCAAGATTGCGTGAGTACACAACAGTGGAACACTAATCAAACTTACAAAGTACATTTTCCCACTAAATTGTAAATGAGCCAATGGAAACATTCTCACAGTCACTATACAGCTAATAATGTGATTATATTTTAAACATGCACACCCACTGAATATTCAAACACTTGAGCTTATTAAGGTGAGAGGTTTCACTGTGATTGACAGCCCTCCGTAGTTCAAAACATGGCTCATGTTACAGTTTGGTATACTGATATGACTAAGAAGCAGACTATCTATCATGCTGTCCTGCTCGTAATTCTATCAGAGCATTTCATGATTCAGCAATCTATAGCTGTGCTGCGAAGATAATGTGGTGGCTTTTAAGGGGATTTACACAAGTATGTG